>JAYKKI010000126.1:1690000-2195000 GCA_039881145.1 Druceiella hillmani
CGTATACTTTTTGACAAACGAACCTCCATAACTTTCACACTTAAATATTTATTTAATTACGGTCGCATTTCGACCACACAGTAAATACTAGACCACACAGTAAATACTAGACCACACAGTAAATACTAGTTACTATTTTTTAACACATTACTGAACAAATTTATTTTTTTTAGGATAAAACAACTTATTCTTTACTTACGTAGTATCCCTAGCGATCTTCATGAATTCACTGTCGTGTAATAATTAATTGTTATTGAAACAATAAATATGAAATGTCAACACTAGTTAAACAGTATCAAATAAGCCCAACAAACTAAAGCTCCGACAATATCAATTTCTGTTCAAAATTTACGTACACTAGATACTACATGTTACTGAACATTGACTGATAATACTCCAAAACAAGTAAAATGTCGAAGTCATTACTAAAAAAATAGATATAATTAATCCACAAATTTGGGTTCACTGAAATTTAATGAAAAGTGTTTTCTTCGAATAGGACGTCTGTGACTACCTTTAAATTCTGAGTGCGAAAATAGAAAAATAAATATCAACCAAAATTTCTTATCAATAAAGCTGGATAGTGGAGATTTTGATAGACCATACACTTGGAAAATGTTTATATTAATGTTTCAATAAAGAAAAATATTCATAATACGAATAGCAATTTAATCGTCCGAAATGTTTTTTAACACGTCATGTCATGCTTAGCATATATATCCTGCTCTTAAACTTCAGGGACTTCTATAAAATACATGATCTCATTTAAACTTTTTAGGACCATCTTACATTCGTGTATTTTAAACAGCAACTATTCACCTGTTTACGTTTTATCAATATGTTTCTCGTCTTAATTATATATTGAATATTATCACTTTAAAGATCTGTTATAAAACCTCACACTCAGAAACCTTTTTACCTTTTTAAAATCAAATATCTTTTTTCTTTGTAGTATTTCGATTCTTTTACTGTCTTGTGGTGCTACTTTAAATTTCAAAATTATAGTAAAAATTCTATATTTTTATACCTACTCAGATGACAAATAAGTTTAATATTATTGTGCGTCTCATAAGCTTACCATATTCTGGAGAACAATGTATAAATGTATGTATATGTGTCTATTTTGCGTTTGTGTATGTTTCATATTTTTTGATATTATCGTTTATGATTAAACGAGATAAATATTATTCTCATATGGAGAACAATGATAAATTTTTTTGCAATTAATGTCGCTAAAATTCCGGGAATTTATTTTGCGAAATATCAATAAATTAGTTATGGAATATAAATCGACTATTAGAAACTACGCTGAAATGTTGAACAGAAATGATTTCATATACTTGAAATTTTCATTTTAAAAGATTCAGCGACAGTACAAACGCTGAATCTTTTAAAATGAAAAACTCTTGGAATAATATTTAAATCTAAATGAAAAATATTCCAAAATTAATAAGTTCTAATAGTAACGAAACGATGTGCTATGCGGACGGGACCTTTTTCTTCTGGAAACTAAAATTAAAATTTTTAATTTGTTTTAGAGTTTATTACTTTGTTTGCAAACTTAGTAGGAATTTTTTATACATTCATTGACATATTACAAATTATTAAATTTGGCGATAAAGAAGTAAATTATACCTGAATACATTTAACTAGGTACTGTTTTATGGAGACTGTGTGATCCATGCCTACGTATGGAGTACTACTACGGAGTGCTACTATAGAGTACTACTATATAGTACTACTATGAAGTACTATTATAGAGTACTTCTAGGAATACTACTATGGAATACTACTATGGAGTACTACTATGGAGTATTACTATGGAATAATACTATGGAGTAATACATGTGGAGTACTTCTAGGAATACTACTATGGAGTACTACTATGGAATAATACTATGGAGTACTACATATGGAATAATACTATGGAGTACTACATATGGAGTACTTCTAGGAATACTACTATGGAGTACTACTATTTAATACTACCGTGGAGTACTACACATGTAGTACACAGAGTACTACTGTTGAGTACTAAAGTGCAGACTAAATCTGGACGAAGGTACTGTAGTTTATATGCTCATATATATTCATCGGAAAAAATCTTCGATAGTTTTTTTTAAGATTTCAGGTAATAAAAAATTACTCCATTTTGCTGGTATTTTACGAAATTTATGTTTCAAATAGTAAAGAAACATAGGGTAACGTGATAAATTCGTACGTATTTCCCCGAACAATTCGATTTTGGATGAAGCATGAGACATATCACCGTATTAGTCTAGTTGACAGTTTTTAAATGCGCAACTGATGTTGCACTTATAACGATTTTACTCAAAATTATAGCAGTAAATGTTGAATGCTATATGTTTACAATAATAAGTATGTATTATAATAATGTAAACAGGTACATGGCGTAAGATACTAATACAATTAATTCGGCATAACTTTTAAAAAAATTCAAAAGAATCATACATCGGTGCACATGACGGAAGTGAAACTTCTTTGGTGATCTAAACTTCGATTTGTAAGTAGTAAGGGATAAAACGGCAAAGAGAAAGAGAGAATATATTAAGTATAAATTCATGGATTGCACTTAATTCGTATAAAAGATTTTAATACTATACACGATTGAACTGGGCCGAAAGGGCCCGGGTGGCTCTCCACAAACCTGGGATAAAGGTAGATGGAATACTATCGGATAAAAAGTTTCATCTCAAAATCTTGTCAAGCACAATAAATTTAGCATTACGAAGGTTCATTGTACCCTTAGGCATGTAAGCAAGTTTAAACATACAAGGGCACAATAGTTTTTGAATTGAACTATTCACAAATCTCAATATTATTTTACACCATATATTTAATATCACAATTTTTATATTACAACTTTAATAGTACAACTGTACAAGACAAATGTCGTCGATTTCTAAAAAATATGAGATTTAGAATCATTATCACACTCATAGTTTTACATTAAAATTTAGATGAGCCATCTAGTGACGTTATTTTTTTAAAGTTTTGACTTTAACAGTTTTAGAAATGGGGACATTTCCTATAATATCTAATAAAAATAGTTTTAATATAGTTATGGGTATTAATCTCACTGTTAACAATATTCTCTAAAAGTCTTACGTGAATGAAGTCGATGGAATACCCAGTATAATAATAAGTTCATTAAAGATTTTTTGTTCCGGTCAAATAGATGGTTATATTTTTTTTAGTTTTATGGTTCATTACTGAACATGTTTCAATAATATTTAATATTTTAAAAGAACACATTACATTCTAAAATTCAACCTAAAAGTCATCTTCTTTATCTACAATAAATCCTTTCGCATGAAGATACTGATTGAACATAATGCAAAATGTGACACATTTTCTTAAAAGAAACCTCCGTAAAATATTGCCGCTCACGCTGCCAAAGATCTTTATGTAATTTTTTGCCGCTTAACAACTCCATCCACCTTATATGAGTTTCCGTCTAACGAGGCCGCAGATTATGCTTGAATGTAATGTTTGCCGGATGCGTCTTTATCTTAACTTGACTTACAAAAGGTGTCTTAGGGCGGAATTAAAATTTAAAATAATAATAAAAAAACCAATCATCGTATTTATAATATTTTAATTACATTAAATTAAAGTACTTTTATGCGAATTTTATATACGAAATATTACACCATCAAGATATCTCCCATCACGGTGGACGCACTACTCAACCTTAAGCGCGAATTTGCGATGCCGCGCCGCAGAACGTCAACTGATATGGTTCTCACTTCTTCCGTTATTTTAGCATTCAGCTACTCCAAATTCATAAGATGGGTATCAAAAACTCTTGCTTTGAGAATAATCCCATGGAAAAAAGTCAGCTGGAGTTAAATTGGGCGTTCTGGGTAGCCAAATCATGTCTCCACATCGGCTTATGACTTGTCCCGAAAATAGCACTCTAAATGTGTCCATGGAGACACTAGCTGTATAGGCAGTGTCTCCATCTTTCTGAAACTACAAATCTAACCCGACAACATACTCCTCTCGTAGCTGCGATACAAAAAAATGTTAATCATTTAGATATACAGCTCACTCGTCACTGTAACTGTTGCACCGTGGTCATTCTCGAAGATAAATGGCCCAACGATTTTTTTAGACGATTCTGCGCACCATACAGTAAATTTGAGGCTATGTCTGCTTTTCGTTTGAATTTTTAAATGATCAGTAAAGACAATTTTGACGATTTACGTAACCTTCAAAATGAAAGTGTAATTCGTTGCTAAAATAAACATTGTCCAACCCATTTTCCTCTGAAAAAATCTCTTGACATATTCTGACAGTAAATTTTCCACTTGTTGTAGTCTTCAGGTCTGATTTTTTGAACGATCTTTATTCTATAGGTATGTAATATTAAGTCTAATAACAAAATTCTTTGAAGGTTTCAACGATGGGTATTCAAACAGGCAGCATGTTTTCTAATTGATCTTCGTGGATACTCTTTGATCGCAGCGGCGACGCGGTTAATGTTTTCACTTGATCGCGCAATTTTATTTCGAGGCCCACTTGAATGATTTAATATACGTCCTGACGCTCTGAACCGCGCTACCCACAACTTGATTAACTGAAGACTGAAACATCATTAAGGCGGCGGATTTCAAAATGATTACACAAGTTGTGTAGTGCCTCACTAACAGAAAAACCGTTGGAGAATTACGCTTCCACAACGTAAGCCCATTGTATGCCAAACCACTGCGACATTGTGACTAAAAAATTAACACCAATGAGCTATAGAACGGCATTCCCTTCCCTTCCCTGCTACACCGCTATAGCGTGATTATTGCAAGAAAAAACCCAAGTTTACCAATATTAAAATATCACAATTTGCAATATTAGCTTGTTTTACTCTTTCTTGACTCTACTATTCGAAATATTTATGAATTCACTAACGGTAAACGCTTTTGTATTACGTGATTAAAAAACTCTATATTTATTATTACTTTATTTAGCAAAAATAATCTAGTATCTTGACGTTATAAAAAAAATTTAATACGAAACGACATTTATACTTAATCGACGAATCTAAAAATCAATTTAAATATTTTAAAACAAATTTTGCAAATTAAAAACTATAAATGAATGTAAATTCGAGCTTTTTTATTAATAACAATGGTTACCATAATATTACTTAGTTATTCGTGAATAAAAAACCGGACTCGGTGCTGATTATTTTTAAGAAATAACCCCATTATTATTAACTAAATAAACGGCTGGTAACTAACTTATTCACACGCAGTTATTATACGACTTTGTTTTGATGCGATTTTAATGGTTTCTAAAATACACATTACATTTTATGCAAATAATGCTTAAAAAGGAGTATTTTAATTTTTTATAAAATATTATTATATTCAGACAGAATAGTTAATGAGTTCAAAATGAGCTTAAGTAGCTCTCTGAACATCATCTAATTGGAGAAGAAAATTCCGGCAAAGTACTTAAGAATTCTTCTCGACTCTTCTTTAGTATTCATACCGTGTTTTATATGTATAATTAAATCTTTTGAATCATTCTAGACAACCTTTGAATATCTTAATAAAAAAAATTATACTAATGAAACGTAATTCAGTCTATTTATGTATTGATTTATTTTAGTTTGTTTCAATTTTATTCACCCTTGCTTAGTAATACCATAAAAAATTTCATCCCGTTATTAACATTTTTTGGTTATTTCTGCTAACATTTGAATGTTACTATTTTTGCTTCTATGGCGAAAAATATTTTCTCATGTTCTTATTGAGTCAATAAACTTCATGACTACGTCAAGTTTAAATTCCTATATGGCAGTGCTTTTTTTTAGAACAACTGTTCCTTTTTTTCATGTGAGATACAAAACCCTAAAATCAATCAATGGTTTTTCCCACGATATACATAGATACTTTATATCCATGATGAGTACGTGATTTTTTCATTTTTTTAAATGGAAGTAGTTATTAACACGAATGTAAAGAATAACAACATTTTAGAAAAAACTACTTTTTAATAGATGCTCTAGAATACTGTTTCGTTTTTAATTTAAAGAGTGCTAATCAGTTTCAATGATACATTTGTAAGAGTGCTAATCAGTTTCAATGATACATTTGTAAGAGTGCTAATCAGTTTCTATGATACATTGATACGTTTAAGCATCAAGCAATTAAAAGAGGCAGTTGAGGTTAATTAAATATTCGCCGTAAGCGAAATATAATGAATATCATATATTTTGAAGTGAATGTGTCGATAGTTTACGAAGATAAAGGAAACTAATTAATAAGAGCAGTCTTCAGTTCAATCCTTTACAAATTTCCCCATTTAATTCGGAAACACTTCAGAAGATTTGTCTACATCGATTTGCTCCTAGCAAGTTTTTCTAAATCTCCCTTGTGTATTGCTTTACAATAAATGATTAGTTCTGAAAGAGAAGAAATTGATCTTTTAACTAAATTAATTTTTTAAAAAGTCGTTAACTTAATTCCAACCTTTGGGACTTCCTTTAGAAAATTTGTAAAAAATTGATAGAAGACAATTTAAAATGCGTAGTGTAATGTTCCATATACAAATAAAGTAATAGGTACCAATGATCAAGTAACAATCTTTCATCGAACGCTAAGTAAAAATTAATATCGTTCACATTATACATTAACATCCCCAATTTCTACCATACACCCTATTACATCTGATTAAGGACTCCACTCACCATTTCAGATGCTATTTAAGTCTATACGTTACTATAACTGTCCGTGGTATATTTTTATACCTTCTCTTAGACCATCTCAAAGTCAATGACAGCGAAATAGATTTCTCAAAGTATTCGTAGTGAACTCAATGTGTCAAAACAGTCGATCTACGATCTTTGCTAATATCCTAATATCCTTTCCTAAATATCGCTCTTGCGTTAACACCATAACTGTAAATAAAACTCACATTTTATTCGCAATTTCCACTTAACGAGTCGAATCTGTTAAATAATGGAAATCTGCACGGAAATTTAACAATCAAATAATGAGTAGAATAATTAATTCAAATGAACTACTCTTTAGCTCATTGGCGTAGCGCCTCTTGGAAGCGATTTCGATACTGCAAGCGGATTAAGTATCATGACTAACTCTTTTTGCAGGATTATAAAATATTTAAAGTCGCATTTTGAGCTATCGTTAAATTTAAATGGCCATGAAGACGGGAATTCATTTGAATCATTCCTTGATACTCTTGATTACCTGAAAATGATTTAATTATGTTTTATTATTTTTTATATGCCTTCCAAAGATTGGATAATAGGAGATTTTATCCTGCGCTAAAAATATAAAAAAATGGCCAATTAATAGTAAAGTTTAGACTTAGGGTTCCGTATTCATTTAGACAATTACAAACATCTACATACAAGGTACATAGCGTTTCTATTAAACTATTTACAGATATAATTTTTTTCACAACACTATTATAGTACCTACTACGACTTTCACAGATACAGGTCATGGTGCATAATGTTATTTTTAACCATGTAAATTCATAAATATATTAGGTAGTATATATTTTACAAATATAAGAAATATACATTTTAAAATACAAAATTATTTTTAAAGTTAATTTGTGTCACTTATATTGAGTTTCTGTGACCTCTTCACATACACAACTACATATCATAAGTTGATAAAATATTACTCATAAACTAGCAAAGCCTGCTTAACTGTATAATTTTTCTTTTTCATTTTCTTGTATATACTTTTTTGATTTACAAAATAGCGGTTTAATATTGCCAACACTTTTTTGATTTACAAAGTAGCGGTTTAACTGGTAGGGTGTCAGGACACGTAACACTAACAAAAATGACGACTTTAAAGATTAGTATTTCGGAAATAAAGCCTGGTATCGAAAATGTGTTCCTAACATATTCCCAATATTTTCAAATACCTTTTCAACCATGCTTTACGTAATGGAATATGCAAAAAAAATTACCCCCACCTTTTAATGTAGGAGAAGTACTTAAAAACATTTTTTAAAGATTTTCATAACTTTTCATAACTTTGTGGTCAAAAATTTCAATTTTGTAGCACTAACAGTCAGTTAGTGAAACGACTATGCTCTACAAACGGACACCCGGAATTATTTTACACAATATGTTAAAATTGAACCCTTGATTAACTCTATAATAAATATACGCATCCCTTGAACAAGTTTTTATAAAATTACAATTATTTTTATCAAGTTACTAACTTTCAATATTTTTACGTGATCGATTAATAATTATAAAAAAAACATTAAAAACCCCAAAAACCAAAATTGTAATGTTTACGAAAGTATTTTGAGAAACTTGGTATTTTAGAAAAATTGAAAAAAAAAATATTTCGTAAATAACTTAAAGTATGTATAGTAGAAGAAAATATATTTCTATTAACATCTCGATTGCTTTTTATTACAACTACAAAGAATTTAAAAACGATTATTATATCAATAGAAACGTCTTTCAAAATGGATACCAAAACTTGCATTAATGTATTTGTAATAATAATAAACGTAATACAAGAAAAAACGTATAATACCATGGTAATACAAGAAAAAACGTATAATACCATGGTAATACAAGAAAAAACGTATAATACCAAATTAAACATGGGAATCAATTTTCTTAAACTTACTTTATTATTTTATTCGATTATTTTCATAGATTACATCGTACAATTTAACATATATTTATTATGTATCAATCATCGCAACAATCTATTATATTTATAATTCAATATTTTATTATGACAAATTATCTTATAAAATTACATAACCGATAATTTTGACAAAATTGTTAACATTGATAAAATCGTTAAGACATACATCGTTAATTCATTTCAAATTCATAGCAGAATACTTTCGCTAACGTAGAAGATTAAATAAAAAAAATTAATACATTCAGTGGCAACTTCCTTTTACTGCGTTAAGGGTTAAAAGCAAAAATATACTAAACGAGTAAATTGTCCTTAAAATAAAAACTGCATTTATCAGTTCTATTAATTACACACTGACAACTTGGAAATTCAGGATTTGGAATTACAGATTACAAATATGCAAAAGTATTAAAAAACTTGTAATATCACTTTATAGCTTTATTCTATGCCTCCATATTTTCCGTTTTTATTCAAACCTATCGACCAATTCCGAAGTCTTCCAATATCACATTTATTTAATTGTTTTTTTTTTAATTAACTTATTTATCACGCATGTTAATAAAAAAACTCAGCTGATATTTACGTAAATAGCTCTTTCCAAAATGTTTAATGTCCCGTACCTCAAAAGGAATAAAATAGCCACGTGCGAGTTTGAGTCACACATTGTGGGTTCCGCACCTTCTGTTTGAATTATAGCTATATTTATCGTAAGTCATAAATAATATAGACTTATAAATGTAGGGGAGAGGAATATCTTTCTTTTGCATATTTGTCAGTATATGTCTAAATACATACTAGCTCAAATTACAAAAAATATTCATTGCCTATAATTAGCCCTTTCAGACGATACCCCCAAAACAAAGTCCTTAATCCCACTACTTACCTTTCATCCCCATCGTCAAAAAAGTAACCCTTACGAGTACACTCGTATGTTCGTTATCAAGTGTTTTTTTACATTAATGTACAGGGGCTTTGTTAAAACTTTATTCACAATTAAATGAAACTACACGATGTAGTATTATTTTTACTTTCTTTAATGTATTTACCACGACCTAGGTTTCGTTGTATTACTACATCTTCATGTGGGATATTTGCTAATATCCCACCTGAAGATGTTGTAATACAACGAACCTAGGTCGTGGTAAAGAAATTAAAGAAAGTAGAATTAATACTACATCACGTAGTTTCATTTAATTGTGAGTAATGAATTTCTACAAAATTAATGTAAAATATATTCAATATTTTAAAACTTTATTAATGTACTATTTTTATTACAGAAATATCTACATGTATGAAGACACAAATTTGGTCGTTTACCTTTTCTTTCATATTTCATATTGTACAGACGCTAAACTCTGGGATAGGTGAAAGATTTGAATGAAATTTTCACAAGTGTATTGTCCCATTTTCCGAGAGTGCTGTAGACTAAACTTTACCACACTGCGCGCAATTTTTATTATTATTTTATGCAAACTTTTTATTACATAAAATTTTATATTCGTATTTCCTCATCTCATTTCCCCCGCTTCCAATCTTGGAAACGACTAGTGAAATATCGAGGAAATAAATGAGGAATTATCGACATTAAGCAATGTAAAACCTTGTATATTCATTTAAATACAAAGATAAGAGGATGCAACATAGGACAAATTTGTTACAAATCATTAAAAGCTATAATTATATAAGAATATATCTTACTTTTCCTTAGAATATGCATAAACATTATTCAAATTATCATTAACGACCATACTGAAATACATACAATAATAGGGTTTAAGGAAATCGGCATGTATATACAACATGAATTAATATAAAAAACTAAATATATATATTTTTGGAAAGTCTAGTTATATCCACATTCGTGAATACATTAAAATATTTTAAATTTATTCTGTATTTAATACTACATTAGGGTAATATTAATTTAATTATGCCACAGTCCACTCATGTTTGGCTAATAACACAGGAAATCGGATGGGGTGCATCCGACGTATTTATTTAATGATTTTTTTTATTATAAATAAAGTGTTTTTGTTATAATATTTTTAAGCATTCTATAGACTCAAAAAATAATATTAAAGTTTATGCGCCTTTAATATACTCAACACAACTGAAATTAAAATAATATATATATATATATATATATATATATATATATATATATATATATATATATATATTTATATACCTACCGAAACGATAGTGGAAACTTACAGAAGATGTAAGTATTTATAAAAACATTCATAAAAATACGGTAGGACAAATTAAAGCCGTTGTGACTTTAGAGAAGGTTCAAAGTGCCGACTGAAATATAGAAGATATAACAAAACGATTTATATGATTCATGTAATTCTCAAATATTTTATGAGTAATTCATAATAAACCAATTGGGTAAAATAAATCGATTGAGTATTCAACATTTTCAAAAGTTACGTCAAGTTAATTTTATTATTAATAATACTGGGAGAATTGAAGTATGATATGTTTATAATAAATAATACACAACAATACGAAATAATTGACATTAATGAACTTTAAATGAAATTATTGTTCTAAATTTGCATTTTTTTCCGATAATTAATAATCATGTCTTATTATCACTAGGTACCTAATATACTTATCATAATAGCTTTAGACAAGAACAATAAATTTATATTTATGGTGGAAAAAAACGGCATTGCTAACATTAAATTCATTAATGAATATTTTTATTCGTAATACATAATTAAAAACAATAGCGAAAAACATTAACTCTCTTATTTCAAATATCACATATATTCGTCTTATATAACACATGTGTAAGACGTTGCCGCGAAGTAAATATAACACGCAGGCAATGAAACTACAATACATTCTAGACAACACAACAAAATCGACATGTCCTAATAATAAAAAAATTATAATTATTTTTATATTATAAATTATAATACCGTAATGCTAATTTGCTGACTGTAATACAACAAAATCAATAATACAGAGTTATAATTTAATATAATTGCAACAGAGTACTGCAAATTAGCAGATAATTCAGTAAACTCAATACGTACACAATAGAGTTGCAATAAATCTTATACATTGATAATATGTACTAGCTAATTGGCATTGCACGAAATGACTGCAAATTTCTCAATGCCCATAAAAAAATATTTACGTGGGAATGAAAAAGAAATATCAAGCTGCTCTCATAAAGTACGAGTATCTACGCATGACCACACAACTCAAGTTCTATTCGCACATCGTCGAACAGGCTGAGTGATCTTCCTAGATCGATATTTACAATCGACAGAGCTGCGACGGAAAATGTTTGCGAGTTGCTTGCAGAATGATTTTATAATATCATGTCATGGATGTACAACCGGATATACGCAAACTTTTTTTCGTAATGTGTAAATGTGATAAATACTAGTTAAAGAGAGTTGTAGAAAAAAATCCAATTAAAAATACTCTAAGCTACCCATGATATTGTTGTGACTCCAAAATGAAATTTAAGAAGTGAAACGTAGCTAACAGTTTATTATAAAATATATTACATATGTAAAATATACTATATATATATATATATATATATATATACATATAAAATTTTCTAACTGAGAAAATAATCCTTTCAAAGTTTCGTATTTCAAAGGGAAAAACATTAAACCCTTACCATTCCCGCGTTTTATATCATACATGCCACAGCCATTTTTCCACAAATAGTTTGACTCAAAAACTTGAAATTTGACTGAAATATAAAATATTATTATCCTCATAAACACCAATCGTTAATACTCAAAAAAAAAGAAAAAATATTACATTTTGTTTAGAAGAGCGAATTGTAAAAATTCCAAGATTTTTTTGTAAATTTTTGGGATGTTTCTAGAGATATTTCTGAAAACGTCCATTAAAAATATGCGCCCCCCTCCCATCTCCATGTTCGAAACAGTTAAAGTGAAAATTATAAAAAACAACATTACTAGAAGTTTATTCAAATTTTACCGGAAAGCTATGTCGATTATCCTAAACTTTATAGTTTTTTTAAGAAATTCATAAAATTATTATTTTATACCCGCAAAACCAATATATTTACATGGTGAAAAGAAATATCAATATTTGTAAATAGTTTAAAACCATGTGCCCTTAAACATTTACAGAAGCTTACGAAATTTTTGTAGTATTAGTTTTACTCGTACTTAAACGATAATTTTAATCGAATGCATTTTCAATTAAATTCAGGATAAATCTGTTGAGTTCCATTGCTGATTTCCCAAAAAAAAGCAATTATTGACATTAACAACTTGTTTCTCTAATTACAAAACTGAATACTGAACACGAAACATGGCATTAAAAATGGTACACTTAAAGCTTAGAAGTTCACCAAGGATGCCGTTGGCCAGCTGATCCAAACCGACGTTTAGTAAGGATACCTATCAACAGCGCGCTGAAAACAACTGTCGAGCTGATTCTTGTATTACATGTTTCTCTGAAGATTTCAAAATTATTTATCATTTATAAGTTAAAACAGCATAATTTAGTAACAATAAATATATATTAATGTAATTTAATAACCATATTCTACTATCACATAATGCACAAAAGAAATATTAAAATATTGACATTGTAAAATACTTTCACTCCATCTTATGATTGTAAGTCCTGTTATTCTTGAAAAGTTCCAAGAGCGTGCTGGCAATACCATCCTAAGTGTCATTAAAACGTCCATTTTTAAGTCGTTATTTGCAATGAAGTTTAATGAATCTACTTAACGGGGCTAAAATAAAATAAAAGATTTATTATTATAGCCTTCAACAAGATGGATCGTCCACGATGATGTAAATTTACTTCAAAAGTTTTACATGACTTAAAATATTTACCTAATAATGTTACCATGTTTCTTTTGTCACAGCTTATTACAAAATACGAACTGCTCAGTTCGTTCATAGCGTTATTTAAATAGAATAAGCTAATTAAATACTAAGGCGATTTTAAGGGCTTATTTTGCCACCCATTTCTCCTGAAAAGTTTGTACATAAACGTCTGTAATATATTTTTAGACAGCTTAAGAAAAAAAAAATACTTTATAGAAAGTGAGACATTTATCTTATTTTGTGACTATTTTTCATTACCTCTTCATATAATTTTTTGTTTTATTTTCATTATCTGTCATTCTCTCGCTAAATATTATTTTTTCCCATTTCATTAAGAATTCATTTTCGACTTTAAATGGAAAATATAATTATTTACGTATAGTGTAAATAGAAAAAAAAATTAAATGTGCCTAGTAATTAAAAGTCTATTGTCGAATAATATGATCATTTTCCGGATGATTTTTAGAGTTCTGTAACCTTGTAGTTTAGCCACAGAACTCTAAAAATCTGTCGGAAATGTTTTTTTATAAATGGTTTATAAATATATATATATATATATATATTTATATATATATATATATATATATATATACTCATACTCATAGTTGCCACACTTTTTTTCATTAACTCACCTTTATTTTTCAGTATTTCAGTATTATTTTTTACTTATGAAAATATACATTTCTAATGATACCCGAACATAAAAGCAAATATATACGAATAAATAATAGGGTTAAAAGTAATACTAGAAGTAATAATAAAGCTCTTATTCAATTCATAGTTAATTATTTTTGAAAATGAAATCGTTATAAAAAATTTTTTCAAATCCTATAACTACAAAAAACAAAACTTGGACACTAGTTCAAATACTTCTGAATACGTTTTATTATGAAAAATTAAAATCTTGTCTGCCTTACCCTCAAAACTACTACTACACTGTTAAAACGAAATAAATTCAACGAATAAACTTTATAACTAATAACATTATATTAATAACAATTATTTTCTTACTCGACATATCAACTTACTAAAACACTCAGATGTGACTGTTCTTTATCAATTATGCATATAAAAATTATTAAGAGGTTACGTAATATTAATTAAACTGTATAAGGAGTTCATTTTCCCGACGTATAACCTCTCTATATAACAACGCGTCCTTCTTACAGACTCCCGCAGGAATATACTATCACCATATTGTAACCTTCATGTGTTAATGTTTACGACGGAAAATACGGTACGCAAGATATTTATGAGAAGTTTTTACAACGGCGCACGATAAATAAGGGTCGGACAGCCACACACTTTGTATTCCTTGTATGCAAACATAATAAATCATAGTTAAATTGTGCGTTGGTGAAATTGTTTTAGTAAAAAACGCGCTTAGATCTTGGCGCAGCTGCATTACTCTTCGCAGAAAGCGAAATTGGGCTAAAAGTTTATTTTGTGTTTACATATATTTAATGACAACCATAAATGTGAGCATAGAAAATGGAAAATAGGGATAAGGCTTGCAACGAATGAGTACTTATGTATTTTAATTGAGATTTCCAACTTAACATTTCCACAGGAGCTCTTTTAAAGTAAGAGAAATATTTTTCGAAATGACTTTTTAACTACACAATTGAACGTGAAATGGCAAAAGTTACTAAGCAAGTAGGGCTATGAATCATATAAATAAATATTGTTCGGTCGCAGTATGTTTACTAGGTCAACTTAGTATGCTTCAGTACTATAAATACATTTTTTTTTATTTTTGGGCAAAAACTTATAAATGTGAGATTATCGAAAGTGATACCGGTTGAGCAAAATATTACTAATCCATAATTTTTCCATTACAAACGACATAGGCTCCGCTGCGTTTCTGGATGCTCAGCAGGCTTTTGATCGCATCTGGGATAAAATATTGTTGTGCAAAATTAAGGAAAAGTTATCACGCTCTGTATTTCACATCCTCGAGTCTTATTTCTCTGATAGACTTTTTCTAGTCAAGCAAGGGGATCCTAAATTACCAGCACCCTATTCCCCATCGATCCCCCAAATTGATGTGCCTTAAGAATCGGAACTTAGGTCAGTCTTTTATAACCGCAATACATCAGATTTGCCAACTTCAAATGATGTAATAGTTGCCACCTATGCCGATAACATTGCTCTTCTGGCAGTAGACATCGAGCCTATGAGAGCAAGTAAAAAGCTACGACGACTACTGAACTCTACCTCAAACTGACTTCAAAAATGGCCAGTGTGGAGAAATATAACCGCAGTACCTTCAGCCTAAGGAAAGAGGAATGTCCGCCAGTCCATTTAGGAAATAACATGTTGCCACAATCTGACTTTATGAAATATCTCGATTTCCGTTTTAACAGACGTTTAACTTAGAAAAATTAAAAGAGATCAAATAAACCATAAATTAGACGCCTATTAGATTGATTGGGAGAAGCTCAGTGCTCTTCCTGAACGAAAAAAACACTTTTAGTATGTAATGCCATTCTGAAACCCACATGTACGTGCGGTATTCATACATGGCGAGTCAGCATGAGTAATATTGAGTAATATAATAATTCTTAATTATTGGAAAATTATGGAGAATTTCAGGATAAAAACTGAAGACATTAAGGATTATAGCTAATTAATTATACGATGGCCATTTACAACATCAGTTTCTTATTGATAAATATAGAATGAAGCGTTATTGAAAGGTAAAAGGTGTCGTTTTCTAGTAAGTGGGCATTTTCGTATTTCCTCTATCTCATATTTTCTCTAAAATGAAAGTAAAACAAATATTTTCATATAAGTAATTAAAGACCGCAAGGAGGAATGGAGTAACTCTTCTTTCACCTCCTAAATAAATTGTAAAAATAATATTCGGTGGATAGCTTCTTTATTTAAGATTCATAAGAGTTTATCGCACATTTATTATCTCTTACAATGTGATCAAAGAGCATTTTACTGCCATCTATCACATTTTTTATCCGTCTAAAACAAACCTTTTTGATTCGTAGATGTTAAAATCTACGGATAAGCTAATTATTTATTATATAATAATATTGAGTAAATTTGTTTTCTTAGAATTTACTCAAACCGTACTGAAATAGCATACCTGTAAATAGTTAGTTGTTTTTTTCTGTTTATAATGAAGCCGGACAGCATTGATGTTACCTTCGACCGTTGACCCTACAAAATTCCTCATGAATAATGAGCGCAGAGGTCTTTGCGTGATGAGTGCAAGAGCTCTTTTTGAGATGAGTGCAGGATGTTCTCATAAAATTAGTGCAGGATGTCCTCGTAAAATTAGTGCAGACACCCTTGTGGAATGAGTGTAGGACGTCCTTATTAGATGAGTGCAGACGTCCGAGAAAAATGAGTAGAGAACACTCTTGTGACACGAGTGCAGACGATCTTATGAAAGCACTGCAATGTAAACTTGTGACACGAGTGCAGCTACGTTTGAACTCATTAAAACGGTTAGGAACAATGGCGTGAGATGAACTTTTATCATCAAATGTTAGGTACTAAAATTTTGTTAATATAAATATAATGGAAGTGTCTCTCTTATTCTGAAGTAAATGTCTGCTTTTAAGCTCGGTGGGTTCCTTACAGGATATTAATGTTTTTAGAAGTATTGCCTGGCTTTCCGTTTGTCTAACTTTTTGTCCGTGATAAATTTAGAAACGTTTAACTGCGTAGTAAGGTATTTTTTACACACACACATACACATATATATACTACATGTATACACACACACACACACATATATATATATATATATATGTATATATATATTTATATATATATATATGTATATATATATATATATACTGACTTTCCGCCCGCGGCTTTGCTCGCGTAAACGAATCGTTTTCTAACCTTCAGTTAAATTTTAATTACCTTCAAAAAGGAGATTATAAATTCGACCCATATGTATTTAATATTATTAAATATGTTAGTCTCTTAGGTCTTCTAAATATTTAAACAATTTATGAATATTTGTCTATATGTTTTCCACGTATTTTTTAGGAACTACTAAGTACATTAATAATACCACTACTGTTATTCTATTTTTATCGGCTCAAATATCTATCAACTTAGAGAATAGTGAAAATTTTATAGAAATCGGTTTTGTAGTTTAAAATATAAAATGAAAAGCTGGTTTCATTTTTATTAAATTACTACTTACTTAGATGTTTTTTTAATACTATTGTTTATTTATGTACCAACAGACTCCACACACAGTGTCTACCTAGTTTACGCAAATAAAGCAGCAGAAAGAATGTGAGAATTTAATACAGCACTTCCATGTATTCCACATTGGTGGTTGTACTGTCTGGTGCTAAAATCATGTGAGAAGCAATACCAGATTTTATAACTGACCCTAAGATTTATTAATCGACATTGTGAAACAGATTCTATTGAGTTCGCTTGAATTCGAAAACATAATAATAGGGTATAAGCGGTATTAGTGGTATGAAAACCGCCCCCCCCCCCTCCCCGAGTACAGCCATAGAACACACTGACACGTAAAAATTTACAATACAAATATTTGTCCCATATAAACCTAGCTATCAATTTTTATCCGATTGAATCTCGTAAAGTTCTTAAATACTTATTACATTAACGAAAACTTTAATACTAAATTTTAAGTGAAAATTGTAATATCAATTTTCTTCCTATACAAATGTAGCAACCACTTTTTACCCCCTTAGGAACTAAATATCGGAATATGCTTAAATGCTTGTTAAATTGTTTGCATTACAATTTTCTTGACATACATTAGCCACTCCTTTTCACTCACTTAGGGGTTGAATATAGAGATATGCTTAAATACATGTTTCATTTTTTGTATTGAAAAGTATTAATACAAATTTCTAAGTAAAAATTACAATAACAATTTTTTCCCATACAAATTTAGCCATCCCTTTTCACCCTGTTGAGGTTAGAGTATGAGATAATGCTTACGTACTTGTTTAATGATTTGTATGGAAAAGCATTAACAACAAATTTTAATTAAAAATTACCGTAACAATTTCATTCCCATACAAATGTAGCCATACCTTTTCACCCCCTTATGGTTTAATATCTGAAAATTAAATAATTGTTTCATTATTGGTATTGAAAATCATTAATGAAAATTTTTAAATAAAAATTACCGTAATATTTTTCCCATATAAATTTGGCCACCCTTTTTCAGCCCTAGGAATTGAATTTCGGAAAATTCTAAACCATATGTTACATCATATGTATTGAAGAGAATTAGGACCAAGTTTCCAGTAAAAATTACCACAAAAATAGTTTTTCCCGTACAAACTTAACCACCCCTTTTCACCCCATTAGAGGTTGTATCTCGGAAAATCCTGAACCACGGGTAACATTATTTTTGTTAAAAAGCATGAACACCCCATTTTAAGTAAAAACTACCTGAAAAATATTTTTTCCCATACAAATTTAGTTACACCTTTTCACTCCCTTAGAGGACGAATTTCGAAAAATCCCTTCTTAAGCAGTGCCTCCATTATAAAATCAACACCCTCTCCAAATTTCAAATTTTTATCATTAGCGATTTGGGCTGAGCATTGGGATGTCAATCGGGACATTACCTTTTATATATATATATATATATATATATATATATATATATATACACAAACCTAACCACCCCTTTTCACCCCCTTAGAAGTTGTATCTCGGAAAATCCTGAAATACAGCTAACATCATTTTTATTATGGAACATGAACATCCAGGTTTAAGTAACAATTACCATAAAAATATTTTTCCCATATAAAACACCCCTTTTCACTCCCTTAGAAGTTGTATCTCGGAAAATCCCGAAACACAGGTAACATTGCTTTACACTACTTGAGAAAAAGGTTCAAATACTATGCATGGGTACTACATGCACTTAACCTGAACCAGCCGTAATCGTAGCCCGGTCCTCATATAGCTAAACAGACCCACCTTAAAGTTTTGGATTTTGGTTGGACACATATACTATCCCCTCTATACAAGTGCGTTGGAGACATGTAATACAAAATTATTGCTATTATTATATTAAACGAAAAGAAAAAAGGAATCCTCGTATCACTTAGTTGTCCGTCTGTCGGTCTGTCAAGATCTTCTTTCTCAAAATCTCACAGAGGTATCAAGTGGAAATTTATATCAAATACTTACGTCTACGGTCTCTTAGAGCTGTAAAAAAACAAGCTTCTTAGTCAACGTAATCAACAGAAATATTACGTACCATTAAATGTATTAATACCTAAATGTGTACAAAACCCCCGTTGTGCGAACTTCACTCGTGCTTGACAGGTTTTTTTCTTCTTGATAACTCAAAATATTTCTTAGAAAATTCGATTCGTCATCGTTAGTTTTCCCACGCGGATGGCAAATAGCGGCGGGCTGTCGGGAGATACGAAAGATGGCAAGGTAATGGCGGGGAGGGCCGCAAATAAGCGTGCGTCGGTTTTAAGTTAAACTTTGCAACGAAGTCCCAAGACTTCGCTATTCTATGATAAGTTTCTCGCTTACTGAAGCTACAGCCGAAGTCGCGAGAGTTTTCTCAAGTTAAATAAATACTACTGCAGCCAAATTTTCACAGCACCACCAAAATTGCGGGATGAATAATAATATTGTAATCGAAGAATTGTTTTCTAAATTAAGGCGTGGTTTTGTAATGCTTTAAAGCTTTGTGACCTATTAAAAGCACTATATCGGTATCAAATTTTGTGTGATTTTATCTCTAACGTAAAAATATGTCACTGCGATTTGGCATGTTTTAGTCTGATTGTGCCTTGCTCTCTCCGTCTATTTTTAACAGATCAATGTCTTTTATGGAATTAAATATCTTTACATACTGCTACACTGCCTATAAAGTACATCATACGCACCTAAGTTCAATCAAATAATTTTCTTCTTAAAGCTTTTTTTTAAATTTCTTAATCAAATGGAAAAACAGAATTCGTGATAATTTCGTCGTGTTCTTTTTCTTTGCGTATAACTATAACTCTTTTAGTTGAAGACTACTAGTAATGAAATTTTACAGAAAGGTCTAAATAAAAATCTTCATGAAATCTTTCTGTAAAATTTCATCACTAGTAGTCTGAACTGGTCTTAACCTGACAAAGTCATGACGCTTACGATTTACGCACAGACAAAAGACACGACAGAATTATCATGTAGCTTCAGTTAGTTATAAGACGGAAAAGTTATAAGACTTCTAAAGTAATGATTTTGTAATGACTTTAATTAAGAAACCACTAGCCCCGCGGTACCTCTTCCCCTACAGTTCATTCCTCTAACTTTTAACCACCTATGTAAAAATCTAAAAAGGTCACCATAACGACATTTATTGATTTATTCAATGCAATATTATTTCGACCCCCCTGCTTTATAGTGCAAAAATATTTAAGCGGCCAAGTTTTGCACCTAGTAAGCTACATGGAAGCTTCAACATAGGCTCAATGGGAACTTGATAGTAGACGATTACGAAGACAGCTTTGGATCAAATTTCTTTGTAATTTTAAATACCAAAAATAAATAATTTACTTGACACAAGGCTTTTGCCCACTCTGCATCGAGACAGAAAAAGCATAATCATCTATACCTATGAGTAAAAAATGATAAATGAATGATTATTCAAGATGCACTTGGATATTTTATTCTATTTAAAAACATTTCGTTTCAATTAAATTGAAATTTTACATGGTACAAACGCAATTAATATAGAGAGATTACTCTTAAATATTTGTGTACAGAAATTGGTAAAACGAATATGTATTTTCGTAAATACGTCTGTTGGTTAAAAATACTGTGATTGTAATTCAAAGATACGGGCCATGCAATTAAAAACAAAAAAAAATTGAAGTCAAAAAACAAAACAATAAACAACAACGAAATTGGTAGTAAATGTTGTCTTCAGAGGTCAAACTCGGCGTGAATATTTACTATTTTTAGCAATATTTAAAAAAATTCCCATCATGTACCATTCCAGGTATTTAGTTCCTAACATATTAAGAAACTTCATAACCTTCAAATTATTGCATGCAGAGCCCATAACATACGCAAAACAACTTGGCCCTATACCAATTCATTTTGATATTAAGAAAAATGTGATATAAACATTATTATATAAAAAGATCGTTATTACATATATATATATATATATATATATATATATATATATATATATATACGCAACGAAAAGTTACGAGCAGATTTAAAAGAAAAAACACAATGGCAGCTGCTAGTCGAACATGTGAATTTCGTAGGATTGTTAATAAATAACCTTTACTGTATATACTGCAAAGAAGAAATTATACTATAAACTAGATAAACACATGACACAAAAAAATTATTAATTCGTTAAATGACTAATTTTTTTATTTACGAATGCGCTTAAATATAGAAACAATTTAATTTATATCAAAGACATATTTACCAAAATAAAACGACATTTTGTGGAAAAGCTTTTATGTTATCTAATTACATCTAAATAATAATAATCCTAATTCCATGCATATAAGGTAGATATAAAATTTAGGGTTTTTCTATTTTCCAATTATAAAAATATTCTAAGCAAAAACTTAAAGAAAACTATAGGAATATCAATCAAATAGTTCTCAAGTGGCATCAAATACATCTGTACATTTTCGTCTCAAGATAAATTTTTGACAAAAAATTTGAAACCGCCGCTATTTTTCCATCTCAGACCAGTGTATTCTATCCATAAAGTTATTCTAGATTTAGACCTAACCATTTTTTTGGACAAAGCTCTATCCTAATGTAATAAAAAATGTGTCATTCAGTGGGTCCAATAAAATCAGGAGTATACAAAAATGACCAAAAAATTTAAAAGTCGATATCTGTTCAATTGGGATATTACCACAAAATTCTTACAGAAATGGCCAAGTAATAAATGACTACAATTAATTACAATTAATATGAATTGGATTGTATGATTCTACCGAATTTGATTCAATTTTATTCCTTGGATAAAATTCGTCAACAGAAATCTTCTTAGTTTAAATTAAATATATTTGCTAATGCTATAAACGATAAAGGGTTAAGATCAATGACGTTAAATAGAAACGTCATACACTTATCAAATAAAAATATGGCTCCATTTTATACTAACAGAGGGACTCTGAAGAAAAAAATAGAGTGCAAAAGAAAGCACATATATAAAACATAGTCATAACGAATACGAGACAATTACTTTCTTCTCTGGGGACAATTATTTTTAGTGATTTTGAGAAATTATTATTCATTATTTGATACCAAAATTAAATTTTTTTTCCTTTGATTTCACATTATTTCATTCAAAGTTTGTGACGATATATTATTAAAAACAAAAAATAATTTTGTAATTAATGTGACCCCTTAAAATTATTTCCAGAATAGCTAATATTTTTTTCTTTTTCATCCATATTTAGGTGACTATAATTTACTTTTGGTGGGATATAATTTAGCTATCTATGTCAAATAGTCTTTGAAGAGTAGGTGGTAATAAAGAGAGGATTAGATACAGAATAGATATCATTAGTGTTTTCTTTATCTAGTTTTGGGACGGAAAACTGAAATTAATGTCATTCTATTTTCAGTTTCCAAATAGGACGGTAAACAACCACCATTATGAATTGGAAGACTCTTACGAATGAAAGTAATGGAACTCAAATAAAAAACTTAAGCCCCCAGATGCTCTGGAGAATAAATGTAGGATGCAAACATTTATTTTCCCTAAAAATTGGATATTTGCTATCGAAAATCGTTTTCATTTGCGAAACGTAAATGAAATCGATTAAACTAAGCCTATAAAGAGTATACAATAGTATTTCAATTTTTTCAAGTTTAATAATAGAGTTGGCACATATAAAGAACTGTCTCAATTAAACGAAATTTTCTAATTGATTTTTATTTTAAGTTTCAATTAATTTGTGTGAATTGAAAATGAATCGATTTCAAAGTGAAAAAAGTTGATGAAAATGACCTGATATTTTATCTTATACCTATTCTGTTTTATGTGATTGCTGTTATGAATCCTGTTATTGATTTTTTTTTCTCTGAGATATTTTTTTTAATTATGTAATAAAATCATGCCTTCGTAGGTTACAGTCTCTTGTCTCTTTCAATTTAAAACCAATTCGAATGAAATTTTACAGAAAATTGTAGTTTAATTACTACTTTAGGATGAATAATTTTCTTACGGATCTCATCGCCAATGCAGTCGAAATTATCTGGCTATATATATTAACAGGTGTAAAAACAATTTAAAAAATTATTCCTATGACGAATCTCTCTCAAGCATTTTACAAAGTGTACCCCTATAACCCACCCCTTTCCTTTTTAGCCACAAGTATCAAAAATGTGAAAAAGCAAGATAATAAATTTAACAGATACTTAAAGCAATATAGTATAGCGTAGTTTTTCTTAGGCCTATGACAGACATACTGTGCAATATAATTATACACACACACACACACACACACACACACATATATATATATATATATATATATATATATATATATTTGTGTGTGTGTGTATGTGTGTATTAAAAATTTTAAACACAGCTTAATAAAATTACTATACGTTTTTTAAAGTTTACTTCATATATATCTAAAAGTGTCTGCAAAGTATCTAATACAAACTTCATTTGTATTTGTTTATGCTTCACACCCGCTTCTGTATCTGTTCGTAAACTTATCATTCCAAATGATAAAATTTTTCATGATCAATATAAATCGTTAACATTGATATAAATATAATTTAAATAAAAACTAAACCAAAATGTTTTCCATCGTGCGATAACCATAACAACACTCTCATTTCTAAGCCAATAATTTATTTTTTTCCTTTTATAATACCATTAAAACTGTTTTTCAAGAGCATCTACCTAATAAAATTATTATAATGCCACTATTATAAAGGAATTTTTTCTTTATTATCATCACAACCACAATGGCGTTTGTCGCCTTTTAATGGCTTTTCTTGCCATTTTCAGTCTCAGTAGACAGGTAACAAAAGAGATAATAGAGAAGCACTCAAGCCTTTGGCTGTTAATATTCATGAGCTTCGAAAAGTTTGCGCAGTTTTTCGCGCTCCAAGTCGCTCGTTCCATTATCTTCTTTGTCCTTATTTTAATTCCATCGAACGTTCGGCGTCCAATTATGTCGCTGACGTTTTATTTCATTTTATATTTTTATGGCTATTATGAAGGCATCTCGTGTCATCTTTTGTTGGATAATTGTAAATATCACATAGCCACATTTTAACAGCCATTTTGTCTGGTTGTAATAGCTATTTAGAATCGGATTGTAATATTTAATTATATGAGTGTTTGTCAAATACATTTTTCAGTTATTTTTTGTAACTTCAAGTTATAAATAACTTACAAATTTTTGCCTTTTGGAAATTTTCGTAACTTTACAACAATGAAACAAATTTTCGTAACTTTACAACAATGAAACAAATTTTCGTAACTTTACAACAATGAAACAAATTTTCATAAGTTTACAACAATGAAACAAATTTTCGTAAATTTACAACAATGAAACAAATTTTCGTAACTTTACAACAATGAAACAAATTTTCGTAACTTTACAACAATGAAACAAATTTTCGTAACTTTACAACAATGAAACACATTTTCGTAACTTTACAACAATGAAACAAATTTTCGTAACTTTACAACAATGAAACAAACTTTCATAACTTTACAACAATGAAACAAATTTTCGTAACTTTACAACAATGAAACAAATTTTCGTAACTTTACAACAATGAAACAAATTTTCGTAACTTTACAACAATGAAACAAATTTTCGTAATTAATCGTTAATGTGGTACGACGTTTTATATTAGCATTATTCCAACATATTTATAATCAGTTATGGAAGTTCATTAAAACCCATGGAACGATTCTAGTATCATGGTAAGTTCCACAATAAAAGAATCAGTATTTGATTGACACAATATTAAAATATACCCTGTATTATAGACTCCAAACCTTAATATTCATATCATTGCGATTCAATATCCAACAAATAATATTCACGTCCTTGTGCAGAAGGCGAGTGATTATTTGAGCTGTCAAATAAATTTACGATCCATTTTTTCACTTCCAAATTCTAAAAATGCCTGCAACAATTAAATAGTCCAAAATAATTTTCTTACAACTATTTTATTAAATATGGAGATTATATTATGTTGCACAGTATTCAAATATATTAGAAATCAATAAAAAAATAGAAATATTTGAAAAAAATTATATATTTTTAAAAATGCCTTACTTATAATTGATATAGATGTCTTACTGGTACAGATACAATTGAATTAAGTAATCGTTTCTTCCACAATTTTTGTTACAAGTATTCAAGAGTACATAATATTCCTAATTAAACTATTTACAAATATTACTTTTCCATTACACAAATATATTGCCTACTATATCTTTTACAGGTATAAAAATATATAATTTCACATAATCATTAATTTTTGGATTTTTTCCTTTACTTGTGCTGCAAGACCTTCCATTACGATGACATTCAAAATTGTAAGTCGACCGGAAGTATCCTGTAGGCTTTGATGATTAATAAGTGTGACTACTCTATCGAAAAAAAACGTTTTAAAGGGTCATACCTTTTTGTTAAATGAACCAAAAAATTTTCAAATGTTTACAGCAATCTACAGCTGTAGGCTTCAATATATGATATCAATTTGAACTGAATATAGAACAATTTCTGGGAAAATGGGCTTGGACAGGCAAACGTGCGGACGGATGGACAATCTGAAAAGTGATCTTATAAGAATACCTTTTTTTGCTTTTTGTGAAACGGAACCCGAAAAAAGTAGTATTCTTCAGAATATAAGAAATCAAACCATTTAACAGTAAATAACCAGCAAAGGGCAAAAAATAAAATATAGTGTGTTACCATAATGCAAAACAAAAAAGCTATATTCAATAACGTGCATATACTATATTTTTAATATGTCAGAAATTATTGATAAAAAAAAATAACAATGAAAATCTAAGTAATTTTTAGAAAGGTTAGAAAAAATAAACGTAACTATCTTTTTTAATGTGTAGCTATTTAATAAATTTATTAAAAATAAACTTTTAACTAATATTGACATTCATTCTGTGATATCAAAATATAATCTTTTCGATGACCGCTAATGTCGTGTTTCAAAGAGTTCCGTAGGAATATAATTTTTTGATAATTACTCACGCAATATTATGTAAAAATAACCTGAGTTTTCATGAAGAAATACAAGGTTTCTCATTTTTCTAATTAGTATTTCATGTAAAACTTTTTTTTATTTTCTCTGCAAACAAGTGTCACTTTTGCTCTTATACTGAGCCCTTTACGGACTTGACGATTTCCTTTCTTTTTAAATTTAAATATTTCATTCATTCTTACTACAAAATCATTATTTTTATTCAATTTATTATTTATGGGCTGGAATTCAATTGTTCCGCCCAAGTGCTTGACCTAGATTTTTGAACAAACAAAAAAAATCTTCATGCTGGTGCTTGATGAGCATACTGACTTCACTTTATTTATGGAATACAGAATTAATGAGTTTGTATACTCCAACTCGTACTTGGGCGGTTTTGTTTTTATATTTTAAAGCATATAAAAATAGCCATCGTAGAAACAAAAACACACTTATGGACATACAAAGGTAACATTTTTTTTTTCATTTTAAGCCCATTTTCATTAAATAATTTAGCACATCCGACATAGTCTAAAAACCAGCTGTGGTGAACAAAATATTGATGAACCCTGGCAGATGGACACCAGCGTTCAATTCAAAAGCAGAGATAACCAAATTATAGCAATTACTCGCAGTGTATATCTATCCACCTCTCGCATTCACAGCATCCATTACCTTTTTTGTCTACCCTCATTACAGTTATCATTTGAAAATTGCGTCCCTCTTGTATTCTCTAAGGGTACACCATTTTCCCGTCGACATGTACCCGACCCATACGTCACGCGATGAGAGCCTCTCCACAGGCTCAATTCAGTTAACAACATCTGAGTGCACAGCGTGAGATTAGCTCTCCGTCTCCACATTTTAATTACAGCCGCCACTGTGCCCCTGTGTGTTGGGCGCTTTATTATCGCGCTCGATTAAAGAATTACGCTTATGAAGATATGAGGATAAAAGTGGAATGTATATGGTACCGATATGTTTTACTGTATTATTATTATAACGAGTATGTTTATGCATTGTCAGCAGTATTTGTATTTTATTATATTGGGAAAATATCTAATATTCAATGAAAAACAAAATTATTGTAACAAAAATTTTACTCAAAAGAATCATGTTTTTTCCTAATAATATATAACTAAAAAGTTACTTTTTTTATTTCGATTGTTGGAATTATTGTGTCAAATAAATTAATTTTCACATATTTATTCTGACAAAAATTCAAGCCACACGTATATATTTCTTGACGATACATTCATTTTATCATTTTAAATACGACACCACATTTTAAAAATAATTACAATGGATGAAGTAACAGTTACTAAATAGTAATTTAAAAAAAAATCAAGCACGGATAGAACTCTGGAAATGAAATTTGTAAAGACATTTACAAAATCTTCTTCAATCTTTACAAATAGCTCACCTGAAGATTTTGTCATGCAACGAAACCTCGGTCTTGGTTAAGAATTTAAATAAAGTAAAAATAATACTACATCACAAAGTTTCATTTAGCTGTGAATAAAAATTAAGTGATAATGAATTTCTACAAAATTAACGCTAAATATATCCAAGTCTTATAAATATTTAAAGGTACATAGTACTACTATTAAACTATTAACAAATATTAATTTTTCATGACATAACTCTATTGCCTATTATATATTTCATAACATTGTGAATATTTACAAAATTATAAGATCCAATATAGATTTCCTACAACTTTTGAGTAGACTTCTGAAAACCCTATTTTTCATCCTTTTGGATTGACTAGTTTTGAAAATAAGGGCAGGGGCATGATGTCTTGAAAATTTTTCAATATAACCATGAAGATATACTACCTATAGTTATAAAAAAATATTTATGAAGCCCTTGTGCCTTTCCAGCGAATACCCCCACATTATACATAGAAAAAAATACTTAATTTGAACCTCCCTCCCTTCTATAAAAATACCATATAAATATTTTTGAGTGTTCGCTTTTGATATACTTCTTGGTTAATATGTTTTATTACTATGCCTAATTTCAAATTTCTGCATTAAGCGGTATCTGAAAACGGCTGTGAGACACATGATTGATCTTATAAGGGTTCTATTTTTTTAAAAATGGTAAACATTTGTACAAAAAACGGCAAAGGTTAATATTTTAGTAAATCTGATATGTAAAATTTGACAAAATGTACAGATTTATTGTTATAAAGTGATTCCAGATCATAAAGGTGTATTATCTAGATATTTTTACTGAGGAAAAGCTTCTCTAAAACAAATTTCATATTTTGAATACTACCGAGTAGAACCTTTCCCAAAAATGTAACAAAAATTTCGGAAGAAAATGGAAGAAGTAATGAAACATTTTTTCTTACGTACGGCTAATTCGAGTTTTGAGGAAACTCGGAAACTAAAAATCTCTGAGATCTTGAGAGAGACTTTGCAGTAAAAATGTACTGTAAAATTTGTGTCAATTTAAAAAAAATCACTTAATTAACTTCGAAAATAAAGAGGAATGAAACCAGTTGTGTGATCATTTGCAAAAAGTGCTGTAAATTCGAACAATCTTAGAGTCTGTAGACTACTTCATATGATGTAAAAATCGTATAGCTGCCATAGAAAATGTTCTCACATAATTATTTTTGCTACTAAAAAATTAAGCGACCGACATACTAAAGCTAATAAAGGTCTTTAATTATAGCACTATAGATTCGTAAAACAAATATATATATATATATATATATATATATATATATATATATATATATACCATTATATAAATTGTAGCTATAGCTCTTTTAATAACTCGAATTCATGTATAAAATAAACTGAAATTAGAATACCTCGGTGTCCAGAAATTTCGCATTTACAACGCCGGAAACAAGAAAGAAAGCTCTGTCAAAATTATATAGACGGTGTCAAATTAGGTACTGAAAAGAATGAACATAATATTATTACTTTTCTAACATTAAACCATTAGAATTAAAAATGTTGTAGACTACTGCATTGATTTTATTAATATCCAAATTTGTTTATCATAACTTTATTATTAATTTGCCTCTACCAATCGGTAATACTCAAACTGATATACTCTTGTTATATTGTACTTAAAACCAATACGATACCCTCTGAGAAACAAATTTATGGAATCCTATGTTAATTTAGGAAAGCAGGTACTGGTTGAATGTCACCAACTTTTAGATATTATAATGTTTTGGTCTTGAAGACCTAAATTATTACGTAAAAACTAGCCCATTCCATTTTTATACCCCGGTGAACGTTGTTTTCTTTATACTAATTATCTGCTTTAAACACACATATGTACTGCCAAACTGTTTCATACAACTGTTAGGCATCATTTGCGTTTTAGAGAGGTTGCCAACTGAGGTGAAGTATATCACAGCTAACGACAGGACATCATAAACAAAATGCAAATGAGAAGCATCTACAGACAATTCTGATGCCCATATGTATACGACTACGACATATGTACATCTCAGTCGTTTATATACTTTTCTGTATGACAAACGTCATATCAAGTCAATATTCCTGAATATTTAATGTTCTAATCACAAAACTACCGAAGTCTGTAGTCTATAATTACTAACCCACAATCACGGTCCCACTGTGTTTATAAACAACAATCTTGAAACTATAAAAGAAAACTAGTGTGAAGTGAAAAATAAGCCGATTTCTTCCTTGTCTGAAGGCCGTATTGGAAAAAAGTGAAATTAAAATAAATCAGCATTGCATTTTGTTTTATTCGTCAGCTAAGAGCAGGTACAAATATGTCATTAGGGTGTGTTGTTTGCCTTAATTCCCTGCAATACCTATTAAATTTAAAATTTAACACTAGTAACAGTTGAATAAAACCATATAAACTCTAACTATGCAAATCTCACGCCCCTTTGTGCGTGAAATATGATTTAAAAAGGGTACAAAGTTTTCCCTTCACGTATTATTAATAAATCAATTTTTGCCCTCCTGCAAAAAAGATTATTTTTATATTAAAAACGCAAAAATAAATACAAAAACAAAATACAAATACAAACGTATTTGATAAAAATTCTTTTTTATGTATTATAATATACATAGGTTCTTGCTGTCTTAAGTTGTTACATTCACACGAGTTGTTGCTTTATTTGTTTCACGCACTTAATATTTTCTTAAGTAATTTCGTACATTTCAATTGTTGCTTTTTTAAGTTATTTTATACACTAAAGTTATAGCGTTCTTATAATTTAACGTACTTAAGTAGTTTCTTTTTAAAGTAATTTTTTTAAGTTATTTCATACACTTGTTGCATCCTTAAACTTCCGCATTTTATTATTTTTATGTCCGACTCATCTACAAAAACAAACCCATTTTCCGCAAAGGCAATGTCCAATTGCAAACAAATAATAAGAAAAATAAATTAATTAATAAAAGTGAGTCACGAAAAGAGCAAGTCTTTTGGATTACGTTTTATTTTATACGTAACTACCCTTTCTTTCTGCAGAGCTGTGGTCATAATTAGTTGTCGGTCACTCGCACAAATAATTCCAGGAAAAGCGCCAAGTTCAGGGTCACCAAACGTTGCAAAATTACTTTCAGTGAAAAGTTTGTTATCCTTAAGTTAATGTTAAAAGAGTGGCCAAATAAAAATTGAGCCACACAGAAAACATAGTTTCTTTTTTTTAATTATCATGTAATATAAAAACCGATAAATTAAACGTAACATAAAGAGAACACTCAATCAGTTACTTTATGAAACACGCAATATCTTCATAAATACGAATAAAAATGAACGATTATTTTTATTCAATATTAATGTAATTAATAAATTGTTATTAACCCACCAAACTTGCAAGGTCACAACATCTGAACACTTGTCACAATATTGTGGCATACGCGCTCTGAGGGTTAAAGTAATAGCTACAGCAATTAAAAAGGATAAAAGAGAACAGGAAACCTCTAACGAACCGTAGTAAATCTAGCGTTGTACATATATATATATATATATATATATATATATATATATATATATATATATATATATGATCCGAGGTACACTGTGATAAAAATTCTAGTCTAATCATAGCCAGAATAAAATTTTATTTTTATAAGAAAATAAGGAACTTTTTTTTATTGTTATGACACCACAACCTGTTTTAGATCTTTACGCTCTTGCCATCTAATTTGTCCCCTGTAATATGTGATCTTTGAAAATATTGTATATAAGTCAGAATTTTTTATTAATATAACATTTATCGTCTGAAATAGCACCCAATGTGAATGGTATCCGCTATAAACGCTGGTATTACTGTATTTTCAGATTACAGGTTATAGGTTTGCGGGAAAAATAGAACCAATTTCATTATCGAAAAAATATTGACAAATAATAAAAGGTTTATCAATAAATAAATCTATTAATTCGCCGTGATATGTTGGGTTGATCACAAGGCATACGGCCTGTAACAACACGGCCCACCGCGGAGACTTGGAACCGATTCCCGGCCGTTCGTTGAACGGGGCTGGACGGGTGTTATGGCTGGCTGTAAGAGATTGCTCTCGTAGCAATAAGTCCGAAATAGATATCAATTAGATACATTAAAGTAGATAAATAGATAAATAAAATACGACTAAAACTTGCATTATGAAGATTCCGTTCACACTTAGATATAAGCATTTTAGGGGGTGTAAAAGATACATGTATTAATCCGGCGTCATTGAAGTTTAGTCAATATGACCCGGGACATTTCAACTTCCGATATAATTATCTAATTATGCTGCAATTGCTAGTAGCGCGTGTTAAGACCTATCTGTCTTGACTGCAAACGTTTCAAGGCAGTACGAAATGTATTTGACATGAAAGCTGTGCCGGACAACAGATTTTATTCAGAACACGCGCCTGGGTGGACCCTGGATTAGAGGATTCGACGTTTACCAGATCTATGTCACGGTTAACTATGAAGTCTGAAGAGAGCTCGCCGGGTCTATTACCAATGAATACTCCTCGTCGGCGTCAGACAATTTCTTTAATAATTTAAATAGTACTTACAATGTTAATATTGTTTAAACTACCAATCGCCTGCACTTGAACTGCAGCGAACTGAATTCCAAAATAATTGGAAAGTGAAATCGCTGTTGAACTGGATGTTAAAGAGAATATTGAACTGCACTGTTGCTAATATACTGATCGATGATTTTCGCAGTATTGTGACCTCTCTTAAATGCCGCTACGCGATCCCTTTGTTCGGCCGTCGGTTATTATGCCAGGGATCAGAACATACGGCCGCCCGATCGTTGCTTTGGTTACATTGTCCGAACTACAATTATTTTTCACAGTGATGTCGTATTACACATGAAGACTTCGGTTAGTAATGACATGAGATTATTTAAGACCTGTTTATTTTACTTATAGTTTTCTAAAATAATTCTTGTAATTACTAAAAAAATATAGTTCGGTAAATATTTTGAGACCCAAGTTTAACTTTTTTAATTTATACGGTCTATAAATTATTTTGATATCAGAAGAGAATAAATCCTTTCTGATATTTTACCTAAATACAATAAGGGATCGCTTAAAAAGAAACTAAATAAATTTAAATGTCAGTCTCTGGATGTTTTTTTTTAATCTCAGTGATGCCGTTTTATATATTTACAAATATTAATATTATTTTTAAAAATACATTGTCGCCTTAAAAATACATCGTCATATTTTAAAGACGTATTAATATAGTGAATACATAACTGTACCGAACATTAGTCTTATGCATTTCATATAACACAATCAGTATTTATGCAATTGATTTTGGCTAATAATCAATATTATCAAAAATTCAAATAAAAACTGTAACAGATTAACGTAAAACAAATAATTCATATCGAATATAAAGGAAATGTAAAAATTTTCAAAAATTGAAATCCCATAATCCAAAACATACTGATGATAACTTTCATTATCACACAAAAAATATTTACAAAATCTTTGTACCAATATTTATAAAGAGAAATTGACGGGACAAGAAAAGGGATAAAATTTTCTAATATTTCTGTTATAATTTCGTTTATATTTAACGCGAATAAATAAAAGGAAATGCGTATTTCGATGTTAATTCACCATCGAATATAGTACACGGTTTGGACAGTCAACACTTGGTATGTTTAACCTACATAAGTACCGTTAAAGAATTGGATTTATCATGGCTTTGCCGTTGGCTAATAAAATTTGGTACCAGAATAATTATACATTTGATACTAAAGATCATTCAAAGAATATGTACGTACAACACGTAAATACGAATTTAATAAACGATGAGTCGAACACAGACTTTAAACGGTAAATGTAGTTTAGCCGTAGATAAATTTAAAGTCATTGCTTACTTTCCGCAAAAATTTGGCCAGGAAAATATTTACGTTCTTATGAATTAATAATATTTTGGGAATTTTATTACGATGTAACGTGATCACATTTTTAGTTTTAGATTTTAGATTACTAGAACTTCGTCATGTCCGTTCGTCCGTCGCGACCCCAGTTTCTACAACATAAATGTTGAATAATAAAAACTGACTGGAAATGAATTATCTGAATTCACCATCAAGGGTATAACGAAACAGTTTTAAAGGAAAAGTTCAAAGATACAGTATTTAAAATATATTATTAAGTTTTACAGTATGTATTAAATTAACTAAAGCGCGTTACTTCAATCTGTAATAGTGCATCATGGGTAGATTGCAATATACGTAAAATACATTTCAAAAATCTTACCACTTTTTTCCTAAAATTTAAGAATTGTTATAAGTCATTAACATGGAAATATATCAACCTTTATCTTTTATTTCGATAAATATAATAAATGTGGCAATATTACATGAATACCCTTATTAGAGATTGATGGTGAATTTGACTTTTGGACTGTATCTTTCTTTTGTATAATTTTATAAAGGAATTTTGCAAAAAAAAAGTGATAAGGTATAAACGGCTTCCTCTTCTTCATTCAGAAATAAAAAAATATAGTCATTTGGAAATCTTTAACATTCATAATCGGCCCAAATATCGAAGATCATAAAATACTGTAATCGATTTTTAAAAGAAATTTATTTGAATAACTATTAAAATGATAATGTTTCGTTTGTCATTTGGATGAATTATTATTTGCTTTTTAGTAATAATATTAGTGTAATTTTTATTATCAAAATAAATCTGCTTGGTTTATGTATTACTTAATATGGCAACATTCACAAATGTATTTCTAAATATCAAACTTAATAATTACTACTTTCCGTTGCGTAGAGAATTGTCATGAACTTCTTGTGTTACTGTGTCTTGTTATCTTTTTACATGCTGGGTTGTCTTCTCTTCCAAAAACTTTGACTGTTATTTTTGAACTAGACCCCGCTGTATTTAAGGATTTGTGGGTCGGATGTCTTTCGAATGAAGAGACACTCGATAGTATCTAAAGATGTTCGAAATGTAATGTGACAACATTATTACTTGAAAATTTGAGTAACAACTTTCAAGTTTAAACTATATTACCCTGTGGACATACACGGCGTACGTTTCCAAAATACTTTAGATTGAAAACAATGAAAGAAATTATAAATTATTCTAATGCCATGAACGAATGTTATTTCCTTTGATGACATGTTACTAATATTGTAATATTTACATGTTATTTCTATGAAATAAAATACATACAACTAACGAGCGAGACAGCATCTAGTAAATGAATAAATTATAAAAGGAATTAAATATACCGAATTAGTTAATTTATAAACTGTATACGTGCAGATATAATTTTTTCAGCATTTTTACAGGTGAACAAATTTATTTCGAATTCGCTTTCTAAACAATGGTATGGTGGTGGGGTTAAGAGGCATTACTGGCTAGTTAAAATTTGTACTGAGAAGTTAATTCCAAAATTTTTAGTATAATTTACTTTTTTAGTCATGACGAGCACACCTATATAATTATATTCTTAAAGCGTACTCGGAGATCCCATGACCATGATTCATAATCCGAAAAATCTAGGCTTTTTAGTACATTTTGATAAAACGTTTTTATTCCAATATTCTTTAAAAAATAAAAATAAAAATTTATCAATATGTAAACGAAAGATGAAATCAATGAAGATGGTTTGTCTCAAAAATACATGAGGGATGCATATACAACAGCTTTTTAAGAACTGAACATAAAAAAATATTTTACGCATCTATTTGAAAAGTATCCCAGTGTCGATTTGAAGTTTTGTTATACTTTTTTGTGTTGACTGGAAACAGATATATTTGAAAAATCTATTTTTAATGTCGAAGGTAATGAATTTTCCCTATTTTTAATAATTTACTAGACGAACATATTTCTTAATTTATTTTCTTTGAAAAAAATGTAATTAAACGAAAACTTTAAGGATAATATATCTTGTGAATGGGAACCGTTGATACCATAATAAAATTGAAAAGAAACTTTTTGAAGAATTTTGCGATTTGCTTAAGAATTCAATTCTCTAGAATTATCTTCAAACTATTTTAGTTTACTAATCATACCGTAATAAAATAACGTTCAAAATTGTTATTTTTCTGTTTGTACTTATAAAGAGTTGCTAGTACAAAACCTGATAATTGGCATTGTAAATTTATTACATTACTAAAATAATTGAAAAGTGAATAATTCTGTTCTAGATCTACAAAACGGACCAAAAATATAATTAAATTCGGGAAACAGTATTATTCTTTTGGTTATTAGAAATAAATCACAGTTTCTTGCTTAAATAACAATGGTAAAATATATGACATCTCTTTTTCTCTATTCAGTCTCCTTATATTATTATCTTTTAGATAGCCCTTAACTCTTTTCCAGTCTTCCATATTTTTTATCCTATTTCTTCAGTATATTTTTATTTTTTTTATTTTTCAGTCTAAGTTTTTAATATAACGAAACTATCTAAATATTCCTTGTTGAGTTGATAGAGAACATGCTAGTTCGATACTTAATTTGATATTGTTAGCCCTTATACACGTATTGTACTGTATGTCATTTTATATTATTATAAGACAGTAATATTATATTTAATTCCCATTTAATATGTCCCTCATTTTAATCTAAATAGGGGCGGAGATTTTTTTTCGTACACCCAATACAGTTGATTTTCATTGGCAAATGAGTTTAACTTTTCTAATGGTTGGACATTTTATATTTTTTTAAAAGAATAGTCGTTTATGGATAAGGAAACTTTTAAACCAAATAGTGATTCAATATGACATTATCAGAAGTGCGAATTCAGTATATTTTCAATGATATTTAAAAAGTAGCGTCACCTTTAAAAAAATGATTTTATTCTTAAAATTAACGTCGGAAGATTTATATTTCGAAATTATCAACTCGATGACAGCAAAAATATTGAAAAAATATACTCTAATAAAAAGACATTACAGGTTATTGTTAAAATTGTCAAATATTGATATTGTATTTCATAAAATCTTCAATTATCTGTACAAAATTTTATATTTTCCAACTCACATGCATATCGTTAAGATAAGTTCCAAATTAACACTTCTCACTTTATCGAAGTACAAATAAATATTCAAATATAAACAAACGTACTCAACATAATCTCAAGAACTCTCCAAACGTCTATATCATAAAGTTTATTATAAAATTAGGTCAGCTAATAACAGACATCCTTTATTAACGATCGACTGATATAATGTTACTTTATCTTCCATTGATTTACAGCATTATACAATCATCAAATAAATAGTTGCCTCGGCCCCGATAAAATTTTATATAATTTTTAAAAACGTTTATAAATGTATAAAAAATGAAAATAAAATAATCATGGGAAGTATTATCGTTTATTGAAAGATGTAAATTTAAAAGTGTCAGTAACAATATATCGACAGCGTAAAAAGAGATATTATCTTGCAATTTCTCTTAAAAAATTTCAAAACATCAAACAAAAACACTAAATTTCTACAATTCTCTCTATACTTTGACATTAACTTGGGGAAAGAAATGAACAATAAAAATATACAAGTGTGTATAAAAGTGAGTTACTATTTTTTCTTGAGAGTGTCGATATTATAGTTCATATTTAATTTAACTTCTTCATGTTTTTATTTGTTTAAATGTCTACGTAGTTAGACATTTGGCGAACTTATTGCTACATGAGAGATCTCTTCATGCTAACCAAAACACCAAAAATGTTGTGTTATAAGAGACTGTAATAGACCGTCAGTAAGACATTATAAGAATAACTACACATTAGCTGTTAATAATAAAATATTGTATGTAATAAAGTTTAATTTAGTTACATAATAGCAACTAAATTAGCAAATAATTTAGACATTAATATAGATAAGGAAAATGGTTACGATAGGGTATATATAGGATAGATAGGAAAGAAGAATATATAGGATAGATAGAAAGAAGAAAGATAGGTAAGTAAGATCGAAACATATTTATCAGGTATTTTTTGGTAATATAAATCAATAATGCGTTTTGAATATTAGAATCAAATTTATTCCAAACTTTAGCAGCGTGTACAGCGAAAGAGTGCTCGGAAGAAATAATATTATGTTTAGGAATAAGATGAGTGGGAAGGAATTCAAAAGTCCATGGGCCCGAAGGTCCGATGATCCAGTGCAGAATCGAGGTTAATCTTCATATTTTTAAATTTCTCAAGAAAATACATGATAAATTATGAGAAAACAAAAATTGAACTTATCGGTTTGTAACTTATAAAAGAAAATTTATTTTGATGGACAAACGAACAATAACGAAGGTTAATAATTACAGATAAAAACGATAACGAACTGATGTATGTTGTAATTCACAATTTAAATATAGATAATATTTACACTTCACTTACACCTTATCACATAACACATAACCCTTCCTGATAACAAAAGTTACACATTAAAAACGTGCATTAACGGATACGTATACTTATATTTTGATTGGTATTCTATAAGTACTTACATTGTTTTTTAAAATTTGTCAAGATTATTTTTTACAGAAGCATGACCCTGAAATTATTATACTTGAGACCATTTTAGTGTCATATTTGACACAAAAAAGTTTTTCGATACATGTCTCTTGAAGGAAAAATTTCGTCCATTCTTGTAAAGATTTGAAATTTTATCCAATATACTCACATTCCTTTGTGGATTAAAAGATATCATTTAAATAAATTAATCGTATGTATATAACCATATGTACGTTATAACTATATTTAAATATTTTTAATTTTCGCAGAATCAATATATCGAAATATTCATACAAGACTCTCCTAACTAAAAATTAAAATGTGTAAGTGAAATTGTTAATTTCTTTTACTTTAAAGCCACAACCACTAAACCTTAAATACTTTAGCACAAATAAACCCTATGTTTTAAAGACGAACTTAGAATAACACTTTTACTTGGAAATATAATTAATTTTTTTTTAAAAATCCCATTATCAATAATAGCGTAAACATAAATAAAAGTGTGAAAATGAGTACGCAATAACACATTGCGACAACTTTCCAGCCAGTGCTTACCTGTTGCAGAGCACAGGTTTCTACATTTTCATTCTTTTTTTTTCTTTTATTTCGCCCATTTCCAATGCTAACATAACACGCTAACATATGATTTTTTTCTGTCATTATTTTCCAATTTCCATGAGATCAAAGTCACGAACTAAAATCGTTAATAATATAAATAAGAAATATAAAGCATTGACTTTACATCAAAATAACTGTCAGAGAGGCTCAAAATTTTTGTAGTAAAAGGAATTTTACTTTTTCCTTTTCAACCGTAGTATTGCTGTAATTAATCAAATATTCAGGTACTTGTTATCGTATGTAGCTAATATACCGAATCGTTAATACATGTAACCCAATAAGTCTCCACCATGCTTATAAGGAAAGTTAACATTATTCCGTAAACTAACGACCACAACACATTAAATGACAACAAAATTTCCACAAAATATGTCACACTTAAACGCAGAACTAAGTCAAAAATCATGTTAACTTCCGATTATTTTGATCTTGATGCGTTTAATTGCATTCATAAATGTATGTTCCTAGTTAAAATATGTAATTTCTTTGGCAATAAAATTTATGATGCACATGAAAGAGTATTTGATTTTTCTTCATATCTATTTTTCAACTAATAAAAATAAAAAAAAGTATAGAAAAAAGGAGTAATATTAGAAGATTCAGACGATGAGGATTACAAAGTTACTTTTCATTAATTAGCATCACTTGACGGTTCCAGGTCCAATTGTATACCCATACGGTGTACGTTGAACACCTACGTAGAAGTGTTTGAACACTGAAACATTGCGCAAGTTGCGATATTAATAAATTAACTTTGATAATACCTTTCGATTTATTGTGTTACTAGAATATAATTCTATTGTAACTTGTCTCGTTAGCTTTCTAATTTATCAAGCAATTATTTCACCAAATATAAAAGCACAAACCAGAAATTCATTGTCGGATTTTAATTCAAAATATCTTATTTTTATATTATTGTTCATTGTGCCTTTTTCTTAGAAATTTATTTTAAGTTCCCCTCGATACTTTATTACATACTGCTGAATAAACAAAACATTGCCTTCCTTGTTTCATTTTGACCTACATGTGACTCCACAAATACCAGAAAATAATTTTTTCTTTACAATACGACATTAAAGTAATGTATCCTTGCGTCAAATTCTAACTGAAAAGATTATTATAAAAGAACTGACTTGAATTTCACGAGATATTTTACTGTAAATTCTAGCCATTAATAATAACGTATGATCACGTTTCAATGGACAACACGGCATCTGTAGCTTTCGCCTGAAAACATTACTATTTTCAATAACTGCCCAAGATTTTTTCACTTCATGTTATATTGGAATTACGAGACAGGAGAATATTTTTACCTTTCTTAATAATCTCGCATGTGTCAACGGGCAGTTGATCAGATCTAATAAACCTGTGAAGTACAAGAATAATTCACACCACGTGGATTCCACGTGGATAAACAATTAAGAGTACATAGTATTTTAATTACGCTACAATAGAAATACAAAATACATTACCCGTGTACAATATCTTTCAAATATGTGCATAAAAACATCATGCATGTTTCAAAAATTATAAGAATCTAGGATAATCGCCATAGTTTTCATGTATTTTTTTGTGTAATCCTATTTTTTCATGACTTTTGAGTCAATCATTTCGGAAAAAAGGAGGGGAGATGTAATGTTATTTTTTTGTATGTATTTTGGAACGTCTTTTTAAATATTCAATTTAAAATTAGGAAAACATATTTTTGAATTCCTCCTAATAAGACCTTAAATGCTGTCATATATCATTTCAAAAACAAAAAATTTAACACTCCGTTTCTTATATGAGCATTTTAAAAACTTACCCAAAAAGTAAAAAAATAATAATGTACGAGTTAATAAGATGTATTAATATACCAGATTTCAAATTTCTACGTCGTACAGTTTCTAAGAAAAACGGATGTAGCAAACAGAAAGACAATCTTCTGTTTTTCTTTTCAAAATACAAAATCCTAATGAACAATAATTTCAATCAAAAATATTTCATCGTTTATTTATTTAACGTCTCTTTCTGTATTCTATTACAGCTGAAGAATTCAGCAAAAATAGGCCCACTTTTTGAGCCAGATCGGACCGAATTGATTTATACACCAAGAAAATTAATTTCTAATCATTCGAATTGCTTGAAGATTTTCATTTTTTTAATTTATCCGAAACGATTGAATTTGCTCATTTCTCAATCATCCAAATTGCTCACTTTTTAATCATACCTAAGGGAAATTTAAAATATTTGCAAAACTAATTTCTTAAAAATTACATTTTATACATTTTCCAACACAACGAAAATATTTCTTTTATACTTCAGTATTGCCATATGACAAATAACATTCATATTTAATTATTTTTTAACCGGTCCAAAATATTTGGTTTTTATAAAATACCTGAAATAAAGACTACTTGTATTTTGAAATATTAATATTATATACCTAATAAATAAAAATTATTAGTGTTTATCGAAATCGTGATTGATATATGAAATCTAGGTTACAAAACTAAACATTTTTAAGAACCATTATTTAATAATCCGTATGATAATGCTATATCAAAAGCGTTACGTCTTTTCATTATTATTAAATGTTATTTTTTTTCTAAATATAACGAGATCATTAATGTGCTTATAGTTTGAATAGTATTTTTATGGATTTAATTCTGCATTTTCATTCTTATCCATCAATATTTACAGGTGGACCTGATTAATTATGGCTGTTTCCCTGGCTCTTTTTGGAGACAAAAGTACTTAACACATCTTGTTAATATCTTAAATAATCCGTGTAGTTCAAAATGTTACATAAGTAGAAAGAAATCACTCATAGATTTTTGCTTGCTGGACACCTTCCTACTGTTCTCAACCATACCGTCATATTCTACGAAATTTTTTACAAGCTGCAATACTTTGAATTCAACTTGGTCTTGAGCTCAGGAAGTAATCCCAAATAAATTTATAAAAGTATTCCTCGTCTAAACCTTATTTTTACTACTCTCTCGATTATTTACTTTATAATCACAAATTCTCCCAATACTTATTACTCTATGTTTATTCAAATTTGATTCGTTTTTTTTTCTTAATTTACTAAATTTAAAAAATACAAAAATCTGACAAACATTTTTTTGTTCGATTGAAAAAAGTTCTCCTGTCTTTTAAAATCTTAAATGAAACAAATAGGCAATTTATAAAATATTTTGACGAATATAAATCTTCACTAACAAAGCATAAAATTTACACATCACATTCTGTTCCAAACCATTCAAAACGTAAATAGCGAAATTCAAATATGATCTCTATACTTCATACGGTACATACTGTAAATGTCTACTCTAGGACATGTAAAAAAACCAGTTTCGAAACTACTTGCCTTACTAGGAACTTACTGCATGAATTTGACATTTATTGCCTTAATATATTTTTATCCAGAAGAATTTTTATTCAGAAGAGTAATTATAATACTCAACGAATATTTAAAGTCAATATTAACAGCTTGTGATAAGTTACGGATGAACCAAATTTAACTTGAAAGTATCGTTGCGCTGGAATTTGAAATCAATTAATAAAAACACTTGCCTAACTCATAAAACTAAACCGATATCGGCCGCGCTACTGACAGCGGCTGGCAAAAAGCGGCAGAAACGATTAAATCGATTAAAGAAGCATATTACCGTAAATCTAATCTTGTATTACGTATTTGTAAATAAATATTGTTATCATATTTAGGCTAATCACGTGTCCCGTAAAATTCTTGTCAGGAAAATGGGTTAACACTTTAAGAGGGTTTTTTACGTTGTTGGCTTAAAAAATAAATTAATAAAGGTAGAACTGCGGGACTATTGTACTTTATCTTTTACGGAATATAAAAAAAAATCTGATTTTTTTTAGAACCGCACAGTAATTAATTGATTAAACAATGAAATCCGGCGAGGCCAACGGATTGTAGAATTTCCTGATCTTTGAAAAATTATCTGAAATAAAAAATTAACTAGTTTTATAATCTGTACATATTTGTCCACAAAGTGGACCAGGATGAAAAAGTTGTTGCATATACCACAACCACTTAAAAAAATCACTTTTTTCATGAATTTACTGTTATTTAAATTTTTTTTTCTTAAGTTCTTAATCATTTTTCAACATTGTGATCCACTCTATGCACATAAATGTGCAGATTATAAAACTAGGTGATTTAATAAAATATATTAAAATCAATTAACTTTCTTTCTATTTTAAAAAATAAAGATAAAATTTTGACTGCAAATTAGAAATTACTGGATGTAATAAACCCAAAAAAACTTCTTTATAGACAAATTAATCATTAAATAATACAAATTAAAAAATATAAAACAAAGCTACGGTCAGCTTTCGATATAATCAGTTATTAGCTCCCCTTGTTCACAAGTATTTGGATTAATGAAACGTTTAAATTTGAAGATTTTAAACGCTGTTTTTCAGGTTGACGCACGAAGCAGGAGAAAATGATAAAACTAATGATAGTGCTTTACGTACTTTCTTTAAATAGGAAATTTGAAATGAATATATTTTATAGACTATTTATTTTTATTGACATTATTAAATAAATGATATCTTAAAATGTTTCTACTAAAATTACACATTTTATCAACGTACAGTAGATCTATAGAACACTGTATTATTCTCACTCGCACTTACTCCACTTAACTAAATTTCTTGTGAATCATTATAATTGCACATTTAGCTAATACATTTATTAAATCGCTCAATTATCTTAAATATCCCTTTCTAATAATATTATGTCAGAGAGTAGGTTAATTGCTCATTAAATATTAATAGTCAACTAATTGATCGCAACCAGGTCCAGACTATATAGCCTAATGTAGGTAGGAGAGAGTAGTTTTTTAAATCCAAGATTGAATACGGTAGCAACATATGCAGGGGCGTTTTAGGGCGTTTTATAAATTGCTTCTCTTTATTTACTACTTCTAGTCGGCTAAAGTATTTTACACTCTCACCTTTTTACGACCGTGGTACTCTTCAGTGTTTATTGGCTATTTTATTCATAATTTTTTACTATCTTTTCTGCAAATGAAGTAAGTTGTTTTTTTTAACGTTACCCTTAATTTGCCTATGCTTCAACTTCTACTCATTCATATGGATCCTCGATCATAGGGATGAATCCAGTTTTCATTTCAGTAACAATTTTTTTCATCTTAGTATATAGCAGTACGAAAGCGAGTTCTCAAATAACTGCCAAAGAGACGCTGCGGATTATTTTCATTCACCATTTCCTTATATTGCAATATATATTTCAGGTATTGAGTTAAAATTGTAAACACTTTTGAAAAAGTGTCAACGTAATGATATACTCATTATTAGATAAAATTCAAAATTTCGCGTTTTGAGATAAAGAACAAAAAATTAGTAATTTGGGTACTAACTGTCTAACTGTGTGACATTACATAGACTTTCGACAACTTCTAATAGATAATATTAAACTGAAAATAAAATTTTAATTTAAGCAAAGCTGTGCAAAAAGTAACACAAATTTTCCAATTTCAGACCGAAATATTGAATTACCACACATCGGGTTCGGTAAGAAAAACTTGCTCAGAATTTGACATTATATTTCAACTTGTTATTTAGTGTTCTAAAAGAAACTTGCGCTATTTTCAATTTAGTTGCTTTAGTTGTAATGTTGTTGCTTTAGTTGCGCAATGAAATTGGAACCAGAGATCCAAAATATGTTTTTACAACAGTTAATACAACAACTCTGTCTGTCTCAACAACTGTGTCTGTGGTGACATGAACATGGACAGAATGCAATTTGCAGTGACATTTGACATGATTACAGATTCATGGGTTGTGTTCTGTTAAGTTCATCTTTTCTTTAATTATTTCTGAATTCTTCCTTGTTTTTTTGGATTCGATGCTTTCTTAGTCCATTTTAAATTTTCCTGTCCACTGTTAAATAGTGAATGAAAAATATTCTTCGAAAGTAATGTTTATCTATTCTTTAATTGTTTCCGGATTCTTTCTTGTTTTATGGATTCGATGCTTCTTTGGCCATTTTAAATTTGCTTGCCTAATGTTGAATAATGAATAAAAATATATTTCGAAAGAAAAAATATTTTATGAAGAATATTTTTATTCATTATAAAAAATACTCTTCGTAAGTAAATTTCATCTTTTCTTTAATTATTTCTAGATTCTTCCTTGTTTTTTTTATTCCATGCTTCTTTTGACTATTTGAAATTTGCTTGCCCATTGTTGTATAATGAATAAAAATATTCTTCGTAAGTAAAACTTATTTTTCTTGAATTATTTCTGGACTTTTTCTTGTCTTTAAGATTCCGTCCCTCAAATGAAAAAAACGGAATCCATCACTCGCATGTCTTTCTCCCATAAGCGTTTTTCTCAAAAAGCGTCTATTGTCATACATCAGGGGGGTATCATTTGAAAATCCTAGTTATAAGGATCTCAAAGTAAAAGATACAAAAGAAATATACTAAAAAATATACAAAAAAAATATGTTCCGCCACGTAAATTCGAATACTAATAAAGCTAAAATTATAAAAAAACAGTTTTTAGAACTTTTATCCAAAGATTGTAGAAAAACTAAAGCGATGTTTCTAGACGTCATATTTTTTTAAACATGCGCCATGTTTTTACGTCCGTAAAAGATACAGTAGGCAATATATTTACATTGTGAAAAAATAATATTTGTAAATAGATAAATAGAAATACTATGTAACTTCAAATATTTATGAGTGCCTAAACATGTATGGACCCTCGGCGTACAAGTTCTACTCGTACTTGATACTTGACATTTTTTTTAGTAATTCCTCATCATTTTAATATATAAATCGTCGAAGTATCGTATTAACTTTACGCCTGTGTCAATTTAAGTAAGACTAATGAGCTAATAATTAGGATTCCTATTATTGGTACTGTTAATGAATACGCTTATGGGAAATAAACAATGATGTTTACAGAAATTGTTATTAATATAACAATATCGAACATTCACATGTGTATATATATATATATATATATATATATATACATGTACAAACATACATGATTTACAGAAGGTAGAACTATTTTAGAAAACTCTATAACTTACATTTTCACTATCTAACCCGATACATCGGCTTAAAAATAAATTAGATCATCTTCATTCTCCAAAATTTGATAAAAAAATGTTAATACATGAAAATTAGATCGAATATGTACCCTCACCAACTTGCATTTCGATTTATTTTCAAAAATAAACATAAAGTATAACATGACAAAAACATAATCGATAGCCAGAATTTGCAATCATTTTAATGATTTTACATCAGTCACAATAAAACCCATTTGACGGAATTTTATATAATCAAGACATGTTCATAAGAGTATTTGGCAGAGATCAATTTTAAATTCAACGGAAAAACCCTTGATTCCTCGAGAACCGTGTCCAATACTTTTAATTTCTTTTCAATATTCTTAAATTAGGACAATAAACGAAATACTAATAACTATTCCACTATTCCATTCCACTAAATTTCAATTTGTTTATATTCTTTACACCATAATAATTATTGTGGTTATATTTAAAATCACTAACATGAATTATTTTATTTTACATAACCTTTTGGCAAAAGGAAATTTCATATTTTCTTTTTTTTTCAAATAAACCATAAAGAACTGAAATTTATTCTAAAAACATGATCAAATATCTTGATCTACGCTTAGGTCACAAATCAGTCGAAGCGTCTAAAAGCTTATGGAAGAGAAGGTTTAACGACAAGTAAACTCGTGCTTCAAAGAGTTAAAACAGCGGCATCGAAACGTTTTCGCAACATTATGTCTTCGTTCATCGATCAGCAGACAAGGTCGAGTATGTGTTATCTGTCAGACACGAGAATTTTATACAACTAATCTACACTCGCGACCTGAAAAGTTAATCAAGAGCGCGACAAAGTGGAACGGAATTGTAATTGCACAATCGCAAATTACTACGCAGTTTCAGGAAATTCGTATATAAGAGAGTGATCGTAAGGAACTAGACGTTGTGTTGGTCGAGAGTCCAACAGGAGTCATCTTAGCTGCGAGCTTTAGACATCAATATGTTTGCCTACTTGTCGACCATTATTTGGGCTCTCTCCTTTGGTGGTAAGTTTTTTTCGTTATTATTATGTATTTGTATATTTCTGTGTCGTATTACATATGAGGCTTCCCTCATACCATAGAAATTGGAATTTTATGATAGCCAGATTTTTTAGTTTATTTATTTATTTCATGAATGTGGAAATCAATAAATAGAAATTAAATTTATCGGCAATTTTGATTAAACATTACTTAGACATTTTCTTTTGGTTTTGTGGCACGCGGTATTATAAATAATTAAATTTCAATGCACAAAAGAGAATTAAATAAAAGATTAAATTTTACCAGAATTCAATAAATCAATGATTATAAATATATAAGATTAAAAATAAATTAAGGATTAATTTAGTATAAAATTTCAACAATATCTTCCGATAAAATTTATATTCTATATTATATAATATTTATTATTTATATTTTTTATAATATTGAAACGACCAAAAGGTTCATCTTAAACTTTTAAAAATATTTTATAATTATGTTTTAATTTTAAATTTTTCTTGATAAATATATTTGATCTTCACTTAACATATAAAAAACTTCTATCCATCTGCTTAAACCCCGATGCGTTCTACCTATGCAACATTACAAGACTTCTGTGTCATACCCCTCTCGCTTCACTCAGATTAGTATATACTGTTGCGCTTACTTCTATTTTAGGCATTATTTTAATTTAAGTTACTGCATCGATCTTCTTTTCGTTATAATAATATAAAAAGTGCGCTATACTACTGTTCGACTATCTTAACTTCTCTATGTGAATCTAAGTTTAAAAGTGTTAGGGGCAATGCCCTAAAAACCAATTTTTACCAAAATAACACCGAATAAGGTATGTTCTCTTTTTAGAACTACCTGTGCGTATAAATTAAATTATGATGAATACGATATTCTTTAAGATGAATTCATTAATGTGCCATTTTTGAATTTACTATATAAATATATATATATATATATATATATATATATATATATAAACAATTTATAATGAAATAAACTCATCAAATCTTTACTTAAAGCACATTACTAAATACGCCAGTGTAACCATAGACTACACTGTAGCACAGCGTTTTAATTTATCCCCACTCCCGCCATCTGCATTCCGTCACATATTATCGCGATGGTACTGAAATAAATGTATAAACTGTCATGGTAAATTATTTTAAGAAATTATGGAACTTTTCGTACATTTTTCAATCAAACTGTGTTTCATTACTACACGCTTGTCTCTCTATTTGTAATCATTTCCTTGAAACTTTTTCCTTTAACGTGACTTACCTACATTTTGTCAGTTGTTCAAAGTATTTAATACTAGCATCGAGGAATAACCGATAGCGATAAGACCTATGTTCAGGGTTGAATTAACTAACGTTAATTTTGATAACGTATCTCTTATGTTTATATTTCCTTACTGATCACACTCTTTTCGTGTATCATCCTAACTTGTTATTAAAAACGATATTTAGACATACCCTTAAAGATACACTCCTATAATAAAAAGCCGTAAAAATAACGCATATATTATATAAATTTTCATATTATATTCACGCTCATAATATTTTTTGACGGCAACAATTTTTTTCGAAAAGAGAAACACTGATCGACTTTCCGTGCGACTAAATAGAGTCGAAGAAAAAAAAGCCAGATTAAATGTTATAAAATCTGTTAAGTAAGAATGGCTAGTAATGTTCTGCACATTCTTAACATTTAAGGATACATGGAACTTCTATTTAAGTTACTTCTATTTATTACGCTGATTTTTTTCATAACTTTTTCCTCAACACTTTCAAAGACAGGGTGGATGGGATATTCTGTGGACCTTGTCAATAATATCTCTAGAATTCTCTTGCATAAAATTCTGTAATAAATAATTTCGGAAAACTTATAACTTACAATTGATACTCCACATGACAGACAATTGATACTTTTTTTAGTTAGCTTATTTGCCCCCTCCAAAAGTCTTTAATAAATATTTTTATGTATTAAAATGTATGAGACTTTTTTATCACTATACCAATTTTCTACGACAATTTTTTTTTATAAAAATGTCCATAATAGACAGACAAATGGACGAACAGTTGAGTTATCTTATAAGAATTCGTTTTTGTTTTCTTCCTTCCAAGTTACAGAATCCTAAAAAGAGGAAAGACACGAAATATAAGCATATTACGGCATGGATCCTTAGAAATGTTTGTATTGTCACAAACGAACTTCTGTAAATATCGGTATGAAAATTTAGCTGGCAGAAGTTAAATGCTCTTTTTCGTAAATAGTAATGAATTACCTTCGATATTATCTGTTAACACTAAAACACTGAAAGGTTTTAGTGCAAATAAAAAGTTCTAAATTTTAGTTTTTCTTCTTTTTTTTTCTTTTCTTGTTACTTATTACTTCTGTGGTATTTCTAGGCTACACTTAGTTACAAAAGGTAAATTACACTAGATAATATATTTCCATGTTCAGTGTTTGCAAATTTACAATTATTTGATTATTGAATATATTTAGCGTTAATTTTGTAGAAATTCATCATTCACAATTAAATGAAACTACATGATGTAGTATTATTTCTACTTTCTTTAATTATCTTTACCACGACCTAGGTTTCTTTCTATTCTTTGCTAATATCCCATCTGCATATGTTATAATAGAACGAAACCTGGGTCGTGGTAAAGATAATTAAAGAAAGTAGAAATAATACTACATCACATAGTTTCATTTAATTGTTAATTATTTGATTTTAAAATTAGATTAGCTACGCAAGTAAATAGTTTGCAATGCATATATTATTAAATATTTAAACTTTTTTACAACGCTCTGCATATAACTTTCTGTAGAACTTTGTGTCGCCTATATACCGTTTTCATTTGTCTGTTATACTTCTAGGAACGTGTCAAGTTTTTGCGTATATACAACGTATAGTACTTTTATTGCAAATTGCCAATCCAAAAGCTGAAAACATCCTCAAGTTATAGAATGACAGACGTAAAATATCAAATATTTCATTTCTTACACCACAAAAAACCAGTAGGTAGTAATTTAGGCTTTTTCATGAAATATTGTTACGTAAAGAATAAAATAATAGTATACTAGAAGAAAATGAAAATAAAATTGGAAAATATTTTAAAAAAAATACCAAAGTTTTGAATGTGTATTAACTTAATCTAGGGAAATGTAATAGTTTTTTAGTTACTTTTACGTATATGTGCTCAATTTTTGACTTCAAAGTGATATGAAAAGACACCAGAATCAGAAGCCATTTTTTTATTCCTCTTTCATGATTATTTTTTTTGTGAACAGTATTGTCGATGATTTCATTAAAATATGTTATACATTGATATTTTTTAAATAATTTATTAAAATTCTAAAAAGGTAATACGGATACTAACATTTTCATTCGAATAAATTGTTCCATGAGAAACAAATTAGAAATGGTATTTTCAAAATTAACGGATTTGCTTAAATAAACAAAAAAAATGGCCCAATGACACAGAATATATGTCACGGAAAAATGTTTAATCTAGCTAGCTGAGGTATAGCGAAATGTTCAAAAAGACAAAATTAATTGATGCAATAGCGTCATTTCCATTGCCAAAATTCTCTAAAACGGAAATAAAACTAATTAAAAGTGAACATATAAGATAGCTGACGATCTTCTAATTTCATTAGGTACCTGGTGTCTACCACAACACTCGGGTGGCCGCATAGTTGGAGGAGAAGATGTCGGCATAGAAGAAGTGCCTTACCAGATTTCTCTTGTGTACCAGGGACATCATAGGTGCGGGGGTTCACTGGTGGGACCCCAATTGGTCATTACAGCCGCACATTGTGTTGATGGGTTAGTATTTCTTAAACGTAGAAAATATGTGTAATGAATATAAATAAAGAATATATGTACACACACACACACACACACACACACACATATATATATATATATATATATATATATATATATATATATATTAAAGACGTAGGGGAGTTTGGATTCAACTGACTTGAAGATACTTTTGATATAAATAAATTCGAAGGCTAGAATAAATGTTGCTAAAAATGTGAATAAAAATGATCAAATGTTAAAAAAAGAGCAAACACATAGCAAAATTAAAATGTAAGTGTACCGAATACAATACAATAACGTTAATCTATTATTATTACAATACAATACAATAACGTTAATCTATTACTTATGAAAATCAAGAATTTTATAAATTAGACAGTACTCACGCGATTTAAGGGCCTAGCTTCCTGATTTTCCATTCATATCATTCAATTTACAACAAAATGGTAAAATAAAGACTACGTTAATATAGAAAGAACTATGAATTGGTTTCAATAAAGTATTGTCTATATAAACATTCTTCTAAATTATATTTACCCATAAATTTATTAAACACATCACTAAACCATACTTCACATTACCACATCAAATCACTAAAATTTATGTGACTAACAAACAGAACGAAAATTAAATCTAATAATAAGATTTTGTTCACTTTACTTTTAGAGACACATAACCCTAATAATAAAAATAATATTTCTAGCGCAAAACCAGAAAACTTCAAAATCCGCGTGGGTTCAGAATCAAAGAACACCGAGCAAGGCAAACTTTACGATGTAGAGTCGATCCTGGCGCACGAAAAGTACTCCTACTTCACGATGGACTACGATGTGGCTGTTATGAGACTTGCGAGCCCCGTTCAGACGAGTCCAGCTGTGTCAATAGTACCTATGGCAGAAATTGATGACCAGTTTGACGACGGTGAAATGGCCACGGTGACAGGATGGGGCACTGTTTCGGTGAGTGCTTCTAGTTTAATTTCTTAACAAAAGGATATCTTTTGCAGAGAATTGCAAATAAAATATTTACAACTATCAATCTGTAACAGAATTAAAACCACAATTACCTGAAGAAGCCTTGTGATGAAATTCATATTTATAAAGTAATAACGCACCTCTAAAGTCTTTAAATAATTCAAAATCTATTCTAATTGACTTAATTTTTTCATGTTCAACATTGACTTTGTTAATATAAACAAAAGAATCTGATCCGAATTATATGTCTGAAAACAAAATAGATACATATACGCTTAGATAACTATGGCTGAAATATTCACAATGCCTTTCCCGAAATGTTCATAAATTTGATCTCCAAACTCTTTGAATTCCGCTAAAACGTTTTTAAATTTGTGCTAGTGTTCTCACATCTTTACATAATGTTACTGCAGGTAATTTTTTTCATTAAAAATTAATAATTTTTTTTTCATTAAAAATTAATAATTTTTTTTTCATTAAAAGTTTCATAAATAATCACCATTGCACATTTTTTTAAGTGAAATCATTGAAGACGATGATGAATTAAGATTTGTGGTCATGAAACATGTTAAGTTGTGCTAATCGAAATGATGTATAATGCAGTTTTGATATTACAGGTTATCATTCAAATTACTCTAATTGATAAAAAAATTATTTTCATCAATTAGTGCAGCCTTGTTTTCTCAATCTAAAGGAAAAATGTTTTTTTCTTAAAACCCATTTATCACTAGAGTATTTTTTATCATAGGAAGGTGGCCCTAGCAGCACTCAACTTCAAAAGGTCATAGTGCCACTTGTAAACCAAGAAGAATGCTCGGAGAGCTACTCAAAATTCTACGAGATCACTCCACGAATGCTATGTGCCGGTATCGCGGCCGGCGGCCAAGACGCCTGTCAGGGTGACAGCGGTGGACCTCTCGTGATCCGCGGTACTTTAGCCGGGGTCGTATCTTGGGGCGTGGGCTGCGGCAGACCAGGCTACCCTGGAGTCTACTCCAGACTATCTGAATTAAGAAGCTGGATCGATGAAACCATTGAAACTTTGGAGAGTACCAAACCCGAAGAAAAACCCGATGAAGAAAATAACGTTGAGGATACACCAAAAATTAGCGGGGACTATAATATTGACACTGGAATTGAAGGTTTTGAGTACTTGAGAGTACCTAAGTATATATACTCAAATGGACGTTACAAAGCACTGAATAGAAACCCGAAACCACCAGTGATGAAGATGGGATGGAACATTTAAGACTGCAAAAGAATCTAAATATTTTAGGTTAAATTTAACATTTTTACGCGTAAGAAATCCCTGCAGCTTATTCAAAAAATGTTTATCAATGGATCAAGGATCTTAGAATTAAATTAGCAAACTATAACTTATTGTCTAAAAATATGAAACAGTTTTGTGTATTCAATACGAACTTTTTGTCTGTGACGGTAAGATCAGATTTCTTACAAAATATAATTTTTTCGCGGTGTTCGACTCAAACTATACCTGAAAAAAAAGCATTTTGCAATTTGAGAAAAGTATATTTATTAATAGCAAATTACTAATATATTTAATATAAATCATGTATTATAATATCGAATTATTTCTCGATATATTCTCTCTATAAGAGTATAAGTTTTTGAACTTTGAATACTGTGCTAAGTACTTCTCTATTCTTCTCTCTTCTATCGAATCGGTTAAGATTCGATGAACAAATAGTGCGCACCAGCCTTTCTCTTGTCGAATTTTAAAGCTAATTTAATAACTGCTTTTAAAGTATTACCATAAAATTATTTGAAATCATTGATTCGAAATAAATCAAATAAATTTATTAAAAATCGATAGGAACGTGATTTCGTGGTTATCCACGGAAGTAATTAATCTTAATCGTATTTTTAATTTAATTCAATTACGAAAGTTCTTTCTCTTAATAACTGAAGATTTGCAATAATTGCAATTTTGTTCCTTGATCCACGATAAGTAATAATTATAAGTGAGGTTAAAGAAAAAAGTGGCAGGCCACTATTAGTTGTTGTTTATAATAATTACATTATTCAGTTAATCTAATATCAATTTAAATAATTATTGTAATACTTTATGGTCAAAATATAATTTAAAAATAAAAAAATAATAAATTAAATATTGACATCATTTGTTATTTCATTTTAGAAGTTTATTTAGCGTAGTATATTATATTCGCACATAAAGGAGATAACTACAAATTTTCATAAATCCTTCATCTTGGGTTTTTATCTCCAAAAACAATAAAGTAAATTATAATAAAAGTTATAAAATATGATTATATTATCAGAATCGTTCTGTTTTATTTATATTTACTTCTACTTCATGCCAATTCTAACAATACTACTATTATGTCCAGGCACTTTGTCATTTGTCGTAATAGTAGGACAGTCAGAATATTCAAGACAAATAACAAATAAATAAAATTGAGGCGTCTGTAAAACATTTGGCAATTTTCAAATTTTAAATTCTTTTACCGTTTACAAATTCGATCACTAAGATGAAAAATACATTTGAAAAATCATCTCTGTATGTACATATATATGGCTATAACTCAAAAACTGCTGAAGCTTGGCTTAAATTTTATACAAGTTATAAATAGCAATCCTAACTCACTTAGTTTGTTGTTATTTCATAATGATATCTCAAACGGTTCCGATTTGATTATGTTGGTATATGATTCCATTATTATGATGTTGGTATTAGATCTTACGTTTTGAAGCTGTGTTACCTAAACATAAGTGTTGCATAGCCCATTATATATGCCTAATGCAAGTAAAATAGGCATTAAAACGTAATGAAATATAGAAATTTTACTATATGAAACCATGTAATTACTCTTTGGTCAGCACCTAGTATATATTTTCATACGATGCCTATATTCTTGATTATATTCCAATAGGTAACATCTATAGTGTAGAAGCAGCAATCAGAACCCTTGATTATAAAAAACCTTTTCGATTAAATTCGCATCTAGGTGCAATCTACTTTGCAGTAGCAAAACTATTTATTAATTTTTTATTTTTTCCCAGAAGTATTAAACTTGTTTCTGCAATAAATGTTTGGAAGTATATCTGTAAAAGTACTTTAAATTTTAAGGGACGTATAATAAATAATCGTGGGTTGAATAAATTGAAATATTTAGCAAGGTTACCTTGGCGTACCAAATAACTTGGCTTATGCTAATGGAGAAACATTGTGAATATATTTAAATCGATGCCGAAAAATGTAAGAGACGATCTGATCATGATTCATTGTGGGCGGCCACTCATAAAGGGAGATTGTGAACATAATATCGTATAACTTTATTAAGTGTTATCTTTAACTTTTGCATAATTCTACGATCTGGTAATTATGCTGTCTTTATTTTATTAACATTTAATAAATAAATTCGAAGTCAGCTTATTTATTTTTATGCATGTACTTTAAATGAACTTTAATATGAACCTTCGTACGCCATGTTTGATTCCTGAATTATGAATAGAAACTAATATAATTTTTTGTCAGCAACTTTTAGCAACACGCTAATTTAACCTTAGCTGAAATAATAAATAGCCGACTTGTGACATATATTCAAAACCGTTAGCGATGAAATACATTCTTCTAATACGCGCACAAACAACTTTGTTTTCTGCATTTTCACAATCGCAGCCATATTAGGCACTATTCTATTATGTGGGTCAAATATAAGGCAACTCTGACGAATTTCTCTTGTAGGTTTCAGATGGCTATAGTCCATAAAGTGACAATTTTATGCACATTTTATTTTACGAGTTCGTTCGAGAGCATAAAATATTGTAAACTAGGGGTGGATACTAATTTAAACCACTAGCTTAGACAAAATATATTTACGTATATTTACCCCTTTTGTTAATCTTGTTCTGTTTTATACGAAGTAATCTAGTCTCAAGAATATTCACAGCAATTACCGCAAATTGGCGCTTATAAAATAAGGTATACGGAAAATGTCTCTAACATATGTAAAGTTCGGTAAAGTTTTCCACTGCGTGTTTGAAAAATGGAGTACAAGGGGGTAGACTATCTATTTCATACATAAATGTTAATTATCTTTCATAGTACTTTAAAAAATAAAATAAAAGTTATTTACATATTTTTGTATAACTTGTTTAAATAAATAAAACTGAATAACAAATTACATAATGATAACAAAATCGATTACATTTAAAAATCTACTAATCGGTTAAGACTAAGTATCAAAATCGGTTAATTGTCTAATAATAGAATACTAATCAATTACCTATTATTAAAGTAACTGTACATTTCACATTATTATAATATAATTTTTATTAAGTTTTCAATTAGTCCTAACAGTCCTAACAGCGATTAGCTAAATTCTTAATAATATTGCCATACTCAATGCAGTATCATTAAGTGATAAATTAAATAACATTTTTAAATTATCCAATAAGCTATTTCTTAAAGTAATTTTCTAACTAATATTATGAATTTAATATTCAAGTTTCGATGGACCTACAGATGTATTTTTGTTTTTGTGTACCTCCGTAATTAACAAACAAATCTGAACAAAATTTGCCACAGGAATATATTATAGTCTAGACTAATATATAAAATTAACATACTTTTATCCCAAAACTGTGAGATAATTGCTGGGAAAAGAACGATAACGTCCATTTTTTATTAGGTTCCTACTTAATCACGTAGTGTTGTTGGTAAGGAAAATTCTGAAAGTTTGATGTTAGTACTTATTAACTCATACCGTGTTTACCGAACTCCCAAATCTGGCCCTGTCTCCGTGAGATAACTGTTGTTTTTAAAAGTTCTTGTTAAACTTCAGCTAAATGTTTTGTCATTAGATTTAATAATATTTATATTGCTATATTAATTACAGCGTCGGTAATATTAATCTTATGTCGAGTCATAATATCATTGCTCTTTTTCTTCCGCGGTACAAAAACAAGGGGGATAGAAATACTCCTTTTGTACTCGGTGGTACAATGTCAAAATGAGACGTATTACACTTTTTTTAATTTACAATTCGTCATGAGTGCCAGACTTTTTACACATATGTAAATCTCGATTTTTTTTTATAAATTTTTTTCTTTGGACGCATTTTTTATTCATATATTTTACTATTGTAAGTGATTTGGCTGTGACAGTTTTAATAATAAGTGCTATATTTCTCCGTCCTATTAACATGTATGCTAGACGTTCTGTAAGCCCTTTTCTCCCGGGAGTTCTCCCGGGGATTGATTATATGACAGTGGTTAAATTTTTCTGCGTTTTATTCTCATCGTAGATTTGATGAGATATTTAAATGGATGTCCCAGTTTTACTGTTGTCTTGTTTTTTTATTTGAGTAGAATTCATATAAGCTTATGTGTGTTTTTAGGCACTTGAATTTTCCGTTCCAGCTACTTCTATTTTTTACTGAAATATAGAAGAAAAATATTTTTAATATTTTTTCTCCTTATAACTCGATCATGATATTATTGCTGAATACAAACAGACTGAAAAAATTGGGTTATTGGTATGGCATAACATATTTCACTTCTGAGTAACTTTAGAGTGTTAAATTGAAATTTCGTAATGTTTTTAAGATTCAAGATGACGGCATCTGTTATTATAAATAAATCGACATTATATTCAATTTCCACTTATTTCGGAGTACTTATTTCGAATTCTCAAAATAATTGTGATTTTGAGATCTAAGATGGCGGCAACTGACTCCGTATTTGATTTCATCTACCTATGGAGTGCTTAATTCGAATTTTACGATATTTTTGAGACGCAAGAGTGCGGTACATGTTTCTTTCTCAATAATACTCGATGTCGACTAACCTTAGGATGCTGAATTCAAATTTCACAATATTTTTGAGGTCCATGAGGGCAGAACCTATTTTTTTCACAAAACTTCTCAATATATACGGTTTTAACTATCTTTGGGGTGTTAAATGAGAATTTTACAATGTTTTGAAGACCCATGACGGCAGCATCTACCTCGAAAGAGATGGTCTCTATATTCGATCTCGGCAACCTTTAGGTTACTGATTTTGTATTTTACAATATTAAATAGATCCGCTAATAGCATGTTTGAATATTCACCATAACATTGGAAAAAATAAGTAAAACAAATAAAAATCTCCAACAATGATTTTTTATGCGGCATCTCTTTCGCAAAACATGAGTCTCCGATGCAATTTGCAATGTGACTCTCCCATTAAATGTTTTTTAACAAACTTGGAAGCTCATCTACAAAAAAGGATTTTGGCCAACATATAAAGATTTTTGATTAGAAACTCTGGTTAAGTTCATGTTTTCGATCATATTTCGAACCCCGCACCGACGAAGTTTCAATCAACAGCTAGTATAAACATAAATGTACTACCGTAAATTATTAGTATAGATTTGCATGAATAATGAGGTGATTCTAATTTCTATCTTTCCTTTTCCTCTATCTTTCTCTTTCACTAACTCTTATCGTTGAACTCCATTTTCTAACAAAACCTACTTGGATCTTATAACACTCGTCTCCAACTTTAGGTTTCTTTAGATATAAAAGTCAATTCGATAGTATTCCAGCAAAAAAATCATGCCTCAGATATTACTGCTATACTGTAAACATTCTTAGCGCTCTTATCTGATAGTTTCTTGAATCTTTCATAATTTTATAATGTTTAAAAACGATCACACCCGATCAATGAAGAAACTATGAACTTCAGTTTAATATTACGCAAATAACTGAACATAATTTAAATGTACTTTAATTTATAAGACCCAAATGTCTATTAATTATTTGAACCAAAAAACTTTATCAAAATGGAAATCGGATTATAAAACAGAAAAATATTAACATAGTTTTGTTTCACTGCGGTCCATACAAACAGTATCTGAACAAAACTTATAAGAAAATTTTACTAACAATATCATGACCGAATTATTTCTCAGTAGAAAAAAATTTAAAAAAAATGTTTTTTAATGAGGGCGTTTGTGCATGGCAACCACAAACGCTAAAGTTCTTGAAATGTTGAATGCCTTGTTCTGTTCCTAATTTAGTTAATTAACAAAAGGTAAACACCATACTTTCTGTTGTCGAAAGATAAAACTAATTTAATAACTGCTTTTGTTGTATTTGAACTCATTGAATAAATTGAGTTTACTAAAGTTAAATCGGTGATTGTTCTCTGAAATTATTAATCTTAATCCTAATTTTTCCATGAATAAGTTAATAAGATTCTTTTCTTTTCATTACAATTGTACAATTTTAATAATTTATTCTTTGATTCTGATCAGCAAGTTATCAATAAGATTAATAAAAAAATAGTTTGTTTCTTCTGTTCCTTTTCATTTCTTATCATTACATTTTTCTTTTAATTATATATTTAAATTAAATAATTGGTGTTTTAGTTTATGTAGGATAGAAAAATAAAATTAATTTAATTTTAAATATTGACAAAATTTATTATTTTATTGCACACATATATCAGAACTATACAAAATGTGAAGTGAATCCAAACCTATCGACAAAAATTCTATTTATTTGTATCCATAATACGCTAACGGATATAATAAATTAAATATTTGTTAATATGATATATGTTTTCTTTTTCTTTATTTAGGAAAATACAATTATATATGAATAAAAAATCCAAAACTTTTTGCTACTCTACATTTTGGGTTTTTATTTCAAAATGTTATAAAATTATAACGAAATCATAAATAACACATTAAAATCATGTTTTTATCAACGTTATGTTTTACGCATCCTTTGTCCCGAAACATGCCGACTATAAGACTAGCAATATATATGCGAATAGAAAGTAGGCAATTTAAGCCTATAGACAAAATAAATCTTTATTTTAAAACTATTTATTTTATTTTTGTATTATTTTATTAGAATTAACTTAATTATGGGGTCCATTACTTTTAAATCAGATATTCAGAAATGACAAAATCAGTTCCTAATAGTGCTTCCAAATATAATACATTCTTCGTTTCATTTCCCTTAGCTGGAAATATAAAGTGATTTCCACCACTGGCTAATATACACGCAACAACATAATGTTGCTATTAGAAAAATATTCTCTTAAACTGATCCATTGTCGGAGTCGTGTGCCTTAACAGAAATATTCGAGAAGGTTAATTAATAAATAAGAAGGTATCTCTTTCTATCTTGCACCGATAAAAGAGTATTCCCCGAAATTTGTTACAATTTTATCAATTCTTCGCCTTTATAAATTATAATCTAATTCCATATAATGTATAATTTTTCGCAAACTATATACTTTACAATATAACTACAATTTTTTTTAACAAATACCTGATTCCAAACATTATCGTGAACAAAATTTTTCACCTTGTTCATTATATAACTATTCATTTTTATTTGCACGAGTGTATTTATTAATTTTTTTCCTGAACAATTAAACTGGTTACAGCAATAGATGCTGGGAAGTATATAGATAAAAATTGTGGATGCAAAAAGTTACAATCTTTAACAAGCTGTTGCTCAGCATGTCAAATAACTTGGCTTATGCTAAAGAAAAAACGTTTGAATGTGTTTAAACATGCACTAAAAGATGTGAGAAGCGGTGATATCATGATTTATTATCAGCCACCATATTTAAATCACAATAATTAGAATACTATCAGCTTATCCTAATAATAATGCTGCCTTTATTGTAACATTTACCTAACATTTGCAATATTTAAAATTTTAAATGTTGAGTAATTAGTAAACTCAAAACTAGCGTATCTATTTTTTCGCTTGAACGTCAAATAAATTTATATTATATGCTTTAGTACACCACATTTTTTCATAGGTATATCTTATCCGTTTCAACTTAGAGTTAAAATAGAAATATTATTTAATAAAAAACTCGTCTAACTTTTTGTCAGCGATTTTCAGCAAACCACTTGTTTAAGATTAACTAAAACAATAAATAGCCACGTTATAAAATAAATTTTAAACCGTTGTCAACGACAGAAATTTTTATAAAGCCGCATGACTAAATTTGATTTTCGCGATTTTCTCGTTTTTAGACAAAATGAGATACTGTTATTATATGGGTGGTGTGGCAATCGTTTTAGAAAATTCTGCTGCATGTTTCAGATACCTGTCGCGCATAAACTGAAAATTTCACCCAACGAGAGGTAATCAAGTTACAGAGTATCCCGAGTAGTTACCTCAAATTGGCTCTTATATAATAAGATGAATTTTAAGCGCGTATAACATTTTCCATTGAAAGTTCAAAAAATGGAGAATAAAGAAACATATACACTTATACATACAACCTATTAATTTTCTTTAATAATAATTCAGAAAATAAAATCAAAATTATTATATTTTTACATTATCTGTGAAAAAATAGAACAAGAAAATAAATTACATAATGATCACAAAGTCGATTATATATTTATGGTAATAAGTATTAATATTCGCAGAGTTACCGACATTTAACAATCCACTAATTGATTAACCGATTACTATCAAAATCGGTTAATTGTTTAATAATCGAACACTAATCAATTATCTATTAAGAAAAACGTATAAGTGTATTAAATTAACTGTAACTTTCATATTGTGACATTATAATTTTATTCAACTTTTGAATTAGTCCGTAAAAACAAGTAGCTATCTTATAAATAATATTTCCATACTCGATACAATACCATTAAGTAATAAATGTCAAAATTTCAAGCTACTATATTTACGATTATCTTATCCTAACTAATATTATAAATACGAGTTTAAATAGATGGATGGATCTATGGATGTTTGTAATTCTAAAATTCCATAATTTCTAAACGGATCTATGCTAAATTTGGCATAATAATGGATTCGATTGAAGCTAATTACTTTTCTCTCCAGCCCTATCAGTTTTAAAGTTCTCTGGTAGACTTTAAAACTGATAAAGAAAGTGGGACCAAAACACACGTTATTTTATTATCGACGATATAATTGTAATTTGTTTAAAAAGAAATTACAGCCTAATTGCGAAACTGAAGATTTCGGTGGTAAAACCTGTCCTGACTTCGACCTTTGGGTCTTATTAACCCTAAGATATAATCAAATGTAATGTGTATTTTACAAAACGAATTTTTAGTTAAATAATATTATAGTTTTAAAAAAATCTTTTAAAACAACATAAATTATAAAATAAAAAATAATCATTAAATATAAAGATTTTGGTCAAGAGCGAAAGAATATCTCACAACTCAGTATAATTTTATTTTATTTAAAATACCTTCAAAATAAGAATAAAATTATTGACGAAAAAAGCTTGAGATGCTTGGTGAAAATGTAAGTCGAGAGCACTCCACACTTATTATATTAAAATTAATTTTATTAATACATATATCTCTTCAATCTGTTGACCAAATTAATTTTGCATTAAAGTACTCATTAAATTCCTTTATACTGATTTTTTTCAATTTTTACATCCAGAATTTAATATTTAATGAGAGTGAATTCTTTTTTCATTTCTTATTTAGCGACAGAAAGACCGTACCATGAAGTATAATTTGACATTTTTATTTATTTTCGTTACTCTAATGTACAAATTCAAACCTACGTTTCTTGTGTAGTACTATCAGGGGCTCACGGCTTGTCACCAGTTTTCCGTATTTCAATGTCTACAAACTACAACAGTGATTCTGGATGTCATAGTTTTTAAGATATTCACGATATGATATATTGACCTATATAATCACATTAGGTATTATTAAATATTTACAATAATCATTAGTTGATTTATGATAAATAAAATAACACCACAATAAAGAAGGTGTATAATATATTAAAAACGAAATATAGTAAATATCATAACATTTATAGCTATTTTTCTGTTCAAATTATAACACTTAGTTGAATAGTACAAAGATAAACAGAACCTCACAAGATAATAATATGGTAGCAACATCAGAGTGAAGTAATAATGGAATCATATTTTATTAACTATATCATATGTGTTCTGGGCCTTATTGCAATCTGGTTCTTATTTACCACAAGGCATTGCCTTGTACTCCTATATAAACCTGACTGGCTGATATATCGAAGACCAATCTCGATCACCGGTTTTAAACGCCTGAAATTAAAAGTATGTTTTTATTTTTAAAACTATCACAAAAACTTTTCAATTTCAAGTCAAAATATTGAATTACACAAAAAAATTTTCAAATAGACTTTTTAAATAATACCATACATTGACTTCCATATAGTCCAAAATGTTTCCAACCAGTCAATGTGGGTCAGTGTCTCAGGTGAATTAAGCATGTGCGGTACTAGTTTTGTAATTAATTTTGATTTGTTTGGAGGATTATGAATATCTTTGTTTTTATCATTTTGACTACTTACATTCGGGTATCTTCCGTTACAATTTCCTTTTGATGGCATTTTCTTTATCAATGATAAAACAGACCTTCATAAGTAGTCTTGTATATTTTCATCGATTCTGTGTGAATTGTAAATTCACTTGGCAACTGCTGAATCATAAATAACTAAGAATACCCTAAATAAAGTTCATATCTTATTTAATAATTTTTTTAGTTCTTCCTTAATGTGAAGAAATAATTTTAATTATTTCTCCTAGCTTAAACATGGAGAAATTACGAAGAATCGACATTTTCAGTATACACCTATATTGATTTAAGTGACACATGAGATCAAATAATTACGATTTCTGTTATTTACACTATCCTTATAGTAGCCTTATAGGAAAGAATAACGGTATTTACTTTAATTATACACGCAAGTATGAGTTAAATATTAAACTTGAAGAAATAAAATCAGACGTAATAACTAAAACAAATTTCTTTTTGAATTTCTTCTCGTTTCTTTTTTGCTTTAGCTAAAAAGAAACGACAACGAAAAAAGTGATGTTCAAAAAAATTAAATTTTGAAAGAAAGAAGTAATATACACGTCAAATAAAATTCTAATGGATTTATAGATTAAGTATACAGTATTCTATAAAATTTAAAAATGACTAAACAGATAATAATTTTTATTTAGAAAAAATCATCTTACGAAATTATTAAATATTAAGATACTCGCTGTCCTATTGATCGTTAAAGCGAATATGTACCTTTAAAAATGGGGATTAATTTGAAGAATGTCACAGGAGAAATAAAATATTGTGTTCGATATCCTCCGATAGGAGATGAAAAGGTGTAAATATCCTTCTTAAAGACATTTATTTCTATAAAATATCATTCAAACATGAAACGTAGAGAATTTTCCTTCTAGAACGCGGGTACTGACTACAAATGTTTTTTTTTAAGTTCCACCACTGAAGAAACGGAAAGGTGCATTTTCCATGAATTAATTTAACGGACGTTAAATTTGAAAAAGATTAATCTGCAAATTACGCTCACTAAGCATCCTAATTTTTCTGGCATCAGCATAAAAGACTTGAAAACAAATCCAAAAAAAGTATTACAGAAGATATACGCAGATTTTCGTTTAGAAATTTTGGTGGAGTCGCGTCTTCGATCATATTTTGGATTCCGCGTAGGTAAAGTTGCAGATAATAGTATAAACATTAATTTACTATCAGAAATTACCATTACAGATTTCCTTGAAGAGTGAAATGGTTTTGCTGTTTACTCTTACATTTGTTCTTCCTTGCCAAAACTTTCATGGTGCTAATTTCATCTAACTTTTACGGTGCTAATTTCATTTTTCAAAAAAATAGCCTATTCTGGTCTTGTCTGCCTACAGCTTTAAATTCCATTAGATAAAAAATATATTCAACAGTATTTTTTACATTGCAAGTAATATAGAAGGAAAAATGGAAAGCATTACCATTAAATTCTACATGTTTATAGCATTCGAAATTTCCACAAAATGAATAAGGCTGTACCTCAACTATGCAAGAAATATTATTAATTTCCTATTTACAAAATCATTTTTATCAAAAAGAGATGACAAAAAATTAAATCCTGATTCTCCTGAAACTCTCAAACTGGCAGGAATTATGGTTTTATAAAGGATTTACGAAACTTGGGTCACTTATTTCAACCGGGTATTGTTTACGTACAAACATCTGATTGCACACTTGATTTGCATTTGCGGACCAGTTATCAGTAAATCTATTTTTTGAACACCTTTTTCATAAAATGTATTGCCAGAAAAATAAAAATAATAATAATTTGACGTAATTAAAATCACCTGCACTAAACATGCTGTTTAAACGCCGTTAATACTTGTAACTGATGATTTTTTTGAATCTTTCAAAACACATTATTTGTTTTTTTACTAAAGACAATTGCACGAGACAAATGAAGATATTGTGAACTTAAATTTAATATTATGTGAATAACTAAACATATTTTAAACGTATCCAACATCATAGGAGCCAATTTCCTTCCTTTATCTGAGGCAGCCAAAAAACCTGATTAAAATGGAAATCGCGTCATAAAATAAAATAAGCTTAATAATGGAGATAAACATGGTAAGTGTGCAATAGCGTAACGTGAAATGGCGGCGGTATTAGAATATTTCACGTCTGCGAGTGACCTCATAAAATGAGATATGCCTAAAGTTTAACTTTACGATCGGGAGGTATCTTAAACATCATATAAAATTTCTCCACTAGGGTTGTCACATAACTTGCCCTATAAGAAGAAACATTAATGTAATAAGAAAAACGAGTGAGCCAAAAATCAAAATGATTAAAACTTACAAACAACGACGATTTCGCATTAATTACGCAAAGGAGAATGGCAAAAGTCTAAATAGTATTGGGTCCAGGTGTTACGAGAATAGAAAGACACACTTCTACAGAACAAATGAAAAAATGAGCTCCTTCAAAAATTTCATAAGTATAATTTAATATGTTATGAGATAAAAGTAAACGAAGGACACTAATTTAAGGAATGACTGAAAATTAAGTATAATTTAAACAAGGGTTGTACAAAAAAAAACTATCACAAAAACTTTTCAATTTCAAGTCAAAATATTGAATTACATAAAAAATTTTCAAATAGACTTTAAATAATACCATACATTGAGTTCCACATAGTCCAAAATGTTTCCAACCAGTCAATGTGGGTCAGTGTCTCAGGTGAATTAAGCATGTGCGGTACTAGTTTTGTAATTAATTTTGATTTGTTTGGAGGATTATGAATATCTTTGTTTTTATCATTTTGACTACTTACATTCGGGTATCTTCCGTTACAATTTCCTTTTGATGGCATTTTCTTTATCAATGATAAAACAGACCTTCATAAGTAGTCTTGTATATTTTCATCGATTCTGTGTGAATTGTAAATTCACTTGGCAACTGCTGAATCATAAATAACTAAGAATACCCTAAATAAAGTTCATATCTTATTTAATAATTTTTTTAGTTCTTCCTTAATGTGAAGAAATAATTTTAATTATTACTCCTAGCTTAAACATGGAGAAATTACGAAGAATCGACATTTTCAGTATACACCTATATTGATTTAAGTGACACATGAGATCAAATAATTACGATTTCTGTTATTTACACTATCCTTATAGTAGCCTTATAGGAAAGAATAACGGTATTTACTTTAATTATACACGCAAGTATGAGTTAAATATTAAACTTGAAGAAATAAAATCAGACGTAATAACCAAAACAAATTTCTTTTTGAATTTCTTCTCGCTTCTTTTTTGCTTTAGCTAAAAAGAAACGACAACGAAAAAATGATGTTCAAAAAAATTAAATTTTGAAACAAAGAAGTAATATACAAGTCAAATAAAATTCTAATGGATTTATAGATTAAGTATACAGTATTCTATAAAATTTAAAAATGACTAAACAGATAATAATTTCTATTTAGTAAAAATCATCTTACGAAACTATTAAATATTAAGATACTCGCTGTCCTATTGATCGTTAAAGCGAATATGTACCTTTAACAATGGGGATTAATTTGAAGATTATCACAGGAGAAATAAAATATTGTGTTTAGATTAAAAAATAAATATTTTAAGAAATTTATTCTTAATGGGCCTTATCACGTATTTGACGCCTACATAACTTACGCCCAATATTTTATTTCCTATATATTTGAGCATTCGAAATAACAAAAACTTCATTCTAGAATTAATAACATCATATGTAAATTAAAAGAATTAAATGTAAAACTTTTTAGACATTCGCGATGTTTAATCAGTGGCATAACGAGCAAAGTTTTAGAATATTTTAATAAAGTTTTTTAGAAAAAATATATTAATTTTACCCAAAAATGTTTTTATAGCAGAAATTGCACAGGCACAGCCATATCATTTAATAAACAGTGTCTTCGTCCCGTTTTTCGTGAAGTTGTTTTTGGCAAACTTGCTAAGAGTCAATTACTAAACGAGGTTCAATAATCTCACGTGCAAAGCCACGAAAGACAAAAATTGAGACTGTTGTACTTAAAGTTGCTGATTATGGTAATAATTGCTAACAAGCTGATATGAGTGGTCATTTTACTGGAAACGGCAAATACACAAATGGCATTTGAGAAATAAAATTCCCTCCCATAAATTATTCCATCACAAGCATTGTTCAATGGATGTCAACAGACATTAAAGATATAAAGGAACGTACAAAAATCAATTTACGTTAAACAATTTATTTTGAAAATAAAATATCAATGGGCAGTGGATAGTAAACACCAACCACGTCTAATATTACCGAGTACAGTATCATAACGAAACGAGACCGTTGCCTGTATGCTATTTAGACCAGCACAAATTATTGAGTGGGTTGACCCGGAGGAAATGAAACGAATTATAAATTTTACCGTGACTGTTTACTTCCAGAATTTATTTGTTTATGGCATGTCGATCAATGAATATTCGGAATCCATATTTATTTATTAATTCTTGATGAATATTATGAAGAAAGTGAATGGCGAATATAAGATTTCAATGATATGAAGGACCGGTTTATAAGTATATAAATTTAAAGTTGTAATATAAATTTGTTTATTAACCACTAAAAGCCATCAACAAAATACTGTTTTATGTGAAAAATACTTACAAACCGCCCCGATTTCGTACGGATTCAACTAAATTACTTGATTAAAATTTTTGATCCATATTTTTTTCATGAACCTAGTCCTGTATTTGTTATATTCTCTTGCTAAGAGTGCCCTTCACCCTCAAAAAAGGTGCTCAAAAGAGGCTCCTTTCACTTAAACCGCTGATACGAATTAAAAATAAAACTTTTTTATTTCAAATGACTTAATAAACTGAACAAAATTACCACTTTTGCAGTACAAACCAGTTTTTAACTCAAAACAATTTTTGTGACTTATCGATCATAACAATTTTTATATATATGCTGTCCCGAATTTTCTATAGACTTTATAGGGTTATTAACTCAAAAAGAAAAACGGAACCCTTATGAGATCACGCGCGTGTCTGTCTGTTTGCCTGCCTGAGAAATTTGGAACAATAATATAACTTATTAACCCACAAATTTTGTAACTAACTTTTTTTCAATAATTCAAATGAGAATTAAGTATGAGGTAAACAAATACCCAATATTTTTTTTTAATTTTATATGTCATGTATACTCTACATGATACATAAAATTGAAAGAGCTTAAATTCATTTGAAAGGGTTTGCTATGAGGAATAAAAAAACATTTTTGTCATAATGTAAATTTCATGTATTAAACTATACTGAAAAATATGCAAAAAGTGTATTATAATTACAAAACCAAAAATCATGAAAAAAACTGAGTTGGTAACTCTTGACTAGATTACAGGCAAACTACAGCAATTATCCTAGATCTCATAAAATTTTGAATATGCACCACGTCTTTATGCCTATAAAAGATATAGTAGGCCATCTATTTATGTTGTGGAAAATTGATATTTGTAAAGAGTTTAAAAGAATGTTTATGAGTTCCTAAAATAAAATTAAAAGAACTTGAATTCATTTGAAAGGGTTTGCTATGAGAAATAAAAATCATGTTTTGGCATAAAGTAAATTTCATGTATGAAACTATACTGAAAAATACGCAAAAGTGTATTATAATTACAATACCAAGAATCATGAAAAAAAACTGAATTGATAAATCTTGACTACATTACAGGCAAACTACAGCAATTTTTCTAGATTTCGTAATTTTTTTGAAAATGCACCACGTCTATATGCCTGTAAAAGATATAGTAGGCCATCTATTTATGTAGTGGAAAATTGATATTTGTAAAGAGTTTAATAGAATGTTTATAAGTACCTAAATGTATACGGAATGTTCATAGAAAATTCTTCTCGTATATAATTGGTTTTTAATAGCTATTATTTCAATAGCTTGTATATTTTTCCCAACGTTCGTTACAAAAGCACCTGGACTTTTTCCCCGACTACTCTGATACCATTATTTATCTTTCAATAATTATATAACACACTAACTTTTTCCCGCGGCTTCGCTCGCGTAAGAATAGTTTTGTAGCTATTTTGGTTTCATATCACTAGGGAAACTTTTACCGGTATAAAATATCCTATGTCTTTCTCCAGGTCATGGTTTATCCGTATGCCAAATTTCATCCAGCAGTGATTGTTGCGTAAAAGAGAGACAACAAACAAACAAATTTTTACATTTATAACATTTGTTCAGCACTAAAATCCGTAGTACTTGCTCTTGACGCGTGTTGCCTAACGCTAGTGAGGCGCAGTAAGCATTCAGAGTTAGACTTCCTAGCACATGCTCGTGACACATGTCAACTAATGCTAGTGAGGCACTATGAGCGTTCAGAGCTAGTTTCCCTAGTACATAGACTCTCTAGCTCGCACTTGAGACGTATACTCTCTTTGATTTGCGAGCCGCTATGTATTTTCAGAGGTAGACTCTTCAAGTCAGTGTACTTTAGCCGCTCTCGTCTTGGATGTATGTTTAGAATGTTGTGATTTTTTAGGCATGTTTTCGTTAATATCCTCATGTCCAGAGTTATCTTGTGCAACACATATGTAGATTTCAGGAAACGATAATTAATTTATATATTAAAAACTAACATTTAATGAAAAAGTGCGGTTTAAATGATGTTTGATAGGTAAACCATTGAATTAAAAAGTAGGTAAATATGTAATTACATAAGCAACGATAAGTGAGTAGGTAGATATTAGCTAGGAAAGGTAAAAAGTAATAAATTAACGTAGAAATAGTACTGATAAAACTATTTATTTGAAGCAATACTCGAAAGAGCACATTTTCAAAGAAGTAGTTCTGATAATAACTTTATGTTCAAAAGAGCAAATTTTTAAATAATTTGTTCTTCAAAAAACAACAAATTCTTAGACGTGCGCTACGTAAAGAGCCGACCTTGCGAATGAGCTGCATGGCAAAATATACCTTATATATAACCCCCCCCCCCCCTCTGAACCTATCTAGCTAAACCGAATAGATCTGATAGAAGATATCCATATATATTTCTGAGACACGTGCTTAGACATACACCTGTCTTATTCCTTTGCCTTAATCCAACTTTCTTGCTTATACTTGCGCATGCGCGTACACCTTGTCTTTCTTTAATACTGTGCTGATCTTTTGTTTTTGTTTTTACACATGCGCACTCTGCAAAGTTGCAAATATGCTTGAGCACAGGATAAAAATTAAATGTTAAAAAAAATTTATACTAAGTATAAGTCCATAGATTTTACTAAATTCCTCTAAAAATATTTCAATACTATACATTCAGAAATAATAATAAAATGTCATTACAAATCGAAGTAAATATCTACTGAAATATTCATATAAAGTTACATAAACAGTGATAAAAAATAGATTCGACGCGAATACGATTGGAAGAATTTGGGATGTATTGTTCCTGCTGTAAATTATATTTATAATTGTATGTGCGCATTCGATGCGGATTTATAATTACATATGTTGTTAATCTTATAATGAATGAAATACAGGCAAAATTAGTATCAAAATATATGAATAAATCGACAAAAATTTTTCAGTTTACTTTTGATACATAAAAACGTTTACATACATAAAAATTGTTTACGCCCGTAAATGCTTACAATTCTTACACTTTTTATATTTTCCTGTAGTGTTAATCTATCTCTCTCAGTTAGTCGCTAAGTGTCTATTTTCCGTTCTTCTTGCAAGAGATTCGTTATATTCAGGAGCTACAACTAAACGTTACATGAAAAACGTTGCACGAATTTTCGCCTTGAAATTTTACTCTCATCGCGTCAAAGAAGTTTCACTTCAAAAATAAATAACGTGTTTAATAAAATTTTCATTAGTAAAAAGGAACCGTGACGAGGTCACCGAAATATTTTTACTTAATTGAATGTCAATTAGTAACACTACATGGCGCGAAATCTCAATGCTTGTGACGCTATTCAAAAGGTCGATTTCCTAGTAAACATTTTTGTTAAGTGTTTTAGGTGAGAGGTTCGACTTAGCATCACAAGTTATGAGACTTTTTATTAGTGATGGCCTGGTATTTGTATCCATACTCGTAAGTGATTCGCCAAAAAAAATGTACAGATCCGTATCGGCTATTGAATTACGGATATCTCATAATTTAAGGCTCTATCACCGTTTTGGGTACTGACAATTTTAATTATTCTAGTAACGTACGTCAATAAACACGCGGCAATCGCTAAAAAGAATAGATCACGAGATAAAATGATGTGTCCTGCTAATCATTACATAAGAAAATAATCTTTAAAATTTTAATTACGCCTAATGTAACGACAAATAAATAATTTTACGTAACTGAAAAATCTTAACGACAATATTTAAACTTCATATGAAAGAAATTTACTTTTAATCAAGTACCTTCGAAAATGATTTTTCAGTTATAAATAAAAACCATAAGTACTGTCTATGCAGCAATACAAACTGCCTACAATTTTTCCAGCTTCAACCAAATAGGTTTTTGTTTAGTTTTTGTGGAACACAGTTTTAACACCCTTTACTTTCTTTTATCGAATATCGATAATATAATAACTTGTTTTAATTTGACAATGTCATCTCAGACGTAGCTAAAACGAAACAAGGTTTTCTATATAAGATACCCAAATCGATTGCTTAAGATGATAACGAAACATCCTCTTTCTGAAGTAAAGAAGTTAATTTAGGTTAAATCTCAAAATTCTATTACAAAGATAGTATTGAAAAAAAAAGTTTCAGTTCAGTCTCTGTAACAAAATCCATTTTGATAATATATAAATATAAATATAAGAATTTCGTTGGTTTAATTGTTACATTCTTTCTTGTAGGTATATATTGGCCATTGAAGGCGTGTAGAAGTTCCAGATATCAGTAACACAGTAATAGATAGATATAAATGTTGGTTTATTAATGGAATACCTTTATAACTTCTAATATGACACATTCATACATATTTGATGATATATTATCACGAAAAATACTACTCGCCTCTTTTATATAACCATTAGTTATAGAAACTTTACAGGTTTATCACCATTAAATTGAGAACTTATCATACTGCTTTTTGGGTTTGATATAAAATGTTGAGCCAAATATTACAAAAAAATGTTCACCGTAGACCGAAACAGATTTGGTTTTGGAGTAGTCTTGTATGAAATTTCACACAAGACTGCATATTCTCTTTAGATTAATTTTCTTAAATTTGACTTGTTTATACGTATTCATCAACCATAAAGAGAACACTGTCGATGATATCTGTGAGGCGATATGTTGATTAATCTCACCAATAAAATTTCGAAGAATGTCAATTTCTTTATTAAACTCAAATTCTTATTAAACCAGCGAAATTCTCATATTTTTTATTTATATATTATCAAAATGGATTTTGTTACAGAGACAGAACTGAAACTTTTTTTTGAATATTTTTTTTTGAATTTTAGAATTTTGAAATTTAACCTAAATTAACTTCTGTATTTCAGAAAGAGGATGTTTTATTATCATCACAACCAATCCATTTGGGTATCTTATATAGAAAACCTTGTTTCTTTTTAGCTACGTCTGAGATGACATTGTCAAATTCAGACAAGTTATTATATTATCGATATTCGATAAAAGTAAGTACGTATAAATATCTGATTTTGGCGGGATCGTTAACAAAGAAGGGTATTAAGACTGTGACTTACAAAAACTAAACAAAAACCTATTTAAAATTGTCAAAATGTTTCAGTTTATAGTTGGAAGCGAGAAAAATAATTCATGTTTGTTTTTACTCGAAAGGAAGAAAAGAAGCAATACATTGGATAAATTTCCTCTCACTAGAGAAACGCATCTATTAGAACTTTGAGTAAAATGTATTTTGATACATTCTTTGATTACCATTTAATTACTAGACTTAGTGCAAATAATCAATAAAAAGCCATGTTAAAAGCTCATTGTCCACTCAGAATTAGAATTCCATAACTATGTTTTAGGGTATGATTAGTTTATATAAAAAATCCCGTTACAATGAAAATGTAGTGATAAAAAAGTTCTACGTTTAGAATTGAATTTCCACATATAATTATCTACTTATTGTTATTTTGTGTCAATTTAACAAGGCTCTCTTCAAGTTCTTCCTGAAATATCTGCATGTTTTCAGTAACAATAATCTATAAGCATTCAGGATGTTAACTTTACAATGTCTGACCTATTTCTAGACCTTGCACCACGTTTGCAAAAATAAGAGTTTCCCCATTAAATATCATGCGACGATCATTAGTAATAATAAATTATTACAAGCCGAGACTATACTTTTTATCCACTTTTTTGTCAAGTACTTCAATGAAAACATCAAGGGAATTGTCCTCTAACCACAGTGGTATTTGTTGCGCGCCAAATACTTCAATAATAATACAATTCCTATAATTATTTTTAAATATTGGCTTTCAATTTCTAATGGTTTAATTATGTGGGAAGACTAACTGAATTACTGACAATTGAATATATTGACGACTGAATTATACTTTTAGTTTTCAGAAGTCCGTTTCTGTTGAAAACGTTTAGTTTCATTTAAGTCAAAAAATTTAATACGATGCCCTCATTTCATATATTTTACAATTATTTACATAAATTTGTTGCTTTAATCTTGAGAAAACGAGATATTCGTCTGTTACGGGAGTCTATTTGTAATTGTTGGTAGGTGTACACACAATTTTTTGTAACGAGACATTTCATTTACTGACTTTTTAATTACGTTTTTCATCAGATAACGTTAAATTTTCAACATAAACATCGGCCAATTTCTTCCTATAATTAATATGACATCATAATATAAATAAAATAATAATAGGTAATATACTGTCCAAAAACCATCCAAATTATTTTACGAGAATTCACGATGCATTTTAAACTTCTCCGTTTGTTCCATAATCCAACAACTAATAAAAAAGTTTGATATTTTTGTCTCTGGTTGGTATGTTGTATTGGTGACAATATCTGTTTCTTTCTTGACTTATGGCAGACTTTTAATCAATTCGTTTATTCATATGTTTCATATCTATATGTGAACTTAAGTGAAGTGAGGAGATTATAAATCATAACGCATATATATTCATGAGAAATACAATGTATTTATCGTAACTTATAATAACTGCAACCTTCTAGAGATTATTCACTATATCTGTCCTTCTCTAAGTTTCGTCAAATCATAACTCTATTTCTGTCACTCTAACTTTGAACATAAAACGTATAAAAATATTTCCACAGTAGCGGAATACCGTAGACGATTAGAATCTATTCTTTTTAATCTTTACTTGGTATTATCCGTGCTGAGTTTTATTTATTACACGATCAGTCTGTTGTTAATCCGCATCGAACTGAGGAAAATCATGATAATTTTTAAATCTTTGTTATTCCAGTTTACCAGTCCATCATTCGACGCAATAGACAATCACTATTCCCGCCTTTTCCGACCGGGCTGGCTGAGGGCACCTAAAAGGGGAACTTCGAAAGTCCCTTAATAGTGTCGCGTATCTACAATCTCATCGCTTCCACGCAGCAGGGTTAGAGTCCATCTCTCCTCAATAAATAATTTAGGACCTTCATTTTCTCTAAAACACATTTAGTGAACGTTCTACATGACTCAAACATTGGACCGTTCTCAACCAAATCACAGTGAATCAAGATACCACGTTCTAAAGCTCCACGTGATTCCATTTTACTATTAAGACGCATGCTCTCTAACAAACTCTACACCCATTATCGTGTTCACTGCAGTGAAACAAATTATGATTCATGACCTATATCTGAAAACCATAGGTACAAGCCGGGTTATCTCTAAGGGCAAATCTATACAAACTGGCACGAAATGAGTCGTGTCCCATTAAAAACTGCGAAGTACAGTAATGATAAATAAAATAAATTGACAACTAAGGACTGGTCAGCCAAAAACTCAAAGTGTAATGAACCCACATCAAAAATCTTACCCCGTGCCAAAATAAAATTAATCGCGCGATCCGTAGGCAGATGGAGAGTTCGGCAGGCAGGAGACTCGCCAAAACCGACAACGCATCCGAAGAGGCCAGTTCTGTAAGCCTTAGTTAGCGTCGACAATGACGCACGCTACGATCTTAGTACCACCCGTCTAACCTGCTAGATCCCGACGCACTACTGAGCCCAAATCGACAACGTATATGCCAATATACCTAGGTATACTGCCGTAAATATCAGTCTGAGGGTAGAGTTTTTCAGCTCCCAGCCGGCACCGGCAACCCGAGCAATGGTGTGGAAGTCTACCCAAACCCTCTCACCGATGTACCGTACCTGTAGTAAAAAGATCTGCCACGCATCAAGGACCATACCCAGGTAGGTCACTTGATCCCGCACGCCGATCCTCGCACTAGCCATCATCAATGACGGCTCCCTCGCTAGCCTGTCCTTGAAGAGGACAGCCTCGAATTTTTGTGGAGCAATGCTGAGCTCGTTCTTAATGCTCCATGCATGTAACCTGGCGAAGAGGTTCCCTGCCTGATTCTCTAACTCTCTATAACACGCTTCTTTGACCAATAGCAGAGTATCGTTTACATATGCGACGGTACCGATTTCCTAAAGGGATATCGTGAGTATACCGTCAAACGTAACGTTCCGCAATATTAGTCCAAGGACCGAGCCTTGTGGGCAACCCCTGGTCAGCGTTTTTCGAACTACAAGGTCTCCATCTCGTAAGACGAAGTGATCTTTGAAGTAATCTATAATAATCCGGATGAGTTCTGCTGACGCTCCCCTAGATTCTAACACGGACAAGATTGCCGGCCACCAGGCATTGTCAAACGCGCCGAAGATGTCCAAAAAATGCCTAAAGCGTATTGGTCTGTGCACGAATCAACCCAAGACAACGCTGCAGAAATCGCGACCGATATGGACATCCCGGAAGGGAAACCGTATTGACTTTCTGACCCTGGCAAATGAGATAGCTGCGTCAATAAACGCACCGCCAGTACTCGCTCGAGCAACTTCCCGAAGACTGGAAGGATCGTAATGGATTTATAAAACTTTTGGTTATTAGCAAAGATTCTTTGCTAGTAGCCCACCTGAAGATGTTGTAATACAACGAAACCTAGGTCGGAATAAAGAAATTAAAGAAAGTAGAAATAATGCTACAACACGTAGTTTCATTTAATTATGATTTAATCTCGGTTTTAATGTGCTTAGCAATTCAGCATTAGTCCCCGGCTTTTCCTTATTAAGGTCGAAGATCAAAACCGGTCTAAGCCTGGGTTTTGGGTCTTTACGGACCCCGGGTATTTTCATTTTAACGGTAGAGGAGATGGAGGACGGCCGACACGCCGTAAAAGCTGCACTTTATAAGGCCGGCGCAGGTACACTCTATGCCAAAATGGCTCCTCAGGAGTTTAATGGTTTCATCTTTCTAAAAGATAACCGCCTGAGCCGCTTTAAGGTCCCCTCTCGAAAAGATGAGGTCCTCGGCAAACAGAGCTACTTATGTAATAAATTCAATAGCAAGCTTGGCGACAGGTTCCTTTGTCCCAGCCGGCACGTGAGTAACACCTACGGTCTCATTAATTATGTCGATAATCACCCTGGTTACTTCAATACGATCCGCATAGCACGTTTCTGCATTACTTCTTTTGGTAATCGCAGATGGAGGGGAAATATACTCGGTGGACTCCTCGATCGCTTCTTCTGAACGTGGTTCTTCCTCGCAGATAACTTTCGCCCTAATTGAAAGCCTGAGCTCTACTTCGTCCTCTTGCATTCTTGTTAGCTTAGCTTCCTCATTACTTTCACGAGATCGACTGAGGACCTCGTGAATGACCTTAGAGAAAACAGCCTCTTCGACGACAACCTTCCTCGAAGAGATCGGGTTCTCCGATCTTATTCGCTTACCCCCCCTTTTCCGGTGGTGGCGTTACCTTTATGACTCATCTCTAGACGCTTATAATTAAATAAGAGAGTACGATACATAGCCTAATAGTTAAAGTTTAGTAATAATACCAAATAAAGCCTTAGCATAAAAATTAATTCACCAAAAAATAAACAAAGAAAAAAAAGAAAGGAAGGGCGAAGAAGAGAGAAGAAAGGGAATAGTAAGCTAATAAAAAACTAATATATAAAGTTATTCAAGTGAATAATATAAACGCACGAGCGCGCACACACAGACATTACAAAGCGTAAACAGGCCAGAGATAATAAATTTTATAATAACTCAATTATCTCCAAATAAGAACAAATAAAATGCGGTGTGGCACCTCCCTGTATGTATAGTAATACATATACTTTTGTTTGCACTATAATAATATACAATGAACGATCAATGTGATGTCAGTCAGATCAGATTAATGGAATGGACCGATGCTGTACTGCGCGCGTAACTCCGTCTAACACCCGTCGTAAATCCGCCCGAATTCGGATTTCACCCCTCACCATATAACTATTTCGCCAATGGATGTCTGGGTGGAAAATTGCATTGCACTTTAAAATAGACCTAGTATCGTCTATTAATTTATATTGATTTACACCAGTATCAAGTTAGTTTTATACTATATGTTTGTTTATTATATACATTTATATTATGTCCTGTTATACACTTGTGTAATTATTGCACATCGCACGTAGAAGTATTTGCATGATAAAATCGGCCAAAAGTCTAAAACAGAAACTTTTTTAAAAACCTTTTGTTTTTGATCAGATTAGATAACAGCTCGTCGTATTACAGTTACAAATAACACGCTCGAGCTCGCCCCTCCCCACACCATCAGCTGGAACCTAGTCATGGTCTGAACCGCACATCGTTGTTCTCGGCGCACGATTTAATCACGTTATTAAAATAGTGTTTCCGTGTATGCAGATTGTAGAAAAATTCATTCTAAAACTGCAAAGGAAAGTATCTAATACACTTTTTTTATAGTTTACAATTATTTATTAAATTAAGTAAGGTTCCATATACATATACAAATAAAGCCTATAAACACGTATTTTTTGTTTGTCAAACATTTAAAAATAGTGTTTTTATTTACTTGTCAAGGTTTACCAAGATTTGGTTCCTTGAAATATTTGTAATCGTTGAACAATTAAAGTAAAAATAATGTGCACCCATGTGCCCATTTCGTTTTTCGAAGCTATGGAACACGATGAGTTGTAAAGTTTTAATTTTTTATTAATGTGTTTTTGTTCTTTTTATTTGCAGATATTCCTGAATCTGTTTTAAGCTTCACAAGTTTTACCAAAAGAATTTTGTATGACCTTATACAAGAATGAAAGGGAAAGAATATTGACGAAAAGTTTTTGTTATTGTAAGATAAGGTTGTAAATATTACTCGATGCCCTCACAATAACAAAAATGTTTTAATTCGTGCTCTGAGATTTTTTAATACCCAATTTAAGCAGAAATGGACTGCAGCCAAGCAACAGGAATAGCGTTTCTTAAATAAGAACGAAGAATGGCTAGCATCCTCTATAAAACTTCCGAATTTCGGCACAGAAACTGAAAAAAATGTGGGCGTCCTACTAAAAGTTTTGAAGAATTAAATGAATGTGGCAAGCGGCAAAAAACTATGGAATTACGTAAGCAAGTGCCTGCCGAAGAGTTGATCTACGCAGCTAGTATTAGTCAATGTACTAGTGGAAATACCTATGCATCTCTTATGTTAAAGAAAGTCATGGAAAGCCCAACGAGAGCCACTAAAATTCGTTAATTTATTGGTTTAACCGGGAAATAGTGAATGTGAAGAAACACACACCCGAAGGGGCATTATCAATTTTCGTTGAAGGGGACTTCACAAGAAGGCAGTGGGAAATATTTCTAAGTGCCAATAAAAACATTTATCCCTGTTATTGTCTATTCTATAGCCAAGAAGCAATACTACCCCAAAGAAGAAACCATCCATATCACCGAAACGTGCATTGAGGTTCAATTGCAAGCGTTACTTGACCATGCATTGTCACGTTTAATGAAATACTTGACCGAAGTAATTGAAAGTTGCATAAAGGAGGAGAACGAAAATTTGCGAATGGTAGTTAGAACGAACGGAAAGATCAAATGGCAGAATTCAACCTCTTCTTCAGTGAGATTTTATAGACCAGTTCATATAAGATTTATTTCGGAAACAAAAGATGTCACTAAAGAGGAAATCATATATGTTGAAAGCTAAGTTAAAAATCTGACGGCAACATGGGTACCAACCTTTGATGGGATAGCGAAAATAAACACACAATGTTATTTACGATGGTCGATGGCAAGGTAGGCAATAGTGCCACTGATACCTCATCAACAATGCGCTGCCATATTTGTGGCCAAACTTCCAAAGTTTTCAATAAATTAAATGAAGAGCAAAATATAAAGCCGGAAGCATTACAATTTGGACTATATGTTCCCCATGCTAGGATCCGCTTTTTCGAGTCTTTACTACATTTACATGAGAAGAAGTCAGTCAAATAAAAATTCAAATAGAATTTAAACAAGAATTGAGGCAACAGGTAGATGTCCCCAAAGCTGGGTTTGGAAACGCCAATGATGGCAACACATTATGAAAATTTTTTGCAGACCCAGTGACCTTTTCTCATCAAACGAATGAGGATTATACTGAAGGCTATTTCCAGCGGAAATTTGATGTCTACGCTTATGAAACAGCAAAAATATATGTAAATTTATATAAATGGCACTCTGTGTCACCCATAATCTACAAAACTTTATTACATGGAACCCAAATAATAAGGAATGCTTTATTAACGATTGGACAATTATCAGAAGAGGCGGCTTAGGATCGCAATAAAGACTTTCGGCAGTACCGACTGAATTTTTCAAGAAAATTTTCAATAGTGGATTGCAACATGGACATTTTAAATAGATTGCTTCGGATCCGTATTTAAGCTCCGTAAGATCTAAATTACACAAGCAAAAGCAGCCATTTTCTAAAGAGGCATTAGATTTGATGTTGGCGGGGTCGCCACTCGAGTCATCACTAAATATAGGTATTGATGACGAAGAGGACGAGGAAAATGAGGATGATGAAAGTGATTTAGAATAATATTTTTCCTGCTTTTAAGTAAACTGTACGCTGCTTGAGTATAAAATACGGTATTTACTTGTAATTTTACTGTTTTCTTAGTAATAAATACTTTAAAACATTTAAGAATGCGTTATTAATTAATAATAAACTATAAAATATTTTTGTCCGATTTTATCACACAAATACTCCTATGTAGTCGTGTAATTAGGAATTTCTTTGTTGTTCTTCTTGCACTAATGCAATGTAAATTAATTTTTGAAAGTATGAAATTAGCATACCTTTTGATCGAGTGGAAAAAACAATTATTTGCAATTTAAAGTTAACGCCAATGCCTTTTTAAAAACATCATTCGAATTGACTCAGTGGTTTTAGTGGTGCGGCGCAAACACACTCATATTAAAGACTTTATATTTTATTGCCCTTATAATTTTGTTTTAATATTTTATATGTATATATATCGCAAGTTTGTTCAAAAATACATGCCCTAACAGTTGAGCCCGTTTCCGGTAGATACACTCTTGACATTGACTTCCTTAAACACCTTGTGACAGGGTAAATGCATACAAAGAAAAACAGGCAGACGCGATTCGGGACACACAGAAAGGATGCACCAAGCGATGGACCACGCGTGATTTGCTCTCACTAATTTAACTTTTATTTATTTAAGCTGTAAAAAGAAATTAAATCATCCAGAAAGAACCAGTTTAATGTTGAAACATTATTTTAATTTTCCCTTTATTATTTAAAAGATACAGCAACATAACAGCGGCAACCTGTTGAATAAATGTACCTTTAAATCTCTGGAAACGGAAGGTTAAAAGGTTTCAAGCGGAAAAGATTTTCAGCCATACTTTGTATTAAACATAATTTTTTGTTTCATTTAATGAGTCGTCAGTCTGGGATTGCGACCAATTAATTTTGTATATAATCTTTTTCTCACCTGTTCTTGTTTTATTACAGGATTATTTTTACAGACGTCGCTACGACATTTTTATTATACTGAGTCATTTTTAATGCGTCATCTTTGTGCGAAAATTTTATAGCACGTCTTCAAACATTTATTTTTTATATTTGGCTTCATTTTGAATATCGTATCTTTTTTTTACAATGTTGAAGGCTAAGTTTTTTGATCTACCTGTTATTACTATTTAAAAAATTTGATACTTCTATTATGTGCCATAAAAGTATATAGAGACATGCAAAAATATTTGTAGATAGATGGAAATAGATAGTGAGCTATATAAACAATTAACAACTTGGGTATCGTTAAAGTATATAATTAGGAAATTTTTATATAGCTACAAAGCCAATTACACTACGATTTTAGTAGAAAACTACTTTAAAAAATTTAAAGTGATGCGCTGCCAAATGTCATTAAAAGTATGTTTTTTGCATTTCTAATTTCTATTTTATCCTCGAATCTTGGTGAGTAACGAACAAAATGAATTTTTCGGAATAGTAACGGAGTAAATAGAATAGAAATGTTGAAAGATTATTTTTTTTGTTCTTAACACGAGACAATTATTTAAGACATAAGGAGAAAAGCTGACCACAAGATGTGCTAAACGAAATGTTTTCAATCAAATTATCAAATTTAGCTTAAAAAGCTATGACATTTTCTAATATACATAGCTAGTAAATTTTTTGTTACCAAATAATCGCTACGGGTTGTATCTGTGTTCAAAATCAAATTAAAAATTTAATAAATTTTGGGATGTTTGGGCTTTATTACCTCAAGCAACAACTATATGTTTCCAATATTTCATACAGTGTTAAAGAATACTTGACTTGGTTAGAAAATAATGCAAAATACATGACTTCTACTATCTAAACTTACGTAAAAAGAATCTAATTTGAACCGCCCATGAACGTTGAGCAACTCAATCATTAGTTCATTGATGATAGCTCGATACTATTGTTCGATAAAATCAATAATTTTACCCTAACACTTTTACGCAATTTAAGTGCTTTTTTAATAACATATGTACCTGACTATATTATTAAAGAAAAAATATGAATTAGCAATCATATTAAGTCAGGTAATTATGTCTCATATAAATATTGGATAATAAAACTATTTCTTATATATCCTCATATCCTCCTTCTAAATTTTATTACTCTTTGGAAGACCCTTAAAGAAAAGTATCGAAGTATATTCATAGCCATAGGGCGCATACCATTCTCAATTTATCTGATAGGACATTAAGTAATTTTTTGCCTCAGGTAAAATTATCTTTAAATATCAAAAAACTACGGCAGTATCACTAGACTAAGAATATTGTTAACTTAACATAATAAAATGGAATAATTTTATCTCCTTTATACCATGTTTATATCATCAATATAATTTAAATATACATTCCAAACTAAGTGGTTTTAGCATCCTCCAGAAAAAAAACTCCAGTCATGGTCAATAGCGACAAATAAATATAACATTCATAAAGAAACCCATGAAATACATAAAAAGCATAAAAAACAACAGCTAATCTTTTTAAAACTGTCTAACTTCCTATGCTGATACACAGATAAAGAAAGTTATGAAAGTTAAGACTAAAATTTTTAAAGACGTCTGCAACTCTAAATATAAACTTGGGGGTTTACGCTTTCATTTAGATGCGGGAGAACAGTAGGACTTATACGCTAGATATTTTAGTCATATTACTTTTGGAATTAAACGCAACATATTTTAGAATTGGATAATTACATTTTCAATAAAGAACTATTAATTTTTTTTTCTATATAAATATCATGGCAGTCCTTTTAAAAAAATAATAATTCAGAAATAACTATGTCCATTGAAAATTAAAAATATTTTAAAAAAATTATTAAATGTTCATAATATTATATATTGCCCTAAAACCGTTTTATAATCCAATTAATTTCATTTTAGACCAGTCTTAAATGTAATATTTACATACGATTAATATAATGTATATTTTAATTATAATTTAAAGAATACACGATGTAAATATAAAAAAAAAATTTTTTAAAGAAATAGCTGTAGATTTTAACCATCAACAAGAAATTATTTTGAGCTTAACATTTGTTGTGGTACAATGTGGCAAGCCGCGCTAGATAGGCGATGGTAGTCTGGGCTAGAATTCCGTGCAATAATTTACCAATTAATTTTACATATTAAATAAACATGTTCCATTTCTTTGCACAATTCAATTAATAGCAAGACTCCCAGTTTTTTTTGGGCGCGGTCATAATTTTTTTTGCGTTTATTTTCGCAGTTCTGCTCCAGTGACTGATAGTGTAATTATATATAGCCTATTTTTTAAAAGTATGATAAACTATAGCAATTTTTATGCATTCTAGATTAAAAGATACCAATCCCCTCCGTATATAAGTTAAACTTATTTATTTGTGTATCTTCCTTTCATTCATATAAGTCCTAAGACTTATAAGCTTGAAATGAAGACACCTAAATTTATATATATACATATATATATATATATATATATATATATATATATATATATGTATATATATTTATATATAAATATATATATATATATATATATATATATATATATATATATATATATATATATATATAGTACAGGGTATCCATAAGCAGATTCAAAATAAGTTAACGATAATTTAAAATTTTACTTTCTGTAACATATACTAAACCTTTTATGTCCGGTAAAATATTGATCTAAAAGAATTATACAATATAAAAATAATAAAAAATTAAAATTTTTAAACAACATTAAAAGTTAAGCGCCGCCTTGTTTCTATTGTAACTATGCGCCAATATTATCTGAACGTACCCGCCTAATAAATGTAATAAACCCAATGAGCAGACTAGAACGCAATAAGTACAGTTGATTTTATTTCGTTAATAAACATCGTCCCTATTATACTCGATATTTCATTTGATTTATACAATTTGGGATAATCATTAGCACTCTGTTGCCTTGGAATCTTTTATAACGCTTGCGAAGAGAAAAACAATGTAAATAATTAAGCAATATCGTTTTGTGGTAAATACAAAGATAAATTATTTGTATACATATGTTCTAAATAGATGCGTGCACCAATAACTTCCTTTTCTTCATCAAAATTTAAACCAGTCGCTTAAGTGGTAAAAGCCCCCTTTTACAATTTTTATAATTACCTCTGAACAGAGAGTAATATAAAATCATGGATAAAAACAAAAGTACAAACGGCGAGTCGCTCGCTTTACACAATATGTAGTTTAGATAAAATTAATATAATGTATGTAACTTATTTCGTAAACTAGATTGCGATAGCATATTGGCGTGTACGTTGTGTCTTTAATTAGTTTCGAATGAGGTTGAGTGTTTAGGGCGCACGTTAAATTAAATAAATTTTAATCATTTTTTACTCATACTTGGAGCAATGTTATTATGTATTTATATATAATGTATGATGTATTTTTCAATTGAAAAAAGGAATTCAGTATATTTAGAAATTCTTATCTATACTCTTTTGGAATATATTATATTTATTTAACCTTTCTCACGCTCTCGGTTTTATTTCGCACAATATTATTTATTAACTTAACGACGTATTATTTACCATCAAGACCCGAAGTTTTGCCTTATGCAATTTAATTTGAATTTTAAAATATTACGTACATAAATATACATAATTTTTAAAAAGTTCACCCACTTTATTTAAATAAACCCTGAATTTATAACTTGAGATAACTCATCGACAGATGAAAATCAGTATCATTTTAATAAGGGTGTTACGTCGTAAATTTAAAAAATGTTAGTAGAAACGAGGTAATTTCTGTATGAAAACGCTTGCGCAGGAATCCATGTATGAAAGAGTCACTGATGAATAAAATGTTCAAGACTTTGTTTGTAAAGCTGAAAATTTCATTCACCTTTTTTTTCAAAAGAAAATTTGTAGCCAATTATCTTTATATGTAACAAAATAGTTCAATAATTTATGAACAAAATTTTCATCAAGATAAGCTAGGTATTTTTGAGTGACATAAACTTAAGTAAATATGGATGAGAACTGTACTGAACATAATGGTAAGTATTAAATAAGCAACGAATGTTCCAAAAATCTATAACCATACAACACATTTTAAAGTTTATCCAGATTTAAAAAGGTATCATATATATCATATCCAAGCATTAAAATTAAATAAAGCCTGTCTGATCCACGTACTCACGTTTTTACTACAATTCTCGGATACGCCTTTTCTGTCTCTAGTACGTTTATAGCAAATAAAACTTACATTTCTAACCACAACAACGAGTTAACTCTATTCTGTAACGAATGAAAGTGGCGAATGGAGTAATTTATTCAAATGAACTACCCTTCAACTCATTGTTAGAGCGCCCGTAGTCGCCGACCGCGCTGCGAGCTGCGTTAAGTGTCAGGACTGAAGATGATAACCCTTCATACAAAAATAGGTCACCATTTTTACGACCAATATTTGCATAAGATATATAAAAAATTGTGTCGCATTATATTTCATGAATCATTAAAATGTATTTCATGAATCATTAAAAAACAGCGAGGCAGCCAAAAGTACATCTAAATTAGTTGGTGAAAACACCTTGGTTAATTAAGGACTTCTTAACGTCTAGAATATTAAAATGATTCTTTACACATTAAAAAATGAAACGGCGAAGCAGTCAAAAGTACGTCTAAATTAATCGATGAAAACACTTGGGTTAATTAAGGACTTTTTTAACGGATAGAATCATTCAAATGATTCTTTACACATTAAAAAATGAAACTGTGAAGCAGCCAAAAGTACGTCTAAATTAGTCGGTGAAAACACTTTAATTACGACTAAAACACGTTAATTAAGGACTTTTTAACGTCTATTTGTATGTCACGTATTGTTTCCCGAACTCCGTAGCGCTTCGTTTAAGGTATGTTATGGAAGAGTTATGAGCTATTCGGAAATAAATTTTCGGATCGTCGTTCAGTTTCAACAGTAGTGTTACTTATGGTTTCACACTCACCTTGGTTTTGGAGGTGCTTTTCAGCTTCCATAGCTAAACTTGGAGTCCTTATAATTTTGCCATGTTCGTCTATCTATCATAGAAATTTTACTCACATATTTATAGTGTTATGTAATTTAAATTTGGCATTGTTACACATCTTTGTAGCACCTAAATATGTCTGAATTAAATAAACAAATTATCATTCCTCATCTACATGTAAAATTATTTCTTTATTCTCAGACCTCTTTGTATAGACTATTTATTAGTTGAATAACTCTTTCAAAAATATTGGAGGTTATGTCACTAACACTTTTGAGAAGTTTCTGAAAAATTAAGCATTAAAATATTTATTTTTTGTTACTTGTCCCCACCTCGCAACAGCTAAACCGATACTTTTTGAATATCTGAAAAGTATTCACATAAGTAATATATATAACGAAATTTAAAAAAAATCATAGCTAAATAGATTCTACTAACTGTCGAGTAATAGTCGACCAAATTACAAAAGTCGTGGAAATGCCATACAACTGGGAAAAGGTCGTGGAAACACCATAGAGATGAGTTATTGCAATTACAAAAATATCTTTGTATTCTGAAATGTATGTAAAAGATATCTGTTAAATATATACCAGGCAATATGTTTATATATTTACGTGGTGAGAAATATTATTAACACTTGCAACTAATTTAATGGAAATACGATGTAGCGCTTAAATCTTTATGTGCGTCTATTTACGTTCGGAATCATTGTAATGCGACTTATGCTCGGACTTAAAAGGTTTTTTACTCATAAGATGATTTAAGAGACAGAATTTTATATTAACCATATTTATATTATTACAATTTTACCTTTTCCATTACTGAATACACAATTATAGACATCATAAAAAATTAATAGTGTTTCGGTGATTATCAACTTTATTTTTACCACCATAACGATATCGTATGTTAAATAGTCTAACCTGCCTACATGTAATCCAAATGTGTAAACGGTATAAAGTTCAGTACGTTTACAAACTCTTCACTATGGTGGTGTGGTGTTGTCCCTCGATTCTGTTCGTTGGAATAATGTTTTAAATAGTGTGAAACTGTCGTCTAGTATACAAACGAAATATTATTAAACGCCAGTGTAATTGTAATCTGTTTCCGATGTAGATTATTGCCTTCCGACGTGAATACGGATTTTCATTATAAAACAGTGCTGTTTACTGAAATATCTTAGAAACTAACTAAGTATGGTAAGTTTCGATTATCCTTAACGTATTTCGGCAGACTTTTATTCATGATGGAAACAACATTTTTCAAACTAATTTGTTGGGAGAAATATTTCGATGCCGTTGTGAACTTTTCCTCTCATATTTTGTAAATGGGAAGCGATATCCAAGTCTTGAAAACAATGAGTCAACACAATTGACATGACCGGAAATATGTGAGATTTTAAATATCCAGGTAACGCTTGAGAAATGGTCCAGTTCATGCAGTAAGTTTGAGTGGAAAAGTTATGTATCGCTAACCATTGGATCCATTGCGTAGATACAGCAGCTAAGTGGGAAGAAATGAGTCACGTATATTGGACTTGAATTGATACACGAACTTAGCTGACGCTCTAAGGTTCATTTTACTACAAAGAAACTATAAAATTTTGAGAAATGGACCATAATACTAAAATGTTTCACAAGCCATAATTATTTTTCAATAATATTTCTATCTCAAGCCTGAAACTGACCTTTAGTTTCGTCGTTTAGCAAAACAAAAAAAAATTAACTTTCCATATCCGTGACATGACAATATTTGTCATTACGTACAAGGTCAAGAACATAGCCAAAGAATAAAATGACATAACGCAAGCGATGTGTACTAATTACGAACCATACACGGAGAGGGATAATTGCTTTCAGAGAAAAGAGATAGAAATAAAAAATAGAACCAATTTTACATATTCATAAATATTTAATATGAAAAATTAGTTCTATTTATTTAAGTATTGCTTTTGACAAAGCGGTCGTGGTGATCGCCTGTATTATCAGGGCTGATCTAACTCGCCTCATAATCTCTCGTCAACTCTCTCGGATTGCTGACAGCCTGATGCAATTATGCAAGGAATCTCTCACAGTAGATTTGATCTGGACAATCGTAAGTATGGACGAATGTCCATGGGTTCCAGTATCCTCTAGTATACCCTGCAGGACAAGGCACTCTATGTAAACCTATTTTAAAATACTTTGGAAAGAGACACCTGAAGTCTTTTAAATGGACACTTACCAATATTAAAATAAATAGTAACGTAACGAGAAATCGAACAAATTAGTAGTGAGTTAAGCAATTTGCGTCCGTGATTAGTTGATCAAGTAAAGAGATTAGATGATTTGAGAAAATAATCTAATGGTATGAGAGAATCTAATGGTATAAAAAATAGTAAAGAAACATTTCTTTGGTATAGAATAAGATGAAAACTCATACTTTCAAACGTGAGGCAACATTTATGATTAAAATATTCACGAATTCGTAGTAAAATCTATAAGTAGATTAGAATGTAAGGAAAACAATACTAGGCCATAACTATAGCAGTAACTACAGTATGAATTAAATACAAAATATTAAAGAATTAAAATTCAAACAAGAATTCCCACTAAAGACTATAAAAATAATAGAAGAATTAAAAGTCCTCTTCCTCCCTGAAACAAAACTAGCAGACACGATAACAATACAAAAATTAGTATAATTTTTATGTATTCTAGTAATAAACGGTGGACAAGTATGAAGACACTTATATCATCCAACAAAGATAACTAAAAGGTACCGCTATCCACGGTAAGTGAAATAAATTAAGCTATAAACTCTCTCAGATTGATGTAAAACCGAGGTGAAAACGTAATCATCAATGATATCTTAAAAGCTCTATCAGAATCTGATGACCTATTCTCATAGGTATGTTTAAAAAAATTTGTTAAAAAAATTTCCATCAGATTAGGAGACTTCTATCATAATACTGTTACCTTTCTGTAAAAGCCATGCAAATATTGTTGAATTCATGTTGAATTGGTGAAACCGCGTGGATGATTACCGAGATATTTAGATTTGTGTTGACTATTATAAAATAAATAGTCAACACAAATCTAGATGTTACCGAGCAGAATAATTAAAAGAGGAAGTGCGGTGACGGAGTTAAGATTTTTATATTCTTCACCATAGATTACACGAATTATACAGGAGGAGCGACATTTCTACAGACTAAATATTTTAACAAATATTCATACTGATTGTTCTAAGATGAATAGAACCGATATTACAATTCAATCATCTGAACCAGCTAGCTTTCGCCCAAGATACTAACGACAAATCGTATATTTATTCTAGCTCAAATTTGGAAAAACATTTAAAACACATATTGCATTTTTTGATTACTTCAAGGCATTTTTTTTTATTATTTGATCAACTTTTTGGAAGAACCTGAATGATTAAACAATGATAAAAAGTATACCAAAATTCTAAAAGAAATATATAACAATACTAAAGCAGTTGTAAGATTGGAAAGACAAGGTCCGAAAAATTAAATGCGGTGTAATACAATGCGACTCAATATCTCCTAATTTATTTACAGCCTTATTGGAATTGAGTTTGAAATTTATGGAAATAAAAATAAAGGAAGGCACTTTAACATCTTACACTTTACTAATGGCATAGTACTATCATGTGAAAACCATAAACATAAGAAATGTGTGATAGAATCACTTAAGGCAGAAAATAAATAATATGGTTTGGAAGTAAAAACGAGCAAAACATGCTTAATGACAGATAAAGAAAGCCTATAATAATAGGATCAAATGTTTTGGACTGTACCGAAAACCACACTCATTTAGAGTGCAAAATTACATTTATAAATCAAACGCTTACCGGAGTTGACAGAAAGATCGAAATAGTGTGGTCGAGACATTGATCATTTAAAATATATGTAAGGCCACTTTATTCACTTTCTCTATTATATGGTTGTCAAAGCTGGACTCTGACTAAGGAAATAATCCAAAAACTAAAATTCCAAAGAGCAAGTGAGAGAAGTATGATATGACTTAGATTTAAAATTAGACTAAAAAACATACTGAGCTAAGAGATGTGGCGAAATTAACCGGTAAATTAAAATGGCGCTTAGCAGGTCATGTATCGCTGGAGCGAACGTATAGTGGCCGCGCGGTGAGACTCACCTGTGCCGCGCTCTCATTGCCGCTGCAGTGATGATATCGAGCGTGTCTCATGCCCCATAATACTGTCCACGTGGGATTTGCGACAGTCGATAACGGACAGAAAGGAAAGGCATGCCACGAAGGAAGCCTTTAACCAACGCAGGGCACGCCAACAATTTGAGTGGAAGAATTATTTTAATTATTACAAATTATATATAATAAGTAATGAAATTAATCACTTTATACATAAACAATAGCAATTTTCAGTGAGGCAAATATTTTTATTGATTAATAAAAATATGTAGAACAAAATAAGCGCAATTAGACTCCCACCACCGCCTTACTAATTTATTAGTACCGATCGGAACTGCAATCTCGCAATTCCAGCTACGGAGCAAACAAATTTCTTCGCTTTGTTAGTTTAGAAAAAGTTTACATTTTTAAAGGTCTGGTTTGTCATCTAATGGATTTGGTTTGGATTTGTCGTAACACACTTCATAAATGAAAGGTTGTATCACAAGAGATCCTCTATAGGTAAAATCCAACACAAGGGACGATCTATTTTAAGAATTTTCTATTAAGATTATGTGATAAAATATACCGTGAAAAGCAACTTTACTTTTATTTACCCTAATCTGATTTTAAATCAAAAATTATAAATTCAAGAAGGGTCAACTAATCAATTACTTAGCATGACGTAACGGCGCCTTTTTCTCCAAAAAAAAGGTTGTAAGCAAGAGAAATCTAAACACGCACTAGAACACTTTACAATATTTTTAAGCATAAATTAACGTTAAATTAATTAAAAATTATTATCTATTTCAATTAAAAAATATTTGATACGGCTAAACATTTCCTAATATTTATTTTTTTAATTTGGTGGCTTCTTTTTCTCACTTAAATAAATTCCATACAATAAATTTATTTTCCTCTCTTGATATTATCATGATAATATTTCTTTATAAAGGAAAAATGATTTTGTTAATATAAAATTTTGATAATCAGCTTACAAACTAAACTAAGAATTTGATAGTTTTTCCAGATTTTCATGCTCTTTACTGATTTTAACCATATAAAAAAGGTGTCTAAGTGCCAGAAGGGGACATAAACGGAATTAAAAATTAATTGGATATTAGATTAAATTATAGCTGCCTAACAAAATATTAATTTTAATAAAATTGTGTAAGTTTTTTTATTTTTCATAATACTTTAACAAAATCTAAATTTTTGCAAAATAGTTTTGTATTTTAACATACATGCAAAAAGAACACAGAGTCAGTTACTTGTTATGTTCGTTTTATTATTGCTCATCTCAATCCGTAATAGCTTTTCAATAAAGATCCAAGAGCTCAAAAGAAAAGTAGTCTTTCTAGCCATTTTTAAAATGATAAAACATAGGATTATACGTTTCGTAACAAGACATAATCCGTAAAAATTACAGGTTACACTTTTTCAAACGAAATAATGGAGTTTCTTCACCAATAGTCAGTTAAATTTTTTTTTAGATGATCATAATTTAATTTAACCTTCATGGTAAAACAAATAGGAAAGAAAAATAAAAAAGCTGCAATAAACACGACCTCGTTTTTTGAAAATAAACTATAATATTTGACGTTGGTTTGCAACAACGTCTGAAATGCCTTAATCAGGCTTTTTTTGCACCAGACAAATCACATAATTGACGAGCATCGACAAATTATAAGTTGTCTGTTTTCTGGAATGAACTAATATATGGAAATGAAAAAAGGACAGACTGATTAAATTCGTTTTACTAGTTATTAACAAGTTAAATCTCATCATTATTTTATTAATGTTTTGTCGTAATATTTTATTTGTGGTCATATTTGATTTAATGTATTTAAACTTTTTAATGATTATTCTTTAGAATTATATGCAAATTATAGTAAAAACAAATATTCAGACATTATAATATTTCTACGAAAATATAATGGTGGCAGCAATCAGCTGTGCGATATAATAGGTTAGGCCAATCTATTAATCTATTTTGGTTAAGATCAAAGTGGTGTAAATTTTCATAGTACAAGAAATCTAATAAAAGGTTTTGACATAAATAAAACTTAGTTGTTAATTGATATAAAATTTTAGAAAATATATTATGTAGAAAAATGAACGGCCAATACCATTCATGAGGCTGTCAATAAAGATTTCAGTCGATCAGTATATAAATATTTAAAATTCACTTGAACTTCAATGGCATCGTTATTAAAGCCAATTGATCGACAAGACAGAGATCTGCACTAATACGATCCACATTACTAGCAGTACAAGAAGTATCAAGAAGTGAATGGGTTCTCTTATCCTTTTAACAAACCTTAAATGGATAAGAGAACCCATTTAAACGTAAGGACACGTCTGAATTTTTATAAAACTCGATCTTATATTTCCTGAAATTATCAGTTGCTTGAATTTTTATGTACAGTATTTCTTGTATTACCTCCTCAATAAATACATTTAATGAGAAAGTATTAAAAGAAATTCCATTCAAAAACTTTATTCTGTAATTTAAACTTCAAAAATATAACTGAAGTAAATTTGATTAAAATAACTCGCCACCTGTCATGATAGAAATGTAATTTGTACGTATATTCGGAGCGATTTTCTGAGATAGTAACATTAGCAAACCGATAAAACGTCGCTCCCCACCATCTCAAAATTAACATCTATTCAATAACTTCAGCTCTATGTGGCAAAGGGTATTAAACGGAAAAAAAACTTTTGGCCAGGTAAACTCCGACAAAAATACAAAATATAACATATTCTCAACTAAAAATGGATTTTTGCACCATTTTGACACGCTTTTAATGGCTTTAGTTAATATGCTAAAATCATTGCTTGAAATTAATGTGTTGGAGGAAGATTTTTAATATTACTAAAGTGTCTTCTTTATCTCCCTTTCATCGTTATTGCTATATCTAATAGACGATTAAGGTCCAACTATAACTTGCATGTTAACATTTATTTTGCTTGCTTATTAAAAAAATGCTTAGAAAAATTAATATTAAATTATCATTAAATTAATTTCCTAATGAATATTGCGGCCTCCGATTGAAATTAAAAAAATGCTTAGAAAAATTAATATTAAATTATCATTAAATTAATTTTCTAATGAATATTGCGGCCTCCGATTGAAATTAATACCAATAAAAATTATCATAATGCCACAAACTCATTGATTATAAAAACAAAAAGATTATCTTCTCCCATGTTCGTCTGCAGGTACGGGATCCTGTCAGATTTTAGTTACAAATTACTTAAACAAAGTGTCATTTTAAATTCATTTTTTAATTTTTTATTGCTTAATGTAATTTTTAGCCTCTTGTACAACATCTGCATTTACAATAATATTACAAATTCTAAAGTAAAACTTCTATTTATTATTTCTGTCTGTTAACGCCTTTTATATACAATAGCTGTACATTTAACGGCATTTGAAACAGTGAATAACGTCACATGAAAAACTGTATCAATAATGATTATTTAATAGCATAAACACGTGTAGTGGTGTTTTTTTTATTTAATTTACGTCGATAATATTTATTCACGCATTACAATTCGTTTTATTATGACGCTAACAAGCAAGTATCCGTATAGCAACAAAAACTCATGTGGTAACTTTGATGCTAGTAAATCTGTAGAGAAGAGTTTATGCCCACTAGTAATTCTTTGGTTGGTCAATTATGTAAGAAAAATAAACTTACACAGGCAAATAAACTCTTTAGAGGATATATTTTCACTATTAATAAATTTATGAAAATGCTTCGGGCAGCAAGTTTCCCAAACTTTAGTAAAAATAGTTGTTCTTATATTAGTTGTTCTAATAGTTGTCTCTTTTTGTTTTTAAATTTCCTTATCTTCGTACTTGTAAAATTAAAATTTATAAAATCTCTTTTAAAGTTCATTTTATACGAAATGTAATATACTTAACAAAATTCTAATATTTTTTAACAAAATATCAAGTGGATAACACGAGTTCATTTCAACACATTCAAAAAAGCGTTCGCTCTGTCCCGCGTAAGTTACAATTTTTAAAATTATCTAGTGAAATGGGTAAAATGTTAACTTTCAATATTAGGATAAGAAAATTAAAAAATGCAATCCTTCTTTAAACCGCTTATTTTAAAGCCCAACTCATTTTTAATGATTTTTCTTTTTTAAAGTGAGATTCTTTCTCAGTTTCCATTTGTTTACTCTCATACATCGCATGGATAGAGGTGCGAGGCGGGTATTACGGTTGCGTCTGTCCACAAAGTCTTTCATTATATATTCACATCCAATACTGGCCCTCAGGTCTTATATAACATAACGGAAATACGGCCATTTGAGACGACTGTTACCTTGAAGAACGCAAAGCTTTGAATTTGCAATGAAAATTCAATTTGTTTTCGTATCTGTGTTTAACTTACGTGGATGTAATTATGTATGACTTAGATCAACAACACTAAAACGAATATGTAAATGTTTAACATACAGTAATAATTTATTTCGCCATACTGGGTTTGCTGTGTACATATGTTTTTCCTTTTTTATGTAATCTTGCATATTTATTAAAAAGAGGAAGTCGATGATATTTCATACTATCGCTTCGAGGAATATTTAGAAGTGTTACACGCATAAATAGGTTTAAGAAGATAAGTACATAGCAGGTATTTAGCATGCATACATACTTTATATAGTAAGTTTTAGTACACACACATATATATATATATATATATATATACACATACGTATACATTAGTATATATTAGTACGCGTATATAGGTTATGTAACAGGTATTAATATGCGTATATAGGTTATATAGCAGGTATTAATATGCATATATAGGTTATGTAGCAGGTATTACTATGCATATATAGATTATATAGCAGGCAATAATATTCATATATAGGCTACATAGCAGGTATTAGTATGCATATACAGGTTATATAGCAGGTATTAATATACATATATACGTTATATAACAAATGTTAGTATGCATATATAGGCTACATAGCAGGTATTAATGTTCAACACATATAGCATATATAGGCTACATAGCAGGTATTAGTATGCATATACAGGTTATATACCAGGTATTAATATACATATATACGTTATATAACAAATGTTAGTATGCATATATAGGCTACATAGCAGGTATTAATGTTCAACACATATAGCATATATAGGCTACATAGCAGGTATTAGTATGCATATAAAGGTATATAGCAGGTATTAATATACATATAAACGTTATATAACAAATGTTAGTATGCATATATAGGCTACATAGCAGGTATTAATGTTCAACACATATAGCATATATAGGCTACATAGCAGGTATTAGTATGCATATACAGGTTATATAGCAGGTATTAATATACATATATACGTTATATAACAAATGTTAGTATGCATATATAGGCTACATAGCAGGTATTAATGTTCAATACATATAGTATATATAGGCTACATAGCAGGTATAAATTAAACAGTATCAATGAGCACAACAAACGGAAACACCGATGATATTATATTTTGATAAAGATTTACTCAAGCTGAATATTACATTTAAATGAACGGTGAATGAAAAAACACTAAACGAGTAAGATATGGAAGTTGTAAATATAATATAGATATAAGTAATCTACGAATTTAGGTCCAATAAAATTTAATGACATAATTGTTTGTTTGTTTTGGCTTCTATGACTAATTTTAAATTCCACTCGCGTAAGAGGAGAATAAATCTCAATTCAAATTTTTAATCCTTAAAACTGGAAATTTGAGATTTTGATATAAAATACACTTCATCAATACGTCAATTGTAAAATTAAATTGTTAGTGTGCTTTATCACTATGTCAAATTTCAAATTTCTAAGTTTAACGATGAAGTATGTACCGATTCATCACTATGTCCAATTTCTAAGTTACACGGTAAGCTATATGTGGGTTAGTACATTTTATAATTACGTCAAATTTTAAATTTCTAAATTAAACGATGATGTACTCATATATGCGGGTTAGTATGTTTTATGACTTTATCAAATTTCTGATTTTAACGGTGAGGTATATACTGATTGGTTACTTTATCACTATTTCAGGTTTCATATTTTTTAGTTAAACGGTCAGTATAAACATACTAACCAGCATATACCTCACTGTTTAACTTAAAAATTTGGCATAATAGTAAAACATACTAACACACGTGAAAATAGAATAGAAAATTAGTTTGCTTGCAGGAATGTAAGTTTTCTATTAAATATTCATACTACTCATAAATAGCAAATAATAAAAAGTAGTATTCATAAATATTCACTTGCAAATAATAGAAGAATAAATAAGGTACACGGATATTTTTCTTCAATTTTGTTGTATTGAACGGGATACCAATTAAAAGATCAAGTTAAAAGATATTTTTTCTGAATGTTATTTAAAATAGTATTGTCTAGAATATCCTCAAAAAACATAGGAATTCTATGAATTTTTATTGCCTCCAAACTCATTTCCTAAAAAAGTTATTAAAGTTTTACGTCTTTTTGTTTTTGCTGCTTTATAATTCGAATAGATTCCAAATATTAGCGAATGTTACCAAATGTTAACTGAAACTATCCCAATGTCTCTGGTAAACCCTTTGAAAGAGAAGCGCTACATTCAACCTTCTGTTTAGTTAAGAACGGAATTGCAGAAAATAAAGACAAAATGAAAGATGAAAAATGCAACGAAATAACTTAGCGTTCTCTTCTTTAATAAATTCCATTCGAAAAGCGATAGAAGTTACACATAATATATGCGTAAAAATAGGCGAAAATATACTCACCTATGACATTTCCTAAACTTAGAAAAACCGGTCGAGTATTAGTACAACTTGCACTACGACGATTCCGTACTCATTTAGACAATTACAAACATTTAAGTGTAGAGCGTATACCTATTAAACTACTAACAAATATTAATTTTTGAAAACGTAATTATAATACCTATTACAACTCTTACAGGCGGAACATGGTATACATTTAAATAATATCATTCTTCACGATGTAAATTCATAAATATATCGTGTAGTTTATCTTTAACGGACATGATAAATATACACTTTGATAATACAAAATCATTTCTTCAATTAATTTATGTCTATGAAGTATGGAGTTTTTATGAACTTTTCACAGACCCAACCAACCATCACTTAAATTGTCGACATCAGTCTTAAACTGGTAGAGCCTTAGCTATATTATTTTATTTTTATTTTTATACATACCACTATAGTGATCACTGTTCAGATATGTTATATAGATATAACAAAATAATAAGACTAATTTGACAGCTTGCACCCTCTATAGAATTTGTATAGCAACATCGAATATAACAAAAAGAAAATATAGTAAATTGATTGCAAAAAATTACACTGTGTTCTATCAAGATGTACAAAAATAACGGTTAAACTGGTAGGATATGGAGACACGTAACTCTAATAGAAATGACCAATTCAAAGCTTATGTGTAAGCGGATTACTGTATCAAAAATGTGTTCATACCCCAATATTTTTGAAATACCTCTTCAATGATACTTTACACAATGGAAAATGCAAAAAAAAATTGTCATCACCTTTCAAAGTAGGGGAGATATCCGAAAAAACTTTTTTTTTTTAATATTCATAATTTTGTAGCCAAAAATTTTAACATCGTAGCACTAAAAGTTTGCGAGTAAAACGACAGTGCTCTACAGATAGACAGAGGGACAATCGTATTTTACACGATATGCTGAAACTATTCCTATATCCTTGATTGATCCTGTTATAAAGTTGACGTTACTATCCGTAAGTATTATGACGTTACTATCCGTATATATAATGTGAATTTACACTTACTAAATTATTATTGGCCTTCCATATTTTAGGTGATCGATTAAAAATTAAAAAAGAGATTAATTTTCAAATTCGTATATAGGAATCCCCACAAAACAAAAATACGTAATGTCGAAAAATTAATTTTTCAGGAAAAACGAAGGAAACAATATTTCGTGAATAACTCAAATTTTGTGTAATTATGTCAATTTCTACAGATATTTTGAAGAAAAGAAACTTTTCTATTGGCAACTCAATCGCTTTTTATTACAACTATAAAGAATTAAAAGACTATCAAAACATAAAAAGAAAAGTCATTTTTTTCGAAATAAATACGAAAATTTATTATAATATTAGAAATAACGTAAGAAAAAACGTAAAATCCGAATTAAACATAGTATTTAATTTTCTTAAATTTATTTTTTTATTCAGTTATTTTCATTTACATAATCAATCAATAATTTATGTATATATATATATATATATATATATATATGTGTGTGTGTATATATTATAATCAAGTAATCGTACAATTTAACATATGTATATCATATGTCCTTCATCGCAATAGTCTATTAAATTTTTATGACAAAGTATTTCATAAAATTAAATTATCAATCATTTCGACCTAATTTGACAGCTATAAAACCATTAAGGCTTATATTGTTATATCATTTCATACTTACAGTAGTATACTTTTACTAACATATATAATTAAATGAAAAAAATTGTGCGTGTCGGCTCCGACGCGCGACTGGAGTATACGCCAAATCCCGGAATATAAAAATAAATATTAATATCATGAAATGCAAATGGAAAATTCTTTTTTTTTCAAATATATACAACAAAATTAAAATCATTTAATGACGTGAAACTAAGAAGTTAAAATTAAAAGAGACTTTAATTTTGTAAGATAGAAGAGAACAAACACACATAATGACATTTAATGATTATATTTTGATATAAATGAGCGATAATAAACTATGTGTGTAACACTCCATCCTTACGATTACGCTATAATAAAATACCAATATGTGTATCCCTTTTTATCATTGTGATTACGCAATAAAAAATGCCAAATAAACATATTGATATCTCACTCTAAAGATGCGCAGAAAAGTTGCGCGGAAAGGTCACCTAACGGTACACTCGTTTTAACGTACTGAACTTTGTACTTACACTTTTTTTAGCTTTTAAATGTTTTAAACCACGTGCTATACTGCCTTTCCACACACAACAAAATAATGACTATATTATTTATTATTGAAAATTTAAGTCTGTTGAGAAATTTAAAAAATATAAAACAAAACACAATACGAACAGATAAATTTATAAAAATAAAAGGATTGAAAATAAAAATAGTACAAAAAATATATAAATATGGGATTTAAAATGTGAAAACGAAATAAGGAAAAACAATATTTAAAAACCCAAAATAGAATTAAAATGTATGTAAATATATAAGTAAGAAATGTCTAAAATCGTATTTCAATTATTTCAATTATTCCCTCTCTGCAACTAAAACACGAGCCTTCACTTCTCCAGCTTGACTTAACAAAATCTCATCTTCTCGTTGTCTCTGCTTGATTTCATGCCTCATGCAATTTTTTTTTAATTCTTCCCTCTGAAGTAACTGATGTTGGCTGACAGTGAGTAGGATATCCGAATGCTGGCTGCTGATGCATATCCTGCGTATTGATACATTCGTATCTACGTCCAACATGGTTTCCTGTACCTCACCCCTAGACTGATCACAGGAACATCTTCCGTTGCCTCGAACGATATTGACAAAGTTTCCGCAGCTTCGGCAAAAACGTCACTTCTACTCGTCGATTGTTGCTCAAACGGATCTGCAGATAATTGAGTCTAATTAATTCAATGTCAATTCACTTTCTAAATAACGATGTAAATGAAAGATTAATTGTACGCTTATTTACCTCGATTATATTACATACGTTGTTTACCTCGTTTGAATTGCTGGGCGGAATCGTTTGATGAGATTTCCACAATTAGCCCTAGCGCTATTAAGAAAACAAGGGATCAATTTGGATGTCTAATGGCATTCCTCCACCGATGGCCATCCGCTGTTGCCTTTTCTTTGCCAACTCTCATCTCTGCAAATTTTAAATGGCAACACATTTTTGCATATCACTAGAAAGAAAATAAAGTAAAAATCCAATTGAAAGATTCTTAAAAGAATTTTACTATCTGTAATTTTAAAGATGAATAAATGACAAACTACTTTCGTTTGTAATACTACTTCCGCAGTATTAAATATAAATTCGAATAAAATTCACTTCAAATAAATCAATCTAAAAACTTTCGGTGCCTCGGGTACTATATTAATTAGTTTCTAAAAACACTGTAAATAAAAGATTAATTGTACACTTATTTACCTCGATTATATTACACACGTTGTTTACCTCGATTGATTTACTGGGCAATACCGCTTGACTTCCACAACTAGCCCTGACGCTATTAAGGAAACGACGGGGGCAATTTGAATGTCGCTAATCGCGTGTCCTCTGACGGTACAACCCGATGCTGCCTTTTCCTTGCCAACACACTTCTCTGCTTGCCTTTTTTATTAAGGGAATATTGGCACAGTTCAGTTCCTTTTGCCTAAAGAAAGAAATAAAGAACACGCTTCCCATCACCTTATTTTAAAAATTAATTACATTCCTGCAAGCAAACTAATTTTGTATTCTATTTTCATTATAAACACTAGCATTCTATTTCTTGGCAATAGCCAAGCGGTTTTTTTTTCATTTAATGTGAATATATTAAAATAGTTTTTTTACATATTACATATTACTACATTACATTAAAATTATTTTTATTATACCACAGTACACACATGATTAGCTAGAGACACAGGAAAGCGAATGCGGTCTATCTTATTAAATAAAGTTGTTTAATGTTATGGACAACATGTTTTTGTTACAATATATTTAATCATTTCATGAATTCAAGCAACAATGTCAAAGTTTATGGGCCTTTAATACACTTAATACCGAAACTATAGGGAAGCTTGAAGAAGACATGAGTGAAGAAGATATTAAATAAAATTGCAACCTTTCAAAGTTGTTATTATGATATAAAGCGTTAATTCCTTGACAACAACATTTGGCCAAGTAAAGCATTTACTGCTGTTTGGCGAAGCTTACGTCTTAAATTAATTAATGTGGACGATATGTGAAACAGCGGTGAACCCATAAGTTAACATCAAATTAATCTGTATAATTTTAGGTTAAGATCTGTATTTAAAGTGGCAAGTAAATATCCGGTATTTATTTTGTGTCTGGATTATGTACCGTACCTTAGCACATTATGATATGGCCATACGAATTTCCAATATACTACTAATAGCATACGAACACAAAGTTAAATCGCGTAATTAAAAACATCGCAGAAAAAAGCTAATTACTACGACAGATCTACATTGTCTTGCCATCACATTGGTATAAAGACATAGATTTTCCACGCGGCGTCACAAACGCTCTAATTTTCACACCATCCAATAATGGTTTTTGCGTTTAATTAAATAACGCCAAACCCATAAGAAGCCCTTGAAAAGGTGACTTCGAAAAGTTTTCGCAATATTGTGTCTTCGTTTATTAACCAGTAGACAAGGTCGAGCAGGCGTTATTTTGAAGTAAGTGGGAGTCCAACAGGTGTTATTTCAGCTGCGAGCTTTAACCATTGATATGTTCGCATACTCACCTACCTTGGTTTGAGTTCTCTACATTGGCAATAAGTTTTTTTTATTATCATATAATGTATGTTTTTGTGACACATTATGCTATGAGGAAATTTACATAGGAAATGAAATGTTATATTGGTCTGATTGTTGAATATATTTATTTATTTGAGGAATGTGAAGATCAATAAAGACTATTTATCGACAGATTGTTTTTATTCGTAGATGATAATCTAAACTTTAACTCAATATTACATACATCATTTTTTTCAGTTTCATGGCATGCAGAGTTAAATATAATTAAAATTTTAATGCAGGCGTAAACTTTTGCAAAAAAATGGTAATTAAATAACAAAAAACTGCATAAATTGGATTCAATCTTTATCGAAAAACATTGATGAAACTTTACTCACGACATTAGAAAACATCTTTAATGAAAAATCAGTAAATCATTTATTTAGTAAACATTTTCAACAATATTATCGTATACAAGTTACGTTGTGTTTTTACAATTATGCAAATGAGCACTAATGCACTAACAAACGTTAATAAACAGTTAATAATTGTGTTTGAATTTTAAGACTTTATCAAAAAACTCCTTCGGTTTTCACTTGACAAATAAAAACAAACTATATCCTCGTGATTACATCGCGCCACGTTCTTCTTTTGTTACATTACAATACTTTTTTCTCTCACTTCACTCATATTAGTTCTAGCGTACTCTTCTATTTCAGTCGTTTTTTTTATTTTAATACACTAACATTTAATTCACCATGGCGTCCTTCTTTCCATTAAAGGTCCAATATGAGCAAACACAACAAAACAAGCAAACAAATTTAAATATGGACAAACCTCAAAAATATTAGGAGTGATTTCCTGAAAACATTACCGTTGCCAATTTTCGCCAAAATTAATTGGCGTTGTACACTACAAAATCGGTGCTTCTTATGCTTATATGGATAAACATAAAACGGTAGAATCACGTTCTGGTTCATTACCTCCCCCTTGCTTCCCATTCCCACCCCGTCCCGGCCACTCCCGTCTCGAGCCAAAATTGGATTTTCATCTAATCTTTCCTAATCTGTAGTCATTTGGATCATTGGGTAATAATTCTGTATTGAAAAAACTATGATTTTATTACAATAAATTATCATTTATAAGAACATGTGTACCTCCTTCTAAAACGTCTGCCTATAATTTAGCTAATATGTAAACCAAATTTTCCAAGAAACCAGGGAAACCATACGGAAAATCAAATCTCGAATCGTGATATCCTCCACTTTATCTTGAGAGATTAGTAACCCTAATAATAATATTATTTTACTCTCAAGATAAAAAAACTTGAAATCCACGCATCTTCAGGTGAATTTTACATCGTAGAGTCATTCTATTATATGGAAAGTTCTCCTATTTATAGATAATTTTAAGTTATTCATAAACAACTAAGAAAAATTATTTCGTATTAATATAGATTTATTTACTTCAGTGATAGTAAAAGAAAAAAAAATACACATTATTAAATATACAGTAAAAAACTATATTTATAATTTTATCCGTTGCATGAATAGTAAAATTTATTTTCAATCTGCATTTTAAAATAATTTACCCAATACTTGATAGTATATCAACTATTAGATAAAATGAATGAAATGATTCCTTCTTCAAAATAAACCAAAATTCAAAGACATTATATCCCAAAATCGCTTAAATATTGATTTTGGTGTAAAATTTAAGTGATAACTAATAATTAACATGACATGTCAACTAGTGAATTTCAGTATTGTTTTAGATCTGATACATGTCATTCACGTTTCAAATCATTCACGCCACAAATAGGATTAAAATAAGGTTATTTCTGGAATATCATCACTTTAAGCAATCAATTGGCCCGTAATTATTACATGTCAAATACATTAAGAAACAAATCATAATAATATTTTAGTAAAGGAAATAAAGGCCTTAAAATAATTTATGTAGTTTAGGTTAAATTTCTCTCTGTCTCGTAAAAATATATATGTGTAAAAATTCCTGTAGCTTATTCCGTAAAATGTACATGTATTGATCAAGGATCATAAAATAAACTTTACTGAACTGTGTCAAAAATTTACATCAAAAGCTTTGAAAGTTTGAGCTTTAAAGTGAAAGTTATTATAGGAAAGCATATGTCATACAATATTTTCACAAGGATAGCCAATTTCAAATAGTTACTATTCGAAATATAGACTACACACAACATTCCTTAACTTTGATGATCAAATAATTGGGTATTTGACTAATTTTTTTTTATTTCATTAATCATAATTTCAAGGTACGAGCTGATGAAGAATGAAAACATTTTTTAATAATCTTAAAAATTGAACGAGTTATAAAAGTTTTAATTTAACCTTTAGAGAAGGACGGCAATACTTTGTTGTGAGGTCATTTTTAATATTGCACATTATATTCTACGAGAGGAAAAGAGACAGGGATATACCCAACTTCAAATTCGTATCTTCAAATTTAGAAGCCTGCAACTGGTTTATTTTTCAATCAATTTTTTAATGTTTTTCAAGACTGGTTTTTAATTAACTTATATTTCACAATATTGTACGAAAAATATCAAAATTTAGAATTAGTGAACAACCGTATTGTCGATATGTCCTAAGTTCATTATGTGCAGAATTACTTACTATAACTACTTTTAGTTTATAAAAAATGAACAAAATTTGTGTATTCAATACGAACTTTTTGGCGAAAACTTCTCGCGAAGCGTAATTTTGTTGCACGCTATTTTACTAAAACCGTACCTGAATAAAAAATTTGATGTATTTTAAAAAATATACACTGTAATATTAAAAGCACAATGGGACTGAATTGGTTTTCAGTGGGATAAGAGTAGAAACGCAGTAATATGATAAAAGACAAAAATAAATAAAACTTTTGACAATATGATGTATATTTTTTTCATATCTAGCCCCGTATATTACAAATAAAGGAAAAAGCCACAAATTTTTACAATTCTTTTAATTTTGGATTTTTATCGTAAAATTTTATGAAGTATGTTAAGATGAAATTATAAGAAGTATAATAAAATTATATATGTGAGAATTCACACACACACGTACATACATACACACACACACACACACACACACACACACACATATATATATATATATATATATATATATCATTCCACTTCACACGGAATGTGACTTGTAAAACTATCTAACTATCTAAAATAATCTGAATCAAATCAGTTCGTAATAGTACTTCAGAAAATACTGCATTTTTGGTTTTATTTAGCTTGATTGCAAGTATAAGTCAGTTTTCACCATCACCTGATCTGAACAAAGCAACATAAAGTTGGACGTGAGAAAAACCTTCTTTTAAATTGAGTTCGTTATCAAGGTCGAGGAAATATCCTCGGAAATACTCAAGACAATTAATCAATAAATAAGCTGCTCCCTCCATACCTTATATGATTTAAACCATATTCCCCAAAATCTGTTACACCTTTTATTACTGATTTGTAACTATAATATGAAAGCTAACAATCCTCTCGTAGCTTGATGATACATTGTATATAATATGTTTCGATATTTTGAATTTTATCTTAAATCCGTTATAAGTGTTTAGTTAGCGACATCGATCATTCTTTAAAACCGCTCGCTTTTAATACTGTTTGATTTGTAAGATTATTATTACAAAAATCATTCCTCTAATCATTTACAGGAATATCTCGTCAATCGATCAAATCGATTATCGAAATTATTCATAATTGCGACCACTAGTTATCAACATCTTACGCTCTTTAGCGATTCCCTAAGGTCTATTGGAGTATTCCATCAGGTGCAGTACTTTGAGTTAATTCCCTTATTTGTTCAACAGCCGCGTTAACTTTCATCTGTTTACCAGGTAGTAAAAAAATTGCAACGTACTTACCATACAATCAAATTAAAACTTAAAATTTTGCGAGTCTAATCAGATGCAACCTCGATCTTTGAAGTTTATTAACCTTAAGGCATAATCATATACGATGCTTATGTTACAAAACTATTAAAATTCCGCAGATAGAGTGAAGCACCGTTTAAATAGGTTAGTTCTAAGGGTTTTAAAAATATCCTCAAAGTTTATTATGAAAATATATATAATTAATTTATATTTTCTCATCTTCGCCCACTTATTTCTGAAACAACTGAGCCCAAAAAAACAGACGTTTTACAGGTCTACGCAAAAATCGTGGGAAAACTGTGACAATGATTCTAGATGTTATAGTTTTTTATATGTGTGCTATAATGTATATATCCCAATCTATTTAATCACATTAGGTATTATTAAACATTTATTGCAATAGGAAGTATGTATTAGTGACGTATTAAATTAATTCCACTTCAAACGAAATACATAACTCTCAATGTGTAAAACAGACTCGCACTTGCCCTATTTTTCTTGTCATTTAGCTACGCAACACTAAAAATATAATATAATAAATATCGTAACATTTAAAGTTACTCGTTGATTCACATTGTAAATCCAAATAGATTCGTTTGAATATATACGCAGTGTCAATAGATGACAAGATGATAAAGATGAAATATTAATCGAATTAACCAATTTTAATGTATCTTTTGTCCCCTGGACCTTACTATACCCTAGTCCTTGTTTACCGCAGGTTCCTATCTTGTATATAAACCTAACGGGCTAATATATAGGCGCACAGTCTCGACAACTGGTTTCAAATGGATGAATTAGCAGACGCATTTCTTTTTTCACCTTCTGCAAGATGAGTATCATAAAGGTATAGCCGTTTTCATAAAATGTCTTTGAAATATAAAGTATAGAGAAACTTTTTTAACCCTACCGCTAAAGAGATGGAACGGTACTTTTCTATAAATTCTTTCACACAGCAGCCTGGCTTTCCTGGCATCGGAAAAAAAATTAAAAATTTACCCATAAAATAATACTGCAAACGATATATGAAGATCTTCGAGTAAAAACTCTGCTTGTATGTTTTTTTCGGTAATATTTTGAATTCCGTACAACTAAAGTCACAGAAAAGAGCAAATGTACCTGTAATGGAATTTCAAAATGATTAGTATAGATTTACTTGAAAAGTGAAATAGTTCTAGTTCTCTTCTATTAACTCTTACGTCTCCGTATACGTCCTAAGAGGATTCTATTTCTTCTTTTCTAAAAATAACCCTTTTATTTTTATTTGCCTTAAACTTTAACTCTCGTTAAATACAAAATAAGTCCGATAATATTTTTTAAATTGAATTTTAAAGGAAAAAGACGAAATGTTATCATATTAATTCTGTATTATTTTTTGCATTAAATTTTTCCACAAAATGCAATTTCTTAGGTCAGTAATTAAGTCAGTGATTATATTTTTTTATTCCAACAATGTGTAAAACAGTATTATTTTTCTTTCTTTGAAACCAATTATAATCAAAAAGGCCACAAAAAACCAACTCACGGATTCATAGCTCACAACAAATATGAATTAAGCACTTGGGTTTAACGGTTTTATAAATTATAATATTTTAAGCGAATTACGTCACAAAATAATTTAAGAAACTAACTTAAAAATATGTGAATTTTGATAGAGTTTACACTACTTATAACCAAGTGTTATTTACATAAAATAACATCTGAATCAATACTTGATTCCCCTCCGGGCCACAAACCCGTTAGTTTTTGTGATCTCGTTTTATAAAAATTATGCCAAATAATATTATATTAATTTACACATCGTTGGAATACTTACTTACTAAGCAAGGAAATTACATTTTGCATACAAATTCGAATGCATCAAACGTGATATAGAATTTACTATATGTATTCAGAAAATACTATAATATCCTTAACTGATAGTTTCTTGAATCTTTTGTAATATTTTTTCAAACAATAAAAAAAAAGTTTGATTGAATCAATTAAGAAATTATGAACTAACAATTGCTATTTCATGAAATGCTCTATCGAATATCTGATTGAAAGAGAATTTGCAATTATATATTTTATGACAAACTTAATAAGGATTATAAATATTAGATAGGTCAGAGAGCACGACAGACTGTCACATAGCGGCCATATTGTAATATTCCACATCTCCGAACGACGCGACGTCTCAAAAGAGAGTGCGTGTAAAATTTTCACTTTACCAACTAAAAGTGTCTTAAACTCGTTACATCATCTTCGCTTAGAATTGTTATAACTTGCCGCACAAGGCATATCATTGATATATATGAAGGAAATATGAAGGAAATAAATGAATCTAAAATAAAAGAATTTAATTATGCAGACAACATCAATTTATATTAGTTACACAAAGAAGAATGGCAAAAGTCTATATAGTATTAGGTCAAGTCACTACAAGAATAAAAATGACTCCCTTATAGAGAAAATGAAAAAAATAATTGCCTTGATAATTTTATTTAAATCCTTAATAAATGAGAAAACTTATATTGTTGTATCTTTTGATATTTCCAGATTATTTTGCAAATGGTATTTCTATGCAACTCTTTAAACCAGCAATGAGAAAGCGCGTCAATCTCACAGGCCTTACGGAGTCGCCAAGAAAAGGCGTCTAAAACTCGGAAAGAGGATAAAAGACATTAATTTAGACAACACAGAATGAACGTCAATGTCAGTTAATTTGTTTTCAATTAAAAAGGCAATAACTACACATTAGATAAAATGATCAACGTGAATTATTAATTGTAATCGTATCGAAATATTATTATCGTTACATATTTATTTGTAATTAAGTCAATATTTATCTGAGATGTAGAGTTACAATTAAAACTACCAACGCAATTAAATATCTATTATTATAAAAAAAACAATATTCCGTAAACATTTATTTAATATGTTCTGGGATAAAGATCAACAAAAATTATTAATTCGGATACTGACTAAAACACCAACAAAAACTTTACCCCATTTCTAATGGATAGTATTTACTTGAAATTAAATATAATTTAAACAAGGCCTGTGCAACAGACAACCACAAAAACTTGTCACATATAAGTTGAAATATTGAATTACGTGAAAACTTTCGTACTGACTTTTTAAATAAGACCAAATATCGATATCCGCATGTAAAAAGTTCTAGGAACTTGGCATTGATTGAAATTTTAAGTTTTTAATTGATTTAAAAACAAACTAAAGGGAAAACATCCTATTTCTATTTTAAATTTAGGTTCAGTGGAACAATGTCTTCGTTAGCTCAACTCAACTTCCAAAATATGTTCACAGCAGTCAATGCAGGTCTGTTTCTATGATAACACAGGTGCAAAAACACAATCATTGTAAGAATATCTAATTCCACATAGAATTAGAAATCATTAATTTTTTAATTTTTTCCTTTACTCTTGCTATAAGACTTCCCATTATGCCGACTTAAAAGGTCGTAGATCGACAAGAAGTAACCTATCGGTTGATATAATCAGTGAGGAAGATTTTGTGTGAATAAAAAAGTAAACTTTAAAAGGTCCTATCTTTTGTTCCTTAAACCAAAAAACTTGATCTTTGTGAAATATAAGACTGTAGGCCTCAATACAACTCAGTGCAGCAATATAAGGCTGTAGGCCTCAAAAAGTATTGATTCCAACTTGTTATTTCAAGCCGTTTCTAAAAAAAGAGCTTTGACAGACGAACGGACAACCAACTGGTCTTAAATGGTTCCGTTTTTTTTCCTTCTGAAGGACAGAATCTTTAAAACAGATTAACGATAAAAAGCTTCTATACTTCAAGGAGTAAGGAAGGTGTAATTAAATCTGGTCCATCTCAAGATATATGCAACTAATTTCATAAATAATATATCATTAGAAAAAAAGCTCCTTGTATTTAAAAAGCTTTTAAAAAATATCTATTAGTAAAGTTGTGAGTCACCTAAGTTGAGAATAAGTTACAATTAAATGAAACTACGTGATGTAGTAATATTTCTACTTTCTTTAATTTCTCTTACCACGACCTAGGTTTCGTTGTATTACAACATCTTCAGGTGCAAAAGATAGGTCGTGGTAAAGAATTTAAAGAAAGTAGAAATAATACTACATCACGTAGTTTCATTTAATTGTGAACAATGAATTTCTACAAAATTAACGCCACATATATTAAATATTGATAAATATGGTAATAATAAGTCCAAAATAGGGGTAATTTGTGCTGATTAACCGCAAATATTACGCTGGATTATGACAGAATATAACATTCAGTACTTTAAAATGTAGCCATCTTTAAGTTATGTAAGTTAAGAAGCAAAATTTCAATGCCCATTACATTCATTTTATAAACACAAAATAAAGTCTATAAAAATATAAAATTATGGGAAGAATTAACTATTGACCATACTTTTTTTAGATTTTGCATTAATTATAAACAAGATATATTGTATATATAATTAAAATTTCATTACAATTTATAAATTATATACAAGGAGTATTGTATACGTAATTAAAATTTCATTGCTGTTTATGATATATAAGCATAATTTTCAAGATATTCTTGAAGGTTAATTTAATACGTAACGAGCTACGTTGCAGAAAATTTTAATAACCAAATAATAAAGTTTGAGGAAAGTGCACTTACTCAAAAATATTCTTATAGCGGACGCTGTGTAGGTATAGAAATAGGTTTTAATACGCAATAGCTTTATACCGTTTTTCGTAAACTTGTTTTCAGTAAACTTGCTAATATGTCAATAACGCGCCTGAAATCAAAGCTACATTCAATAATTTCACGTGCAAAACCGTGCACGATAAAAATTCTGACTAGCGTATTGATAGATATTTATTATGATGATAATTTTCAACAAGTTCATATGAGTGATAATTTACCCGAAAATCTGTTTCTGAACTTTTAATAAGTTTTTTTAATCAACAGTTACACGAAATAACTCGGAAGGAAAAACTATTTTGCCAAATAATTATTCAAAGGGGCCAGAATTTCAAAAACGGCTTTTAACAACGTCGAAATGTAGGAGGATATGCAAGCTAATATTCTATGCGTATTTCTAGACAAAACCATTATTCCCCATTAGACAAAGTTTTGTCTGTCAAATATAGTAATTACAAAGAACAAACCGCAATAAAAGAGATTTGGTCGAAGGAGATGTGGTTATTGAAAAGAGCGATATGTTTATTTGTGTGGAATACTTTTTCTGGGGTTAGTCTGGACGGCAAATACGCCAAATTCACTATAAAGTAAAAAGCCCTTCTTCTGCCACCAACATGGACGTAGAAAAACATATCAAATTGTCAAAAAATAAGTTTTGATAAGAAAATATCAATGGGCAGCTGATCGTGAACACCAACAATATGTAATGTTAAAAAGAATAAGATCAGTACAAAACGAGAGCATTGCTGGTTTGCTGCTTGGACTGGCAAGAGATCACAATTTAATAATAGGGTGACAAATTTGGGGGGAAAAATAATTTATAAATTTTATAATGACTGTTTACTTAAGGAATTAGTTGATATACTGCATCCGAGACCAATGAATATTCGAGATCCAAATTTATTGGATAAGTGCTGACAAATGTTAAAAAGAAAATAATAAAGGAATAATATTTGGGTAATACTGGAATAAAGGCTAGGTTATCAGTCTCAATTTGCTTATTCACCACTAAAGGCATCAAACAAAATACAGTTTTACATTAAAACACTAGCGCCCATATGGGTACGATTAAGCTATTCTATTAAAATTATTTAATGTATCCTCTTTTCCTGAACTTAGTCCTGTATATATGATATTCTCGCGCTAAACTTGCCCGTCCTTCCTCCCAAAAATATTTATAATTCTCCCATACTTGGAACATTTAATATTATGCTGTTTTCCCAGCGTTCGTCACGAAATTGTGTATTTGTGTATAAATTAAATGTAATGGTAATGGACGTTAGCGAATAATATTGATGAATGTTTTCCAAGTAAGTTTTGTTTTAAATCGATTAGTATTGGACATAAACAACATTACCACATTTTGAAATCGTTATTATTTCATAAAGCGTTTGAATCTTTTTCATCACAAATTAGTCAACTAACTATATTTATTACTATTTGCTGAAATAAATGTGTTAAGTTAATTAAAGTAAACGATATTTGAATAATCTAATGTTAATTTAAGGCCCTACCTTAAATTAACATTAGATTTATCCCTAAAAAATCAGTTTAAAGTAGCGAGTACATATCCGATATATATTTTTCGCGTATAATTTGCTTTATATACCGCATTATATGACTATACAGATATTCGAAATATTACTAACACTAAGCCGCATCTTTTTTCTAATACAATGTTAAGTGTCGCACTTAAATTAATTAATGGAAAAATAGTTGTTACGTAAAATCAGGCTCTTGTTATCTACACTGGTATAAAGATGTAAGTGGTAGACGCAGCATTACGAACGCTCGAGTTTGCGCGTCATGTATTGATAATATTTCCATTGAATTAAATAGCGCCAGTCCGATAACGGGTCCTTAAAAAGGCAGCGTCGAAACGTAATCGCCTTACCTCTTCGTTCATCTACCAGTAGAGAATTTCAAGCAAGTGTTACGTTGAATTGGTCGAAAGTCAAACAGGTATCATTTTATCTGCAAGATTTAAGACATCAATATGTTTTCCTACTTGTCGATCTTTATTTGGACTCTCTACTTTGGTGGTAAGTCTTTTTTTATTATTATATAAATGTACACTTTTGTGATATGTTACATAGAGGAAATGACTACGGAAAATTAAATGCTATGTTAGTGTGAATTTTGAGTTGATTTATATTTTTGAGGATAACAGGGGTCAATAAAAATAATTTTGTTTTTTATTTTGTAATTTTAATTAAAGCATATTTTGTTTATTATTTTGTGATAATCTAAATGTTTATTTAATAGATACTTTATTTTGGTCTTATGGCAAGGAAAATTAAAAAAAAATGTATTGCACTCGTAATTAGACAAAAAACGTATAATAAAGAAACGTTTACATTTGTTTCCAACTTCTATCCAATTTACTTAATAATTTAGTGTCTCACTTTGGGACCTATATTAATTGAAAAAAATATTCGAGAACTTAACTCATAATATCAGAAAACCGTATGATGAAAAAATAAACGAATCATGTTATTTGTATCAAATTTCAATTAGATTATAGCTTATGAAGTTATGGTGCGCTTTTGTGATTATTAAAATAATCAAAAATTACAATAAACAAAAAATTATTAATATTTGATAATAACTTTTAAACTTTGATTCTATATCATAAAAAAAATATTTCGGTTTTCACTTAGCAAATTAAAAAACTTTATCTTTGTACCTCAACCGTATTCTTGCTATGATACATTAAAGTACTTCTTTCTTTGTCTTGATATACCACTCTTCCTTCTCTCATGGTAGTTCGTGCTCTCGCACCCACATCTATTTTAGTCACTTTTTATTTTATTTTACCAACACTTTCATATTTTTTCATGTTTTACCACATCGACCTTCTTTTCATTATTGGTCATTGTAACAATGTAAGAATGTAGACGATGTAGGATTCGCAAACTAATGTTTGACGTACGCTTTATGAGCTAACGTTGGAAAATATTTGAAATTATTTCCTGGAAACATAATCATATCAAAGCGTGGTGTACGCTTTATGTTATACGGAAGTTAATTGTTTTTGTCAGCAGAGAAATCCTTCAGCTATTGAAAAAAATTGTCAAATTTAAAAATAATTTTTTTACATGAAAGTTAATTTTTTGTCATCAGAGACATCTTTTGGCTCTTGACAAACATTTTCCTATTTAAAGATTATTTTTTAATTCATATTTAAATTAAAATTATTTCCTTACAAATATCACATCTAACTTAATGACATCAAGTGGCTAGCCACTTCATCGCGATAATGTACGCCACGATAACGTGTGCCTCTTAATAGTACCTTGGCTGTATTTTGGTGGAAAATGTTGGCTATCAGTTCATCCACATACATATACGTCATCTGGGCTGAAATCAACACGGACTGATGGAATATCAGTATTATACATTTGATCACGATGGAATAGTGGCCAGATGATTTCAATAATATACCTGTCATTTTCCTGACTTTTGGCCACATCAATATTACTTTTGCTCCCACGAAAATATTCGCTACCTTAGGAAGTCCTCCTGTCTTATTGATGTCATTAAGTGTAACAGAGGTCACATTTTCCATAACTATGGAATTATGGTATTGTGTGCAAAATTGTAAGTAATTCTGAAAATGTATAAAATTTAATTGAAGCATTCTCCAATTTTTGTTTAAAAATTTTGCTTTTTCAATTATTCTTGCGCTGGTTTATTAGCGATGATATTCATCATAGCTACTGCTTCTATTCACTATAATACTGCTTATATATAATACTGCTTATATCACCATATGAAGAAAAGAGGCAATATGGTTAGGGAGTTGGGGCTTATATAGCCTTTGCCGTAGACTTTATGTATTACGTAGAAGTGGCGACATTACAATTATCAAAAATATTCAACATTTCCTCTTAGAACCTACTTAAGAGATAACAATTTCTATGCTAGTTACATTCTGTACCTTAATAAAAAAAAGATATATGTATATAATATATATATATATATATATATATATATATATATATATATATATATATATATATTTATTTATTTATTTATATTTAAATTAAACTAATTTTTTGGCACCAATTTTATCCAATTTTAAGCCTTCACGTACGCGAGCACGCACAATGGTATGCAATTAACTTTATTTAGTTTCATTTTACTTAAGCCTAAACTCTACATATAGGTTTCACACATTATATTTTAGCTTTACATTACCTAAAATTTAGTTTTACAGTTTCCTTTTTACATTTTATGTTTTACCTTGTACATTACTTAAGCTTTAACTCTACATATATGTTTTTACATATTTAATTCTACATTTCATTCTTATTTTGCATAACACATTTATATTCATTTATTTTATCTTACTTAATTCAATTCTACAGTATTTTCATGTAATTTCTCAGTTACAAATGTGTACTTAATGTCTATTTGTTTGCATCTTTTGTGAAACTCAGCGCTTTTCTTCACACTCATGGTACTTTTGTTATCTATATTTAAACGCACAGTCTTTTAATTGAATGTACTATGGTCAGACAATAAGTGTTTCAACCATATTCAACCATTTGGTGGCTGCACAGGCTGCTACGAACTCCGTTTATGTGGCAAACAGGGCACCAGTTTATTGTCCATGAATGGAAAGAACGTGTGGTCGCCCAAAACGTTCCACATAATACGAGTGACTGTTTTCTGATTGTGTTGGTTTGTTTCTTGGCCTTAATATCATGTTGAACGACGTCGGAGTCTTAGTCCTTGTGTTTTGTAGATATGGGCTCCTACCTGAAGAAAACTCTTGAGGAGTTTCCTCTCAGTCAGACTTGAGATCTGTAGGTTTCTCTGTCCACTCTATTGTCCTTCATGAGTACTTTGACTCCATTAGATTCAACGAAGCAATCATTTGTTTTGACGATGAATTTCAGAAACACTGCATCTATTCTCTTTATCACGGTTTTTGAATTGGGCTGTACAAATCGGTACCTTTATGTATTCTTACAGTATCCGACGAAGGTCGCTCACATGCTAGATTATTCCAGACTTCCTTTGAAATCTGATCATATTGGATAGGAATTTAAAGCGATGTATCAATCGACAAAATAATTTTTGTTATCGCCTTTAAATCGGGTTTTAAATTAATTGTTTCACTGCATTTGATACAACCCCGCAATTCTTCGTGCAAAATAATTATCCCAAACCGTTAATTTTTTTCGATTAATATTTATAAATTGTTTGAAGACATTTTCGCTTGCTTTTGACGTTGATGCTTTTACAGGTCACAAGTTCTTAGTTTATAATTATCTGACAGCTTTCTTTTGTTTTTAAATGTTGCGCTATTCCAACACTAATACTTTCCCTTAATAATAATCTTTCTGTATTATTTTTTAAATTTGTTTTTAATATTACATTGTCATAGATTTTAGCATGTGTACAAGATTTTGTAGAGTTCAGACACATGGATGTATGTGAAAGTTTAATTGGAAGATTCCGCTACATTTATTCAAATATACATACTTATATACATAGAGTTAAATTAATGAAAGTGTATTAAAAAAGAAAAATTAAATTAAATAACATTAAAAATCAATACTTTCAACCAGAATGTTATGGGTATATTAATACAATTTACAAAATTGTTACAGTTTTCATAGATTTTTAGCTAATTTCATGTACTCGTGCTTAGTTGTTAATAGCAAAATGATATGGAAAGTAATCTTACATCAAAGTCAAAAGAAAGAAGCCTAATTTTCTTTTCTGCTCTATAAATATTTCTTCCATGAACAGTATTGTCTATAATTTCATAAGAATATATTTTTCTCTTTTCTTTTTCAATTAACTACGTAATCTATACATGGACAATAATTATTAGAATATAAGATTGGGGGAAAATATCTTTTTGTGGACCATTTCAGTAATATTTCTAGAACTCTCTTACACAAATTTTTGAAAAAAAATAGTTTTTGAAACCAAACTTATCTTTCAATTGATGCTCCACAGGACATACAAAATTAAATAAAATTGTTCCAACAAAAAATTGCTTCGTTCTCTTCGTCGTAAAATTGTTCGTTTTTTCAATTACTTTGCATCATTTATTTTTTTTTTAAACATACGAGCACGAGTTAATATGCTTAATCACTGTATCAACTTTCTACGTCAATCCACCGCACGTGTGTGATCTTAAAAATGTTTTCCGTTTGCTTTTAAGTTATAGGTCCCTAAAAATGGACACAACACAAAGTTCGAGTATTAGTTAGGATTGCTAAAAATGTTCGAAAATCACTCGAGAAATATTTTATTTCATGACACAAAGATTAGTGTTGAAACTTGGTTAATGGGCAATTAAAATGCTCTTTTTTGGAAATAATAATAAAATCATTATTTACAAAAACGGCCTGCAAATATTGCCTTTTTTCTCCTTACATATTCTCTATTTACTTTTTTTTGTGGGTCCTCTGTTTTATTAAAAATGTTAATGTAAAATTTTACTATTTTTGCGTTGCTATTTACTACTTTTTTATTTAATAGACTGAGTGAATTTAAATACGTGTTATTAGATTAGAGGGATTTGTCTTATTTGTACTAAGTAAAACTTAAATATGCAATATTATAAGGATAAAAAATAGCCCTAGACAATATGTTACAATATTCAATGTTACGAACATTTATAATTTTAAGATTTTAATGTTAAATAAATCACTTTTCTAAATAGTGCCAATAATGCACATAATTAAATATTTAAACTTTTATGATCCAGCATACTTATTTAGATATATCTCCTATGATTTTTCGAACGTGCCGAATATTTGCAAATATGTGACACAGCGTATTTTTAACGCTAATTTCTAATACAGAAATCGATGGATTAGAAACTTACAACTAAATCCATTTATAACCTCTGAATTACACTATATTCTTAAAATAGTACAAAATATGATAATGAGTAGTAATTTAAGTTTTTTATTATGTATCAATAAAAACAGAATAAAAAACAGAATGTTACTAAAACAACAGAAAATAAAATTGGTGATAAACTAAAAAAACACCTTTAACCAGAATTTTGAATGCGTATTAATGTTATTTATAAAAGTTTCAATGGCTTTTTGGTTGCTTTTATGTATCCGAGTTCAGTGTTGAATTACATGGAAATTAATCTTACACCAAGATCAGGAAGGAGAAACCTAACTTTTTTTTCCTTTTCTATAAATATAACTTTTATAAATATTTTTGTCGATAACTTCATTGGAATACAATATATATTGGATATTTTTCTTTAAAGATAATTTAATATTAATGAATTTGCCCAGCCTCAAAGAAAAGCAACCACAGTGCAACCTGTAGCAAATTTCTTTTTCCGGGAAAATTAGAAACTCTAGAAAACCGTTGGTCATAGCGAGGTGAGACCGATGGCAATTAATTTTATACTTGGAAGTATAAAATTACTAAGTATTATTAATATAAAAATTACGAAGTTTTATGAATTTGTAGACATACGAAATAACACAAAAATTATGAATTTATGCAACTTTTTGCGCAAAATAAGATATCTTTGTTGTCCCGTTTCAAATCATGACGTTATACCAACGAAGTTTGAAAACGATTTGTCAAAAATTTTAATCTCTCTCATCGGGGAAATTATTACTATTGTCCCTATATAAATACTTCATTTTTTGCGATATAAGGACCGTTCCAAAAAACTTCAACCTCGGAGTGGCCTAAATAGCACAATTTCTTCTATATAAATACTTCATTTTTTGCAATATAAGGACCGTTTCAAAAAACTCCAACCTCGGAGTAGTCTAAGTTGCACAATTTCCTAAGACCAAATTCACTAAAATAGTGACAAGTTCGGTTGATGAAACATGATTTAAAGTAAACATGTATGATAACTAACCAAATTCTAATATAATTAGGTGACTGGTGTCAACTACAAGGGTCAAGTGGTAACTTAGTTACGAGTGTGGACGTCAACATCAAGAAGTGCCTTACCACGTTAGCATTTATTCTATTCGCGGTCTAATTTGCAGTGGAGTACTGGTCGGATACCAGTGAGTCGTTACATCCGGAGGTTGTCTTTATCAGTTAGTATATTTTGAGAATACAACGGCTTTGTAATAGATATCATTCAAAGTCATTCATGAGAAAATAATATAATTAATATTATCAACAAAGACCACGTCATTTTTTAGAATAAAAGATGAAGTAGAATTTGAATTCAACTTACTAGCTTCAAAAATACTTTTATATATTAAATTTAATAGCAAGAACGAATTGCGCTGATTGAAGTTACAATCAATGATTATATATTACAGAAATCAAGTAATTTTATAATATTTGTGGAAAGAAATATGAATATAATAAAATATTATTATTCAGAAATAATTTTTCAAGACGTTACGTAGTTCATTATCAATTATGAAAATCAAGATATATACCTGAAACGACTTATAACGTACTAAATGTTAGAGGTAGATGTATGAGGTACAAAAAAAGGAAAAGTGAAAATTATTTATGGGGAGCACCCTTAGTTAACCTGAACCATATCAGAACAAATCAAAAGTCGCAAACTATCATACAGTGACTCATTTGAATACTGACCGCACGCGATGTTGTTCAAATTTGGCAATCTGGTAATTCTCAAACAATTTTAAAGCCTACTATCTGATTTTCTATTTGTCTTACCGCATTTTCACTGAGAAAAATCCCACTTAATCTATCGCTTAGCTACAATCTCTAGGAAAATAATAATAAAACAAAGCAATACAGCGTAGTAATCATGTCTTTCAAGAAAAAAAAACAATCCTGACAGTTAAACTGGAACGTTCACCTAACAATTTTACACTACTCTACATAATTTAAAAGATTTGTCCAAAAAATATTAAATTTAAACTGAAGTTTGACCTTCACCGAATCGATCCTAATTTATAGTCATTCATTTCATTAGATAATAACTCAGGATAAAAGCATTATTCTAATAAATTATTGTTTACATGAACATGCGTATCTTGTTGTAAAATATATTTGCTCATAGATGGACTAATTAAATTCGTAAACCATGTTTCACGTCAAACCATTAAAACGGTACAAGACTGTTATAAATCGACGGAAAATTAAGCCATGTTTTCCTCTGCTTTATTTTTACACAAGCATAATTCTAATAGTAATATTACTTCCAGATGGTGAATAAGAAACTTCAAGATACGCGTGGCTTCAGGTGAAATTTACAATTTAAAGTTGTTCAAAAGACACGATAAGTTCTCCCCCTCATCGATAGATTACGATTTGGGTGTTATAAAACTTGAGAAACCCATCCAGCTTGGTCCAGACGTCTCCATAATACCTATGGCAAAAAGTGACGATCGATTTAACGACGGTGAATTGGCCACGGTGACTGAGTGGGACACTGAACCAGTGAGTGCTTCGAATTTTATATCTCATCGAGAGGATAAATTTTATTAAGGATTGCAAATTAAACAAATATAATATAAGTTAATCAAACCATTGGTAATAAAATTGTAACCACAGTACCGGAATGGGCTGTGCAATAAAATATTTTTATTTTCTATCTTAGTAGTTATTTACGCGTAGTAGTTATTTACGGCATTTTTAATAAAAGTTAAAAATGAATAATTACAATAGCAAAACCAACCATCCGTTAGAGTTTACGTACGAGTAAATTCATTTTAAATGCATGTCTTACCAAGACACCACTAATAAGGAATCATAAAAAAGACAATAATTTATTCAATGTTCCCCAACTTTCAACGAACCAATACTAAAGCCATCTTAATCTGAAAAGTTAAATGGGAAACTGTACTATAATTTTTGTAAGCAATTAATTACTCACTTATTTCATTTTATTACAATGGGCCTTATTTAATCATTTTGGCATTCAGTTAATATTCCTTTTAAGAAATTAAAATAAATTCAAAATAACAATAATTATATCATAAAATATTTACTTAAACATAGGAATATTCCTCGGACATTAAACGACCAAACAATTTGAATTGTATGAACAAGAAACAACCTAGTAGCTCTGGAGGAAAAAAAAGTATTGAATAGGTTTTTTATAAAACAGATTATATAAAAAGATATAGTGACAAGGAAAAAATAACAATTAGGAATAACAATTATATCAATTGATACGTTGGCTAAAATGGTATAAGGATAGTATAAAATGGTATAATAATAGGATAAGATAAAATGGTATAATGATAACAAATCTTGTCTATGTACTATACATATTACTTTACCTTTATTGGTCTCCGTACTCGTATTTAAAACGTAGATATAACTCTTACGGTGAGAATTCAATGTTTGTTCGCACCTCACTTTATAAAGACTTTATAACGAAGTAAATAGATGCTGTTGCGATATGAGAACTCGAACTGGGGTCTGGTGTCTAAAATAAAAAGCATAATTTTAAATCTGTCAACTACCATAATTATCTCCACTCGATCAATGATCTAATTCTACCGATCCTCTAAATTCGACTTCATACAATGGTGACTTGCGTTTAAAGTCTCTAAATAGTACAAAAACTATTCCAATTTTCATCAACGTCGATGTTGTTAATAAGCAAAAACTTCCAATCCAATTTATGTGCCTAAAAGTTAATTATTTGGTATTACATATAAATTCTATTAACAGATGACGACTAAGATACCCACGATTGAATTCCTTACGTAAATAAAGTGGATTTTATATCTCCTAGATATCTGTAGATATCTCATTCTATTTTTTTTTAGATTTAAACCAATATGGAAGAGTAATGTAGATAGTTAAGAATTTTAGTCACGGAACGAGTTATCCTAAACAAGGTGACGATTTTACAAGCTATAATTCAAAGTATTTTAATGGATGAAAAAATAGGAACGGTTGAATTCGTGAACCACGTGTCACTAAACTACTTTTTTATCGCAGGACGAAGATGACTATATCAATGCCAAACTTCGCAAGTACGTGATGCCACCCGTAAATCAAGAAAAATGCGCGGAGGGAAATAAGAAATACGTCGATGTTACTCCACGAATGGTATGTGCCGGTACAGCAGCGGATATAGCCTCGCATCTCTGGGCACGAGCTGTGGCTCACCAGGCGCCCCTGGACTATATTCTGGAATATCTGAGCTAAGAGACTGGATCGACGACACTATTGTGAATCTGTCGCGTAAACGTAGCATTAAAGATATAATTGAAAGTAGGGGACTATAAATTTTCCGTGTACTCTATTTTTGGTAACAGAAATAAAAACGTTGAACGAATGTGAGTAATTTTGGTTAAATCTCTCTCTCTGTCTCATAAAAATCTGTGCACGCAGAACTCCCGACAGCTTCTTCCCCAAAAAATCGATGAATCGTAGAATTAACTTAATTGTTTTCGAAATATGCACTAAAAATAATATGTGCTCTATATAAGTGAAAGTTATTAAAATAAAACGAATATCACGCTATATATTCACACGGTTACCATTTTTAATACAGACCACGCACAATGCTCTTTAATCATGACATTCAAACAATTTGTCCCAAGTTGAATACGTTTAAAATTGTTAACTGTAAGCACTGGCTGTTTGTAAAAATATAAACAAATTTGGTGCATTCAATACCAACTTTTTGTTTGTAAATCGATGATTAAATGTAATTTGAGAGAAATATGCAATATTTTATTAGTAGAAACATTGGACCGAATTTGTTCTCCGTAGAAAAAAGAAAGAAAAGTATAAAATAGTATCGTGTAAATTATGACTATTATATATGGCAATAGAATACGCTTATACTTTTGAAACTTTGAATACCGTCGATTTTGAAACTTTGAATACCGTTTTCAAATTGATTTAATCAACAAACAGTGAAAATAGTAAAATACAATTTTTTTTAACGATAAATATGACATGTGGATTCCAGACAACAACAGCGTATTCAAATTGTGATCTTACAAGAGCATTGGACAAGGTTAAGTATGTTTCAGCATTTTTAAATACTTTGGCCATTCTTAATACGAAACCAAGTATTCTATAGGCCTTAGATACAATCTGCTCAACATGCAAACTAAAATGCAGTTTACTATTGAAAATGACACCAATGTCACGTATGCTGTCAACCTTTTCAAGTGAATTCCTTCCTATCGCATATTTAAAATTTATTTGTTTTTTTTCTTTGTGAAAAAGATTTGTTTGCACTTCGAGTAACTTAAATGCAGTTTGTTCTCTTAACAGTAAACATGAAGTCAATCGAGATCAGCTTGCATACCTATTAGTACAGTCATGTATGTATTTTACAGGAGTGAGTAGCTTTAGATCGTCTGCATACATTAGGAAATTACTATTTCTAAAACAGGTGCTTACATCGTTAAGAAATATAATAAATAAGAAAGGGTATAGATCCCTGTGGTAATATAGATCCCCTAATATAGATCCCTGTGGTACACCAGAAGTTACTTGGATATATGGTGACAAAAACCCATTTACTTTAATTGCTTGCTGCCTATTAGTTAAATACGAAATAAACCATCTAACTTACTTACCCCCCGGATACCGTTAAATGCTAGTTTTCGAATCAATATTAAGTGATCAACCTTGTCAAATACTTTCTTGAAATCTGCTGTCCGGAATCCAATGACTCGAACAAGGGCTGAAAGTGAAGTAGTAGGTTAGTGGTGGTAGATCTACCACGAACAAAGCCGTGTTGTTAGGGAATAATGTAATTATGGAGTATTGGATATACTCCTCCATGTACTAATCTCTCTAAAACTTTGGGAATTACTGATAAGATTGATAGGAGTCTATAGTTAACTATGTTTTGTTTCGATACATTTTTATGCACAGGTATTATGTGCGCCTTTTTCCAACATCTAGGAAAAGCCCCATGTTTACACATTTACTAAACAAGAGAGTTAAAGGAATACATATGGTATTTGCGGTATATTTGGAAGGCTGGTTCAATTCTATCTGGTCCTGGGCCTTTATTCAAGTCTAATGATGTAAGCATTTTTAAAACATCTGCAACCTCAAACGATGTGGAAGATAAGCTGACGTTATTTAAATTACTAGTAGGCATGTTTTCAACATTTTCGATGAATTTGTTTATGTCTGGATTAGTGGGCTCGAAAGTTGACTGAAAGAACTCTGAAAACATTTGGCAAATTTCGTTTGGGTTATTACTGGCACTTTCGTCGGATGACATAGTGATGGATAGACATTTGTTTCATGTAGTGAAGAGACGTAAGACCAGAATCCTTTAAGCTTTTTCTTTATTATTTTCTATGTGTTTGCAACATATGACTTACAACATTGCTTAGACAAACGCTTGAAACAATATCGAAGCTTTGAAAATTCATTATAGACAGAAATGCTGCCATAAGTTTTCCACTTTAACTATGCTCGTTCCTTGTATTTAGAAAGCCGTATGAGTTCACGAGTAAACCAGAGAGGATACTTGGTGATACGGGTAGCCTTTTGTGTCACAAAAGAGTCAATTATATTGAAGATAAGGTCGGAAAATGTGGTCACATCACATTCCGTTGAGAGTTCCCTTAATTCATTATCCCAATCTATTTTACTTATCTCTTTATTTATTACCTCCAAGTCGGCATTATAAAAGTTATATTATTTGTTTCTTAATGGTATTTATCAGTTTTGGCATATTATATACGTTTTCTATAGAATTAATATACATATATTTTACAATGATATATGTTTCTTAAAGAATCTTTGAGGTGAAGTTTATGTGCAAAAAAATAAAACGTATACAAGTTACATTCAGCTTAATATTATTTTATAATACACTAAATGTACTATTGCGAATCTTTAGCAAATTTATTACCTTTTTGCGATTGTGTAATACTGTGTAATACTAAGTACTTTTATTATATATTTTCTTTAACTTCTTACAAACCATATTTTACATGTCCATAACAGTCCTAACATTATTGACACTCGTCTTATTTAGTATATTAATATGTTTCGTGAACATATTTGTGAAAGTACTCGTTTACATTATGTTATTTTGTACATAGACGGACGTAATATTTTCGGGCTATTAAGGACTGTGTTTCTGTGTATTAAATATGACCTATGGTTTCAAGTATATTATTGTCTCCTTATTATTATTAAATTTTGTTAGCACATTTATTTTGAAAATTAAATTTTTGTAAAGTTGTATTTTTTCAATTGTATTTTTTAATTGTAATTTTTGTTAATTGTATCCTAGTTAAATAAAGACATGTCCTCCGAATCTTTCGTTTACTCCTTTCGTTCCTGCTCCTCTCCTGTCTCTTCCGTTTCGAATAAATTTGAACCATTTTGTGAAGCTATTAATACTACCACACATGATATTCTCTAGTCTGTTATTTCTCACAGCCTTTCAGATTATTGCATTTCTGCATTTCTTTTATTGCATTTCTATCATATCAGTGCTCAGAATATTCCATCCCATTACTCGAATTTTATTAATTACTAATATTTATTCATTCAAATTACTTTCTCTGGAATCAAATTACTCCTAGAAGTTGTCAACTCATCCTCTGGTATCTCGTATTTTGAGAGTATATTGACAGTCATATACCATCAAATCTTCACACGGTGATTGTGGGTGACTTCAACATCTTTCTATATAAATGTAGTATGAGAAGTATACAGGTTTGGAACATTGTGAATGCTGGAACCCTTACCATTCTTCAAAACCTTTGCCACCTTTCATCAAGTAAATTATCATTCTCTTCTAGAGCTTTCCAGTTTAACCATCGAAATGAACACTTTTAGAGAAGTATTCCCCTAAAAATGTCTATTTATATGGTCAACTTCCTGCACCTCAATTTTTAAACCATAATCTAATTAACCTATCCTATAAGTTGCTTAATCCTAGGCCATCCCCTAAAATTTCCAATTTTCATAGATTTGACAGTATTGACATTAAATGTTTGCTTGAGGATGGCCAATTCATTAGTTGGGATAATGTAATAGCCATTAGAGCGGTTGATGAAAAAGTTGTTGAATTCAACAATCATATCATCAAGCTGTTTGATGAGCATACACCTCTTAAGTAAGTGAAAATAAAAATAAATGCAGCCCCATGACTTAACGACTCCAACAAAAAACTTATGGCTAAACGTAGTCGGGCCAAAGTCAAATATAAAGCAAACACCAATCCTTCAATATGGAAGACATTTAGATTGGTTAGGAATAGATATACATAAATGTCTCGAAATGCCAAAAACCGTTTTATTTACACTTCTATATTCCAATGTTCTTCTACAAAAATTTCAAAGTTTCTCGGCTTTATGGATATTGGAAATTAACATACTGATACGTATTGCCAGCTTGACCTTAATATTTTGAACTCTTTCTTTACTAAGCCACCCATATCACTTGCCCCAGCTGTTATTGAAAAGTATTTAGTTTTTGTCTACTCTCTTCTATCAATAAATTCAGATTTCAAACTATCTGTAATTCTGAGATGAAATCCAACGTTCTGGTGAAAAAAACAGTTCTATTGGATGCAATAGCCTAAGTATTAAAGGCCTTAAGGTTATCTTAGATATTGTAACTCCTGTCATTACTGACATATTTAATACATCTCCAACAACTGCCACTTTCTCTTCTAAATGGAAAAAAATGTACGTGTATGATCCCATTACAAAAAACATTATTGACTACAGATCCTAAAGACTTTCAACCCATTTCCATACTACCACTTCTATCGAAAGTCTTTGAGCACATATTCCATACCCAACTTATTCGTTATCTTAACGCGTGCACATTTCTAAATCCACTTCAATCAGATATCAAAAATAGTCATAGTACATCAACAGCGTTAGAGAAAATCACATATGATATACGTTTAGCCATGAATAACACTCAATTCACAATATTTGTAATTTAATCGATGTGGTTGACTGGAAGAGATTGCTCTTGTAGAAATAAGTCCGCCAAATATATACATCGTATAGTATATACGATGTATGTGTTAAAATAAATATAAAAAAATGTGTTAAAATAAATATAAAAAATAAATGTTATAACTTTCAATTACTACTCGGAACATATCTAACAATAAATCTTTAAAATTATTTAACAGAAGAAGGACGCCACGTAGAAAATATTAAGATAAATACTCCATCACTACTTTTGGGTTCCTTACTTCAAAAGAAAGAAACAACCCTTATAAGACCACTCATGTATCTGTCTGTTACAGTCAATTTCATTGAAATTCGTAAGTATAATAAAGCTTATTAACCTGCATATATTTTAGTACACAACACTCAAAAATATTCATATGAAAATTTCAGGACAGATAAATGAAGTACTCCAAAAAAAAAATTTAATTCCATATATTTACAGATCTCAAAATGTTTTCCCTATTTTCAGTTGTATATCAAAGATAGACTGAAACCACCCATTCCCTGTATCCATTGTTCCGTTTTACCAGAAATTCTGAGGCGGTCATTCCACTGATGATTTCCTATACGTCAATACACCGCGTGTATTGACGTATGGGAAATCTGCGGAAATCTAAGGTGCTCGCTTGCTGACATGCTTTTTAATAATTTTCTGCTTTCCTGTAGGTTGATCGCAGTCTGGCGTGACAGATTGTGCCAAAGTACTTTATTTAAGCACAAAATAAACAATTAGGTGTATATATACATATCGCTATATATGGTTCGTATTGAGTATACGTACAAAACTGCAGGTAATAACTAGTGTGCTAAGATATATAAACACTCACAAGAGTTCAAACCTATCTTTTAAAGACATAACAACCTACTTTCCTTGAATGAAATCATAATGATTAGTAATATTCTAGAAGAGTTCGTCCCATATTCCGAAGCTTCGAAAAATGATAAAATTAATATGTATTTATGGTGAAAAATGATAAAATTAATATGTATTTGTGGTGAAAAATAATAAAATTAATATGCATTTATGGTGAAAAATGATAAAATTAATATGAATTTATGGTGAAAAATGATAAAATTAATATGTATTTATGGTGAAAAAATGATAAAATTAATATGTATTTATGGTGAAAAATGATAAAATTAATATGTATTTATGGTGAAAAATGATAAAATTAATATGTATTTATGGTAAAAAATGATAAAATTAATATGTATTTATGGTGAAAAATTATAAAATTAATATGTATTTATGGTGAAAAATTATAAAATTAATATGTATTTATGGTGAAAAATGATAAAATTAATATATATTTATGGTGAAAAATGATAAAATTAATATGTATTTATGGTGAAAAATTATAAAATTAATATGTATTTATAGTGAAAAATGATAAAATTAATATGTATTTATGGTGAAAAATTATAAAATTAATATGTATTTATGGTGGAAAATGATAAAATTATTATGTATTTATGGTGAAAAAATTATAAAATTAATATGTATTTATGGAGAAAAATGATAAAATGAAAATGTATTGATGGTGAAAAATGATAAAATTAATATGTATTTATGGTGAAAAATGATAAAATTAATATGTATTTATGGTGAAAAATGATAAAATTAATATGTATTTATGGTGAAAAATGATAAAATTAATATGTATTTATGATGAAAAATTATAAAATTGATATGTATTTATGGTGAAAAATGATAAAATTAATACGTATTTATGGTGAACAATTACAAAATTAATATGTATTTATGGTGAAAAAATTATAAAATTAATATGTATTTATGGTGAAAAATTATAAAATTAATATGCATTTATGGTGAAAAATGATAAAATTAATATGTATTTATGGTGAAAAAATGATAAAATTAATATGTATTTATGGTGAAAAATGATAAAATTAATATGTATTTATGGTGAAAAATGATAAAATTAATATGTATTTATGGTGAAAAATGATAAAATTAATATGTATTTATGGTGAAAAATGATAAAATTAATATATATTTATGGTGAAAAATGATAAAATTAATATGTATTTATGGTGAAAAATGATAAAATTAATATGTATTTATGGTGAAAAATTATAAAATTAATATGTATTTATAGTGAAAAATGATAAAATTAATATGTATTTATGGTGAAAAATTATAAAATTAATATGTATTTATGGTGGAAAATGATAAAATTATTATGTATTTATGGTGGAAAAATTATAAAATTAATATGTATTTATGGTGAAAAATGACAAAATTAAAATGTATTGATGGTGAAAAATGATAAAATTAATATGTATTTATGGTGAAAAATGATAAAATTAATATGTATTTATGGTGAAAAATGATAAAATTAATATGTATTTATGGTGAAAAAATGATAAAATTAATATGTATTTATGGTGAAAAATTATAAAATTAACATGTATTTATGGTGAAAAAATGATAAAATTGATATGTATTTATGGTGAAAAATGATAAAATTAATACGTATTTATGGTGAACAATTACAAAATTAATATGTATTTATGGTGAAAAAATTATAAAATTAATATGTATTTATGGTGAAAAATTATAAAATTAATATGCATTTATGGTGAAAAATTATAAAATTAATATGTATTTATGGTGAAAAAATGATAAAATTAATATGTATTTATGGTGAAAAATGATAAAATTAATATGTATTTATGGTGAAAAATGATAAAATTAATATGTATTTATGGTGAAAAATGATAAAATTAATATGTATTTATGGTGAAAAATGATAAAATTAATATATATTTATGGTGAAAAATGATAAAATTAATATGTATTTATGGTGAAAAATGATAAAATTAATATGTATTTATGGTGAAAAATTATAAAATTAATATGTATTTATAGTGAAAAATGATAAAATTAATATGTATTTATGGTGAAAAATTATAAAATTAATATGTATTTATGGTGGAAAATGATAAAATTATTATGTATTTATGGTGAAAAAATTATAAAATTAATATGTATTTATGGTGAAAAATGACAAAATTAAAATGTATTGATGGTGAAAAATGATAAAATTAATATGTATTTATGGTGAAAAATGATAAAATTAATATGTATTTATGGTGAAAAATGATAAAATTAATATGTATTTATGGTGAAAAAATGATAAAATTAATATGTATTTATGGTGAAAAATTATAAAATTAACATGTATTTATGGTGAAAAAATGATAAAATTAATATGTATTTATGGTGAAAAATGATAAAATTAATATGTATTTATGGTGAAAAATGATAAAATTAATATGTATTTATGGTGAAAAATGATAAAATTAATATGTATTTATGATGAAAAATTATAAAATTAATATGTATTTATGGTGAAAAATGATAAAATTAATATGTATTTATGGTGAAAAATTATAAAATTAATATGTATTTATGGTGAAAAATTATAAAATTAATATGTATCCCAATATATGGACTTCATCATTAATAATTGGCTTAATCAAATTTTAATGGCAAGGATAAAATTTTAGAATTAAATTCAACTTCCTGAAGAAATTTTATAACAAAACTTGTTTTCAGATTTAAAATCAACGGAACTTGTTTGTTATCAAAAACGCTATACTATCAAAGGGTAATTAGAAAACGAGAAGATTTAATGTAGAAGTTTTACATATTAGCATTTATGTGTGAATTATCTGTACAAAAACATCATATAATTGTTTGTTGTAAACTATGATTGATGAAACTATGATTATATGTGCTGGATTGTCCATTTCTCAATCCTTGTAATAAGTTTCCAATATTTCACTCTTGAAGTACACCATCCTGTACAAATCCATTCATAGAAACATAGACACATGGTAATATTAAGGGCATGTATTTACTTTACATATACCAAAGTGACATGTCTGTATTAGGATTAGGTTATTGTTACATGTATCAGGTTTAAATAGTCCATAAATCAATATTTTGATAAAGTTATACTGAAATACTGAAGTTATAATTTTGACTAGTATATCTTGTGCTTCAGTGGTAATGCCAACGCGAAGCAAGATTCCGTTACGCAATCTTAGCAGTCACGTATCGAAACGATTTCTTGACAAATGCACAAAATAACTGGGAGCACAGTTTAGCACCAGTGTTATTTTGACATGTCATTAAACAATATACGTTAAGAACGACGTATTCCAGAGAATACATTGTGGTTCGCGATTTTCATTATAAAAAAATCGATTAGAAAAAAAAGTACTCGCTAGAAATGTTTATTCCAATCTTTTTTTGACATTCGTTTATTCCAAACTTTTCCAATAATTTTACCTCGATTTTTTTGTTAGACACTACACACTTAACATATATAGAAGCAAAAACATGAATTAATGCAAATAAATAAAATGAAAATGAAAATTTACAAAGATGTAAAATTGAAGCCTAATTTAAATCAACTGTTAAATCAATTACTTAAGAAACATTTTATTATCATGAAGCCGCTTTTTAATTTTGTTTAATTTATAATTTTTAACCTTTTATTTTATATACATAGAAATACAGAACATAAAACAAATAGAAATGGCATATTCGCCGAACTGTGTGAAAGCACGTATCACCAGTTCGTAACTAATTAATTTTAAATGCTCCAATTACAATGTGACGTACGCCCCCATCCGTATTCATAATCATCATGGATATGTTGTTTCCGCACCCTATGTCGCGTATTTTTATCCTACTCCCGACAAAAATTCTAATATGTTAGTGTTTTCACACATGTAATAATCGCTCAACACGGTATCGACATAAATCAATAGTATAAATTAGCCGCTATTTCTAAATTTTATTTTTTTGTAAGGAAACTTAAATTCTACAAAACTGTCAACGAAAAATGACTGATACCTGGAATTGTATGCGAACATATATATATATATATATATATATATATATATATATATATGTATATATATACATAGATATATATATATATATATATAGAGGTGTGTGTGTGTGTGTTGTTTTATGTTAGTAGAGTTGAAAAATTATACATTTATTAAGTAACTGTCGTTTGCTTAATTTTTTGTTATGTAACGTAGTAACGTATTCTGATGTCGATGTACTTTTCCATGATCGCTTAAATTAAGTCAGTACCATGGGTTGCTGTTAGGAAATCTTGATGGAATTGAATATTATGTATTATGTTCGAACTTACAAAATATCTTAAAGCCACTAGAATGATTTTTCTTTTGTTAAAAGAATTAGTTTTTCCTTTTATTTTTTTTTCTGCATATTTATATGTTAATAACATCTTGTGATGGATTTAATAAGCCACCTTTACCTTTTGCGACTATAAAACTGTCCTCGGAAATTTTTTCTCGAGCTAATAATGTACCTATACAAGTTTCGTAATGAATTTTCCTCATTAAAATATGTACAACAAATTCAAAGATGTAAGTTATAACTGAATTCTGAAAAATCATTGATGATTTTTGCTTCAAGTTCTTCTTTAAAACTCTCTTCATTTTCTTCAAAATTGTATAAAATGGTAGTGGTCTTGTTAATACGTTCAATAGTGGAAGAACAATGCAAAGTAGATATTTCTTCCAGTGACGCGCAATTACCATTTTTAATCGCGCGTAAACGTTTATTTGTTAGAAGTTTTTTATGTTGATTTGAATTGTCTCGAGATGGGGTTATTGTTTGAACCACAATGTAAACCTATATCGAATTTAGTACCTTAATATTAACCGATAAAATGATTATGTATTATGAGAGAGACGAATGCCGCCATCTTGGTTCTCCGAAACATTGTGAAATTCGAATTCAATAACCGAAAATTAGTCAATATAAAAAAGTGACGATTTATTCAAATACATTTTAATTTTAAAATGTATTTCAAATACATTTTAAAATTGTTATTCTCCACCATAAAGGTAATCGAAATCGCACATAATACTGATTTATTTTGAATAAGAAAGATGCCAACATTTTGGGTCTCAAAAACATTTCAAATCCGAATTCAGCACCTAATAATAGGCGAAATCGAATATAGTGACTACTACTGTATATGACATATACTGGCTACTTTCGAGAGATACAGTTACCGCCATCTTGTATCTTAAAAACATTTTGAACTTTGAATTCAACACCCTAAAGGTACTTGAAAACTAAGATAGTGAAGATGTATGATGAAAGATACAAATGTCAACAACTTGAATCCCAAAAACATTTCAAATCCGAATTCAGCACCTAATAATAGGCGAAATCGAATATAGTGACTACTACTGTATATGACATATACTGGCTACTTTCGAGAGATACAGTTACCGCCATCTTGTATCTTAAAAACATTTTGAACTTTGAATTCAACACCCTAAAGGTACTTGAAAACTAAGATAGTGAAGATGTATGATGAAAGATACAAATGTCAACAACTTGAATCCCAAAAACATTTTCAAATTCGAATTTGCCACCACCAAAAAGGTCTGAAATCGAATATAATACCGATTTATATCGAGTAATACAGATACCGCCATCTTTGGTCGCAAAAACATTTTTATATTCCAATGCAGCTCTCCGAAGATACTCGAAATCGAATATAGTAATTATTTATTTCAAAAGAGACTAGTGCTGTCATCTTAAATCTCTAAGACATTTTAAACTTTTAATTCAGCACTCTAAAGGTAGTCGAAATCGTATATCGTTATCATTAATTCTAGAGAGACAACGCCGCCATTTTTACTCTTAAAAACATTTCGTAATTTAATTTCATCACCCTAAAGATAGTCGAAAACGAAAATAGTAACGACTTGTTACGAGAGATACAGACACTGCAATGTGCCGCGCCCTCAACTTTGTGATCGGTGGTAAACAACAAGAATCCCAGTCGTGGTTTAACCCGATCACCTAGGAGAAAGTTTTAATTTCAACCTCATTCTTCTCTATCGATCCTGGTGTTATCAGTGTCGAATGTTACACGCTGCATACTTTATCAAAAAGATAGATGCCAAATTTAAGTCTTCGAAAACTTTGATAATAAAACCAAAAAAATATGTATCTAGTCAGATAAAACATCAAAAATGGAATAAAATATCGAAAATGTAAATAATTGAGTTATCTTAGCAAATAATATAGATTAAAAAAGGTGTGTTATCTTCCTACTGAAATTCGTTTTCAATATTCTAAGGTTTCGTTACTTAAAACTTAGAACTTTTTCAAGTTGAGAATATTTTAACTCACTTATAAAATATTATCAAATTCATTATTAATAAAAATAAACACAAAAGCTCGCAACTTTGCCTTTCTAGTCATAACATAAATGTGATCATATGTAAAAAAAAAAGTAATAAAGTATGAAGAAAAATTTTGTATTGAAATCAAATCATGTCTACATAATTCGCATAAATTGACCAGTATATTTCAATAATTTTAAGAGTTTTTGAGACAAAATTGGAGAATACGAAGGTATACTGGAGCAAATGTCAAAAATATGCATTGGTATCACTCCGGCGTTGTGGATTATTGAAGACTATTTCCGATCAATATTTCTTCCCTGCCATATTTGTATTTGATAATACGCTCGATAGATATGCCATTGAGCTGCTAGAGTAAAAGATGATATGATTGAATTTTAAATGATGTGCTTTGATTTGTAAATTTAGAAAAACATAAGTATCTGTAATTGTCTATCTAGCGTTTATATGTTGGGCCACTGTACATTGATAATATAGTAAAACGTATTCCAGAACCAACAATAATGTCCTGATCTCAATTGTCAAATAAAAATAATTTAACTAAACTATGTAAATTGGGACTTTTTCAACGTTTCCATTATTTTAAGTTTTCCTCTTCCAAAGAATATCTAAGTTGTGTCGCTGCCGGTAACAGCTATGTAATAATGAAATATTTTCCTTATTATGTGGACTACAAGTTTAATAAATTTTACTTTTTAACATTGCTTTTGCCATATATTTTATAAAAAATTTATTGAGTTTCACAAGCTAAATATATCCTATGATGGGTACGAACAGAAATGTGTAATGTTCTTGCAGATTTTTAACAAACTATTTAAAACATAGAAACGAAGAGACATGCAAAAATTCAATTCACCGCGATTTTTTTGGTTAAGAAAACCTAAAATGACTAGAATAGTAGTAATAAGCAACCAAACAATCATGTGTTACTTAAAATGACGTAAAATATCTTACTTTGGCCTCATTCCTTGAATACAAATCTCAATATGATCGATAAATCGGTATAAAATAAAGGTCTTTCAATTAATCTATCTAAGGTTATAATAACCCTGCATTATTATTTACAGTCAAACTCCTTTCTAGTGTCAATGTATATGATTTGCCAAGATTTAAAAGACTCATGATCGATAACCTAAATTGGAACCTGAAGTAAATGATGTCAACCGTCGATTCTTCAGCGGAATAAATGCCCTAAAACGTCTTCATAATTTTATACTCATTGAAACTCGAGCACTCTTTTTTATTATTAACACAAGCTGGCAAAAATCCTCTTAAAAAATCTATCATCTCCTTTCTAATACCATTTCTACTGTCCCTTTTTAACTTTCCTGTCTCAAGCTATCGTCCTTAGCCATAATCTTTTCAATCTACTTGTATGACGATCCGTTACACCACTAATCCTCATATATTATATACGTTTTATTGTGTACATTAATATTAATTAAGTAGAAAAAAATATACAAATTTTAAATTTAAATCAAAATTAGATTTTAACTATGAATAGCAATAACTACATTTACAATTTGTGTTTCTGGTGTCCCCAAATTCATACCAAGCACTCTCAGTTAATCCGAATCAAAAATGTATGAGTCCTTATTTTTTTCAACAATTTTTTTAATGGGTTTTAAAAAGGTGTGTTAAAGAAAACACAACAGAAGTGTATTCGTTTTGTGCGTATCATGTATAAAACAGATGTGCCCATAGTGCACGGCATCATATACAAGACTAAGCATAGCATTTCAAAATTTGAGAAATCTAATAATGAACTTTGAAAAATTCATACTTCTGACGGCGTGCTTCAGTATGAGAAAATAAACTGGGGCAAACTGAGAAGTGCGGCGCAGTCAACCATCCGATATATCTTGAATGGTCCATACGTCTTGGAATATTTTGGCCTTTTTCTTGTTTTGTATACGTTCTCAACTAATGACGTCCTTAGATTAACCGGACCCGCACGGCAAACAGTAGACGCTAAAATATATGAAAATATATGAACGCGTATTTACATAGAACGGCGTCGGTGAAGCCTCCAACCACACGGATTCTCACTTGTGGAATTACAGACTATAAAAGTAAATAGTAAGTGTAGTCACGACGTAAATGTACATGTGTCAATTAATTATATAAACTGTGGTAGTACCCGTATGTGTGAGCGTGGAGACGCAGCTGAAGAAACATTCCACATAATTGATGCGGTATTTTTGTCACGGCAATTTTACTTACATTAATTCTTATTTTTCGCTTCAGGTATCCTAATGAATATATAATTGCGCCTTAATTGCTTATTAACTTTTAAATTGTATATCTTGCAGAATACGAGCCATCTTTACGTTTTACTTTTAAAATTAAATGAGCCCAATTTTCGTGCTTGCCTGCATGAAAATTGGGCTCACTCAATTTGGAAATAAAATGTTCAGATATGAAATTTTAGACACACGGTTTCACGGTTATATTATTTATTAGAAGAAAATCTTTTTGGCATATTCCAATTCTTTTTTTTGGAAAATGTTGTTACGAGGTTACGTCTTTAGTAATTTTCCAAATTGGTGCAGTCTGTGAGGTTATGTATTCTAAATCCATCTTTGCAAAAGCTTAAATGCCAAACATCTCAAGAACAATTAATATTATGCTAAAAATGACTAAATAATATTTTGTAAAAGAGTGAATTTATCGTAATTTCACTCACAGATATTGTATTAGTACCTGTAGAATTTAGCAACATCCTAGTAACTATTATCTATCCTTTATAACACCAAAAATTATCGTTTAACGGTAAGGGGCAAAGACATTCACTCTATTTATTTATCATCTTTCATGTATAGTACATATGATGAACTTATTACTACATGAGCAATCTCTTCCAGTCAACCATAACAATTGGTATTTAAATTTAATTGATAGAATGTAAGAGATTTTGGTTTTAAAAAAATACAACAGTATAAGTAAAACAAACGATTGACATGATTTGGGACGGAAAAGACAGGAAAGGACAAGGGCACAAAGGAAAAGGTTCCAAGAGAGACAGGACTTTTCCATTGGATCTTTGAAAGTATTTAGGGACGTGATTTTCCTGATTGGACCTATTGACCAAATTTTTGCTGCTTGGACGGTGAAGGATTTTTCGTAAGTGGTAGAGGTATGTTTAGGAATAAGTAGGATGAGTAAACTTTCAGATCGTAGCTCAAGACCTTGAGCAGACAAATCTTTAAGTTTGCTGCTAAGATAATTTGTGTTATAATATATGATAGTTGTTGAAATTAGAAACCTTAAAATAAAACAAGTTTGTTGTCAAGATTTCGGATGTTTTCACTTTTTGGAACAGAGCATATAATATAACTAGAGAAGATAATGAAGCGTGACACGCGCGCCAGGTACATGATCCTTTTATCATATATTATTCTCAACGTAATAATGTATACTTTATAGTCGTAGAGTGAATGCTATAAGTAGTAGAGTTCCATTGTTCATCGTTCATTAGTGTCCAAAAATGTACTTTTGTGCCAAAATTCCATCCCAAAAATGTACTTTTATGCCATAATTCCATCCCAAAAATGTACTTATGTGCCATAATTCCGTCCCAAAAATATACTTTTGTGCCATAATTCCATGCAAAAATTAAAGCTAGCAAAGAAACGTAACCAATTGCAGAATTTTATATAATAGATAAATTAATTTAAATACATTTTGTGGATTTTAAATAAAAACGTTAATGGCGACGTTGTTACACCGATATGCATTAGTAGTGCAAAACACTTGATATTTTTATAGCATAAGTACTAATCACGTGAATTTGTTTGGAAACTCTCATCTTAACGAGATATATGTTTTAATGTTTAAAGCAGTTTAATATACGTAATAATTCTACAGTATAATAATGATATGAAAATAAACGACTGATATGCGATTGATGTAAAAAAATAATATATAATTAAGTCTTTAAATTATATTATATCCACGAATATATTTCATTGCACGCTTCCTCTCTTTATGATGATTTTTCTTCAAAATTCTTGTAAACGATTTAATACAAGCTGCACTTGAGAAGTACATTAATGTTCGTTTAGATTATTCTAAAAACAACTTAATGACAAATTGACAGAACTTTAATTATTTATAAATATGTATTGGTTTCCGGGCAGTAAGTTAAATATTTTTTTAAATATTTTATGGAAAAAATCGATGAATCTCACATGCTTGAATAGTAGAGGTAGAATTGTGTACCGTAATATTATTAGCACTTCAAAAGATCAAAATTCGAAATTTATTTATTTATTTATCACATATGGAGAAAAAACAGATACAAGTCATAGTGATGAAATTAAATTATTTTACATTTTATTAATATAAATTAAATTATAAATAAAGTAAGTTTCAATATTTATTACAAGCAATAAATATTGAAATTATTGAAATCAGCCTTTCATTTAAAGTTCACTATAATATTTATCAGTAATAGAATTAATAGTAATAACCATCCCATTTATAATAATATCGATTAAATAAAAAGAAAAGAAAACATCACATCGATTTGAATAAAAAGAAAATGTAGTGTCAATGCTTTCAAAAGACTAATGATTGTATAATATCCGTTTAACTGAATGTTTATATTGAAGTACTAAGCTAGAAAATATGTCCAGAGAATGAAATTTTCCGTCGCAATCATCACAAAGCCTGCGTAGTGGTACACGAGCACTGGCATTAGTGCGAGCGGTAGTTAGATAGAACAGTGCAGTGCTACGGGTCGCTCTCCCTGGCACACAAAACTGCAACTGATTCACTATATCGGCGCAATCGTAACGACTATAGCAAATATTATAAAGTACAACTACTCCGAGTTCGATGCGCCTTTCGTGGAGAGTACGGTATTTGAATGTGTACAATTACAATAGTCTATTTTGGGTGTATTGAAGCGATATTGCAATGAACATATAAATCGTTTTTGCACTCTTTCGATCATATCAGAGTATGTAAGATAGTATGGATTACAGACGGCAACATCATATTCAAGTTGAGATCGCACAAGACCTGTGTAGAGGATTCGATACGTTCTCATTTGCTTAAAGGGTTTGGTAGTTCGTAAGACAAAGCCTAGCAAAGCATAAGCTCGCGATGTGATGTAATTTACGTGAACATCAAAATGTAGTGTTTGATCAAACATTACACCAAGATCACGTATGCAATTAACAGATTCCAAAGAATGACCACCGAAGTATATGAAATTGGTGACATGTGTTCGCATACAATTCTGCGAGCCAGTCATGTTATTTTATACTACAAAATATCAGTTTTCTGCATTATTTACACGACAGCGAAACGTAAAATATTGTTTTTTTTTCATTTTGCTTCACATAGTTTTCACATCCCTTTTAAACTCAAATAAAATAGAAGGCTAGTAGAGAATATAGGAATATATAAAAAGACGTTTATTTATTAAAATAATAAATGAATATTTGTATATATATCTATGATCAATACGCAACGTTTAAAACAATGTGAAATTTTAGGTATGTTATTAAGCTAACAATTTAGGGAAAGATAAATTATAATTACAATATCTCAATGTGGGTACATTACATAATCTTGTAATATTATATTACCTAGAAAAAAGAGATTCGTATAAAACTTCTTAATGTCGGTCGAAATGGATCATTGACTTGTGTGACTCAGTGATTATAAATTCAAATTATCATAATAAATTTGTTTTTTCGTTTAGACTTCAGACATATTTAAGTTACCACGATTTTTTTTAGTTAGACATTTGGCAATTATATTAAGTTATTAAACTATTTTATTAGTACTTGTTATTTTATCTTCGTCACCGTATTTACTCATAAGATTGTGCGGGATGCATCCCTGTCTTTTCATTTACCTAACTGGCTTTGTTGTTTACAAGGACCATTGCGTGTTTTATCGTTTAATTTCCATTCAAAAAATTAAAGGCCATGTTGATTGTACATTATGGAATTGTAGGTATGCCCAAAGTTAACGGAGAGAGCAAACGTTTTCTTAAATAAAATGGCGAAAGTTTTAATTGTAATGCTCTAAAACTGACGAAACCCTGTTAGCAAACTGTCATATTCCAGTTAGTTAGTTTATTGTATCACATGTAGACAATAAATTAATGAATATGTTAGTACATACGTAGACATTACAGTGTCATGGAATATAAATTTCCTTAAAAAATATAATTTAGATATATCGATATATCGTACCTCTACTACTACTTTAGCTCGATATCGTGGTGAGCGATCGATAAATGTGTGAACAACACCAAATATTTTAGAATATTGAGTGCGAACAAGATAAGAATATGTGACTCAATCGTGCGAAAACGAGAAGGAATTTAACACCTCCATGATGATGATGAGCAGGGTGGGACGTGCGCCACATTTTAATTGACGCGTTTAAAATTCATTTCTTTCAAAATGGCGACACGTGTTTTCATACAGTTTGGCAAGCAAACCACCTCTATCATATTTTATGCTCTGTGCTCTTTGGCACTGAAATGTTTTTACACTCGTGATGTGTTCGAATTCTTAAATAGAAGTCTATGACTGACCCAATAATTAAATGTAAACAATTGTACACAATTACCATAATTGGAAGTTTTTAACGGTGAAAATGCATTAGTATTACTGCATGTTTCAAAAAGATTAAACTTTACTTTATGCATGTTAATAGGTTGTTTGAATTTACTAACTCCATTGATTCTTAAATATTGACCAATTTGTTTTCTGTGTTTACAAATGCGTATAACGTCATTTGACCAGACCACGTCAAATAATTTTTATTTGCACCATCCGTTAGAATTTGGTCACAATGTTCACATAATATATTTTTCTTTATATTTCTTACTGTATAGCCGATTAAGTATGAAATTACATTGTCACTGTACTTGATGAGGTTGCTCGCATATGGAATATAATCGTGATCAGCGATAATTTCTTCTAAAAAATTGTGAGTTGGATGATGATAAGTAAAATCGTCCATCATATTAATTCTTTCTGTTGTTTGTTAGTGTTATTGTTACAGATTTTGAATTCAATTTACACTAAAAATTTCTTGTACGTAGTCATAAAAGTTTTTGCCATTATTCTTAAATCTTTGAATTGCTCAAAAAAACAGCTCAAAATGGTCTTGTGATAAATTATATACGGGTAAAAACTTAAAATGTGGCTTTGTGGAAAAAATGTATTTGTTGAATATAAACCAAACGGATCGTATGCAAATTTTAAAGTCCACAAATCTTGTTTTTTTCTGAAGTTTACGATCGAAATACAATCAGAAAAATTTTACTCCCTTAACATATTTATCGATTGCTTCCAAACCAAATTCTACGCCCAGAGAGCGTTGTCTTAAGCTTCGAAGAAAGCGAGGCGGCAGGTAATGTGTCTTGGAATTGAATATTTTATTTGTCAGGTAAATCTTCCCAGTGAATGTACAAACTAATCAAAATATAAAAAAATGTAAAAATATATCTATAGACCACATTTTACGTCAAATTACTAAAACCTTACAGAAAATGAAATCTCGTAAAAACCAAGTTACAAGACTTTATTTCTCTTCAAAGATTAATAACCCTAGTAATAATATTCTCCGCTTTATCTTTAGAGATTAGTAACCCTAATCATATTATTTTCAGCGCAAGGGCAAAAAAAATTTAATCCACGCATCTTCAGGTGAACTTTACGATTTTGTCGTTCCTAAAGCAGGAAAAGTTCTCTTACTTCACAATGGGCTACGATGTGGCCATTGTAAAACTTACGAGACCCATGCAAACGGGTCCAGTTATCTCCATAATACCATGGTAAGAAGTAATGAGCAGTTTTACGACGATGAAACGATCAGTGTTGTTGAGTAGGGCGCCATTTCAGTGAGTATTTTGTAGTTTGATATCTTAGCAAGAGGACAATTTACGCAGAGAATTGTAAACAATATAATGGAAATTGTCAATCAGACCATTTATAGTACAGTTGAAACCAGAGTATCTGAATAGGCTGTATTATGAAGTAGTTTTTAGCTACTAATTGCTTAAATGAAAATAAATTATCGCAGTAGCAAATCTAAATATCTGTTCGAATTTACATTTGATTATATCCATTCCAATTTATATGATACCGAACCACCACCCAAGAGAATTAGATATAAAGAAGTAGAGTAGTCGATTCAAATATCTGCCGAAAAAATTTAAGTGAAAACAAAGATACCCAAACTTTCAATAAACCAACACAAAGGAAAATTCAATAGGAAAATATTATATGCGGGAAATCGTATTATTATTTATTTACTTAAAACTATCTCTTTATAGGGTAACCATACTAACCCTTACAAAATTATAAGTGGTGGGCTAGTAATGATCCCGGAAATTTCGTTACTATTGTAAAAGTTTATATTATAAAATGTAATAAAACAGATTTCTTTAAATTATTCACCTATAACTAAGCAAAATTATTTCATCGCAATGTAGTATATTTTACATCATTTATAACAAAGAAAAAATTTACGCGTTATAAGTAAACTACTATAATATTTCTTCCATTAAATAAATAATAAAACTTCTTGTCAATTCCAATATGTATTCTTAAGCTGTGAAAATTACGTCAATAAGTGGGATCAATAGTAAATAAACTTAGAAAACAAAAATAGCAATTTATAAATATTGCTCACAGTACTTACATTTTTACTGCTTAAGGGAGTTTTAAAATTCCTGACAAGTTACTCTTAACAATTTAAAATACAGTTACTGGTTTCAGTTTATTTATTTTATTAGTCCGTTAATTAAATTAATATATTAGTAATAGAAACTCGCTTTCTTTGAAACTCCGGACCATTCAAAAAATCCTCCCAGACGACTGTGGACGCTTTTAGAAAAACGAGTGCCCGCAGAATAGAGTATGGATGGTGATCTTATCTATGTATCATGATAAATAAACTATATATGTACATAAGCCCACGTAAACAACACATTAATGTTATTTATGTTAACTTATGTGCAGATATAGATGAAATTTTCCAATAAATCTTAAAACACTCTTTCAACTGTCTATTTCATGCATCTATAGGTATTCTAAAAATGATTTTACTTTATGAATTTTGCATGTACTAAAGTCGTCCTCAAATCCGATATAATTTTAATCAGTTATAATTTTGCATAATCTGTTCTACGCTAACTTTATGCATTACGCATTTATATTTTAGGAATTAAAAAGTGGTGATAGATGGACGGAAGGATGGTTAGTTAGAGGTGCGATAAGATTTGTCTTGGAACTTAAAAAAATTAACTCAGTTCCAAGCGTAATTTATCGTATCCATGTAAATAATAGCTTATCACACAATTACAGTTTCTAAATTAAAATTTTAATTACATGATTGCATAATTCCTAAACTATATGATTATAATTTTTTTTTCCAATGGAATTGGCATATACGAGTAATTATTGCTGATTTACTTCATGTTATTCTTGAAACCTCAGTGGATATCACATAAGTTATTTGGAATTCCATTAGTTTTTCTTTCTTAAACTCTTGAACAAATTCAAATGTATTCAAATTAATAATAACATATCTGCAGAAAAATAACAATATTCATCATAGGGAAAATGAGCAAGAAAATTTTCAAGAAACGATCTCCGGTGATAAAGAACTGAATAAGACCGATTACAAAAAGATTTATACACAACTCTAACCTGTCATAAGTATTTATTGACGAGATAACCAAACTTTTAATAAATTGGAGTTTGGCTTTCGTTAAGGCTGTCAATCGTTTGTCGTATGTTCCTGGGTGATTTATAAATATTAACAAATTATATATAAATATAAAATGACAAGTAGGAAAAACAATTGTATCAATTCATAAATGTGGATATATATTTGGTTAAATCTTACCTTTTTAGGTTTCTATAACTATTGGCTAAAATAGTGAGAATTCAATATTTATCCACACGTCACTTTAATTTTATAATGAATTTTTAGTGCTATAATGAAATATGAGAAAACGAATCGGGGTTCCAGTGTCCTAAATAAAAAGCGTAATTTTAAATCTATTAACTACAATGTTTATCTCTACCCGAAATGGGCCTAATTCTTCCAGTCCTTCCAAATCATCTTTATAAATTGCTAACGCACCTTTAAAGTCTCCAATGTTCTTAATTTTTCCATAATCAACATCAAAGTTATTAATAAGCAAAAACTTTTGATCCGAATTCTATGTCGGAATGTTAAATGTTTTAATTTCATATATAGACTTAATTAAATGCAGCTGAGATATTTTATTCACTGTTTACATTGTTATAACGTAGTAAAAAATATAAATACTGTTGGATATGCTTCAATTACATTTTGAAAAAAATATTTAAAACTGTCAATAAATGTAAACTCTGTCATCGGGCGTTTGTTTACTGTAGGTGTCTCATTACATTAAACATATTTTCAGTATAATAGCCGTTTAAACTAAGGAAGAAGCTAAAAAGCCAGTTTATAAGTATTGTATTGTGTCTAAGTGCAGAAATACTATGAGAAGTGCACCTGGTAAAGTGTTTTTTCTTGTCCCAAGAGATGCAAAACTAAGAAAACAAGGTTATGAAAATAGATGAAGTATCTCCTAGAAGTTATTTGCATTATTGTGAAAAACTTTATAATCAGTATTTTATTTGGATAACTAGTATGATTTCAGTTAATAATAAGTTTATAATAAGATTATCCCATTATGTTTTTACAAAACCACTTTCAGTCATCATTCTATATTATTCCCAATAATAGTGAGTATTATATGAAAAATGTAAGAAATATATAAAATATTGCAGGAACTCTATTTTTTTCTTATCAAATATAACAAATCCTTCACAAACTGTCAACAATACGAACCAGTTGACACAGACTCTGACATCACGTTTCTTTCTAATCGATAGTGTTTTGTTTCGAAATTTCCAATTTTCCTCGCACAATTTGCTCTATTTATTAATACATTTATGCAATTAAAAAAGAACTAATTAAGAAAACAATGGTTTAGTTATAATGTTCGGTTGGTAAATAATTGGAAAAAAATATTTGAAGCAAATTTACATTACAAGCTTATTCCCTATTGAATTTGATCTCGGGTCTCTTCGATTTCTAATTTTGTGCTAGTGTGAACAGTGAACCATACTCTCTATCGCGACATACCTAGTTGGTTCGCCGCAACATTCGTAGATGTTGTTGAGTCTTCTTGCAAAATACGAAGAATGTCTTTTTCTTCATCCTGAGTATACACGCGTGGTCTGCCAATATCATACTGTCGCCTTTGTATATGTTCAGTCTCTCTAACTTGTCGATACATCCCAATGAATACAGTATTGTCAGATGTCCGGCAGTCAGAAAATCGACGATGATCCTCACGACGAGCAGCTACAGCGTTGCCGTCACAATATCCGTAGAAATACACGATTTCAGCATATTCCTCGTTTGGGAACGGATAGCGCAAAGGATTTCCTTCTGCAGCTATGACCGTCCTTTAATAGCGCCAAGTCGTCGGGAGATCAATCACTCACAGTTCAGTAACAGTCCAATAAACAAAGCTAAGTCTAATAATTCCGAACTAAAATTCAATATGCATTTAGGATGCACCCGCACGATAAAATTGGTACAAGCAGACTAACTACTTGTAGTCTCAATTTGAGGAGGAAAGCTTTTCGTCTTATCGAATAATGAATAATGTCATAAATAAGTCCATGTACTGTTTTCCGCAACCTTTCTTCTTGTTGTCAAACAATAGCAGAAAACAAACATTACTCCAAATGAAAAAGCACTGCACTCTCGGAACCTTTCTGATGAGTTCTATAACACGTACTTACTATTTACAGGCCTATATTCATTTATAGCTTAGCCACTGGCATTTTTTTTGTCTAAATGCAAGTAATTGTTTAACAACACTCCGAAGATATCTCCGAGCTACTTTTTTTTAAATAAGATTATTTCTTGAAATTTTGATAGTAATGACGATTTTTATACCATATTGGATAGCTAATAATACGTAGATATTTTTAAAATATTCCGCTGATTATGTGTATAAGTGATTTTTTTGCGGAAATAAACCATTTTTCTTCGAATATTTAATAAAAAATTTAAAATTTATTGACTTACGAAGCACTTATTAAAAAATTCGAACAGATTATTTAAACATTTAAATGTACTGTTTTATTACGTATCAGAATGTACACAAACCAGGAAATAAAAGTAAATGCCATAAAATTTCATTATTTTGTTTAATTAATTTTTAAAAATGAATATAAATATTCCCAAAAATGTATAAAAAAAACAAAAATCTAAACTACAGCGATTCTTCTAAATTTTATAATTTTTGTAATAAGCACCATGTTTTAAATCCTGTGAAAAATATAGTAGATAACATATTTAGTCGGAAAAAATTAACATTTGCAAATAATATAATAGACGTACTTAATATACTATGTACACTTAAATGTTTCTGAGTGCACAAATGTGTACGAAATCCTGAGAATACGAATTCTACTCGTGCATACAGAACCCTAAAAACGAATATAAAGTATAGGAAGTATAGGAACATTCGATTCAAATTTTAAAACCTAGTGGAAACATCTGATGATACAACGACGCTAGCTGATCATATAATAAGCATGACGGTAAAGTATTAATCGGAGGAATATATTTTAAATATATCTTCTGTATCCTGAGTCTCATTACACACCGGTCCTCATTTACCACAGGTTTCTTGCGTTGTGCATAAACCTGACCGAATGATATATTGACACCCAGCGTCAACTACCGGTTCTAAAAGAAAGAAATATGGAGGAAGCATTTTTTTTCGGAATCCCTCCACTAGGAGATGAAAAGTGTTTCTTAAAGATGTCATTTCCATAAAATGTCTTTGAAACATAAATCATGGTGGACACTTTTCTTCCAAAACGTGGGCACAGGTTACGTTTTTTTAATCCCACCCCTAAAGAGATAAAAGGAAAATTATACATTTTCCAGATATTATATTGCGGTCACCAAGCATCCTAGTATCTTGGCATCAGAACAAAAATACTTGAAACCTCGTCTACAAAAAAGGACTGTAGAAGACATAGGAAGATTTGTAAGTTTTGCCTTTGACAAAATTTTGAAGCACGAGCAGCTAGAATAAACATTAACATACTGACAGTAATAATTAGAATAAATCTGCCTGAAGAGTGAGACGATTCTAATTTTCTTTTATTGACTTTTATGTCCATATGTTAGTCTCATTGGAAATAACTATTATGGTTCTAATTTTCTTCTTCTAAAAATATGTTTATCTTGTCTGTCTTATAATTTAAGTTTAATTGGATACAAAATAAATTATATATGTAAATCGACTATTGAAGGAAAGAGACAAAGTTTTACTAGTAAATTATTGTGCACGATTTGTCTACAAAATATAATTTGTCTGATCAACAAGTTAATCAGTAACGTTATCTTGTATTCCAACAATGTTTAAAATGTTATTATTTATCTTTCTTTGAAAACAATTTTTATCCAAAAGACGTCACAAAAAAAAGCTCAAGTATATTTATATCTTGTAGCAAATGTAAATTAAGCATTTGGGTTTGACTATTTTATAAACAATGATATTTCAAATATGCGTGAATTTTAATACAAAGAAATTTACGAAACTTAGTTTGACACACGTGAATTTTGATACAGTTTACACTAACTTCAACCAACTTATGATTACTTAAAAAAGACATCAGAATGGTCCGCTTTTGTTGCGAACCGGAGACCCTTGAGTTTTGTGACCGCTTTTTGATAAAAATTATTGTCAAAAAAATAATAAAATCTTATAAATCAAGTACTTACTAATCAGAGATATTACATACAGAAAATTCGAATGCAACAAACATGACATAAATTGACTATATGTAGGCAGGAATCATACTAATATCCTTAACTGATAGTTTCTTGCATACCTTACAATATTTTTTAATGTATTCCTATCAATAAAAAAATATGAATTAAAATTTGTCTTCACGTGAATACGCTATCGAAAACAAATAAACATATTTTAAGTGAACATAGCTTCATAAGAGTCAATATACTGCCCGATTGTAACGAAAATCCAATTATATGTTTTATAAGTTTTATAAAGATTACAAATATGTTTAGATTGGAATGAACGGCAGACTGTGAGACACCGGCCATATTAGAATATTCCATACTTGCGAGCAACTTCTTAAAACTGAATGTGTCTACAATTTTCACTTTATGAGCAAAAAGTGTCTTAAATTTGATACAAAATTTTGACCTAGAATTTTTACTAACTAATTCCACAAACCGTAGCAATGTTATAATAAGAGAAATAAAAACTATTTAAACATACAAACAACTACGATTTCTCATTAGTTCCACAATGGAAAACGGCAAAAGTTCATAAAGTATTGAGTCAAGTTGTTACAGGAATGAAAATTACATTGTCATGGAGAGAATTTTTTTATTTAAATCATTAATCAGCCAAATGAGAAACCTTATATTCTTTCATCAAAGTAACATTATAGTTTGTAAATAATATTTCTTCGAAATTCTTTGAACCAACAAAGGTAAAACAGAGTGTAAAGTACATGAAATTTACAGGATTGACAGCGTTGTCAAAAAAAATGTGCGAAAAACTCAGATAGAGAGTATAAAACCTTTTTTACAGTACAACACGTATGTCATTGTCATATTAGAAAAAGGTACTAAATTTTAATTATTATAGTAGTCGATTCTAAAAGTTATTACCGTTAGGTTTTTATTTTCTAATAATTCAATACCTATTTGGGATAAAATTGGAATGAGATGTTCATTAGGAAAAAGCATTCATTCCTAAATTCTTAAAGATAAAATCGATATGTTCTAAAGTAACGATAAACAAAAATCACTAATTTATGCATTGACTGACTACCAACAAAAATATTGCATCAATTCTATTGGTCGTATTTATATGAAAATAAAATATAATTAAAACAATAGCTATTCAAATGCTATCACAAAAACTTGCCACTTTCTAGCCGAAATATTGAATCATATGAAAATGTTTCGTTTAGACTTTGTCAATAATACCGCACGTCGAGTTTTTGGCATTGATTTAAATTACAATCTGTCACTTGGTTGAATGCTTAAGAGAACTTACCTTATTTTTGTTTTAAATTTATTTTTCCAGTAAAATAATTTCTTAGTTAAATTGAACCCAAATTTTCCAAATACGTTCAATTTAGACGTCACATGCAACAGAAAAACGGTCTTTTCCTTTTTTAGGGTTCTATAAAACACGTTAACAAAATATACTTAACGTAACGATAAAAAGTTGCAATTAATTCATTGACCAGCGAATTTACATGCAATTAATATCTACAGAGAGTGACGTTTCCTTACTTTCACCGATTGAAGTACTAACCACACTCGACAGTGCTTCATTTTAATAAATGGTACCATGGTGAGTCAATATGTACCATTACATGACAATGCGGGTCATGTTTATCAATTTAGAACAATACACACCAATATCTACCACTTTGTACCAATATATATATATGTATATATATATATATATATATATATATATATATATATATAATTATATTCTGCCTAAAGTTGATTGCTATGACCATTACAAACAAGAATAATTGTAAACTTATGCTCCAAGAAACTCCGGTCGTCACAGAATTTTGTTTCAAACTATTTGTAAAAAAAATACATTTTACCAAAAATAGAGGTAATATTAACATTAATCAATTAAAACTCTAAGAATAAATTAAAACTATGCACAATATTAAACACTACCTTTACTACAGTTATTTGCACACGATATTAATTTCATTATGATATTCAAGTAGTTTCTAAGAAAAAACGCATTGACTCACAGACAGACGCAAAACCAAGTGATTCTAAAAGGGTTCCGTATTCTTTCATATTAAGGGACGGAACCTTAAAAAGAGATGAACGATAAGAAGCTCAGCACTTCAAGGAATAAGGGACCGCCACACGAGTTATGTAATTACAGACGTAATTGAATCCGGTTCATAAACAGAAATATGCAACGCACGTTAATAAATAATATATCATTGGAAAGAAATGCTAATTACAATTTAATGTTAAAATGATTTAAAAAAAAATATCGATTAGTAAAATTGTGAGTCATCTAAATTAAGAAGAATGGTGAAATGAGCGGATTTTGGGATGGTTAGATTAACCAAATATTACGCTAGATTATGATATAAACAACATTCTGTATTTAGAGATATAGTAATCTTTAAGTTAATTAAGTTCGGCAGCAAAATTTCAATACCTTTTACATTCATTCCGTAAACACGGTTTGAAATCTATTAAAATATAAAACTATGGTAAGAATTCATTTTTAGACCACCGATTTTTATGACCTTGTATTAATTTTTTAACTTTAAAAACATAACTACTTTTTATTGAAATCTATGATGAGAATCATATTCAATGTAAACAGACGAAATCCAAAGTAGTGAGTAAATCAAATCTCACATCAAATTTATTAATAGATTTTTGCTTCAGCTACTATGTCAAACCATTTCCATATTATCCTGCATACACATTTTTTAAATGCAATAAGGATATTTAACAATGAACTTATTAAAAAATGAATGCATTAAAAAAATAATTTTCAAATATAGATGTATTGCTCACGTTATAAATTCACGTTATAATTCAGTTAAAAGATCAATTTATAAGTTCAATTTAATATTTTGCATTGTAAAAAATTCTTAGACAACTCTCTTTATTTAGTGTACATCATATTTTCTAAAATTATGGGATACTAAGGTACGTGGATATCCACGTACCTTAGTATCCCTCTATATGGATACTAAGGTATGTGAATCAATACACATAACATAATAAAAAATTTAAATGTTGCTTCGGAAACAGAGGTCAATTTTACCACTTGTCATTGAAAGTATGAATATTTAAGAGAATATATCCGAAATATTCCTCATAACGTATTTCATGACCACAGGAATCATGCCAAATGTTTTTGTTCCTCAGGATATTCTTGCAACCTAGAATAAATAACAAAAATATCATTCCACAATCGGCAATATTATCGATAATGTGTAAACTAGTATAATTAAGCATATAATTTTTTGACATTTGCAAAGATTAATCCACCACGTAACGAGCAAATTTTTAGATTCTTTTAATGCTTAAGATTCAAAGTTTCTTGGAGTAAAGTGTATTAATTTTACTCAAAAATATTCTAATAGCTGGCGTTACTTAGGCGCAGATATATATTTTAATATACAGGTGTCCAGTGGCAGATTTCAATATTTGAAAAATTGTAAAAAAAACTACACCTCTAATACAAAGTAGGTTTATTTTAACTTTATAACAACAAATGTGGATTTCATTTTTTAAAAACCACGTTTTCCAAATGGCGGCCATCGAGTCTGACACACTCTTCGAGTCTAGCACGCATGTTTTCAAAAACGCGTTTGGAGAGCGACTGGGGTATCCTACTGACGTCGGCTCGAATATTTTCTTTAAGTTGTATCACAGTGCTCGGATTTGTTTTGTAAACAACGGATTTTAAGTATCCCCATAAGAAAAAATCACATGGGCTTAAATCGGGTGACCTAGGTGGCCACGGTACGGTACCGTTTCGGGATATGTTTTTTTCTGGAAATAATTGCCGCACTGCATTCATGTACACATTAGCAGTGTGAGCTGTGGCCCCGTCCTGCTGGAACCATGTATTTTGGTTAAAGGATGGACTATTCTGTAGTTCTTCTCTGAAAAAGTAATTTAACATCTGGGCATATCTCTCCGAATATACAGTTATGCCACGTTGATTTTCAAAGAAATAAGGCCCTATGATTGCAGATGCAGACATGGCACACCAGACTGTTACTTTAGGCTTATGTAAAGGCTCTTGACCCATTTGTCTTGGGTTGTGGACATCCCAGTAACGAAAGTTCTGCTTATTCACATATCCTCCAATGTGAAAGTGAGCTTCGTCACTAAAGAATATGTTGCCCATCCGGGTAGCAGTACGAAATCTCAACAACATCACCTCCGCGTAAGTTTTTCTTAATTCAAAGTCAGAATCGTGTAAATCTTGAACAATTTGAATTTTATATGGATGGAACTTGAGCTTTTTTCCCATTATTACCTGTAAAGTTGATTTCGGAATTTCCAATATCGAACGTGTACGCAGTGATAAACGGGGATTTTCAACGACACAAACCATAACACGCTCGACATTTTCGTCCGTGGCTACCAATGGTGTAGGTCCTGGCCTGGGCCTATGAATGAGGTTGATCGATGGTTCATCACGTAATCGACGAATACTGTAACAATTATTAAATCAACGGCGTGCTACAGACAGCGAAAATATACTCAAAATGTACGCCTCGACGGCAAAAGCGCGGTGCATGGCTACTAAAACATCCGCACCGCTTGCGCTTCTAACGACGGCCCCCGCGCCCCCCTTATGTCTTGCGTTCAGAAACTATGTTTGTTCAAACTTTGAAATCTGCCACTGGACAATGGTTCTTTTATTTAAACTTGCTAATAAGTCAATTACGTCCCTCAACTCAAAGCGACGTTCAATATTTTCACTTCCAAAACCACAAACGATAAAAATCCTGACCAGCAAAAATATAAATATGAATTTTGGAGTAAATTGAATCGACAATTAAGGAAGATAACTGGGAAGGAAATATTATTTTGAAGAATGAATCCAAATTTCGAAAAAAAAACTCTGACTGCATCTTAGTTTATTAGGAAATACAAATAAAGAGAATATTTTCATTGCGCGTCTCTGGACAAACCAGTTTGTTGCTATTTCTAGTTAGAGAAAATTTCGTCTATGAAATATGGTTATCACCGCTATAAAACATATTTGATCAACCGCTATAAAATATATTTGTATCCAAAGAGACATGGTGATTGAGAAAAGCGGCATGTTTATTGATGAGGAGACTGTTTTCTGGAGCTACCTTTGACGGAAAGTTCATCATAGACATAACGTGCCCTTCTTCTGCTACCAATATGAATGTAGGAGAACTAATTTAAGATAAAAATAATGGGTTTCGAAAATAAAATAACAAAGGATAGTTAATCGTGTGCACCAATAACGTACGGTATTATCAAGTATGGAGTCATTACGAAACGAGACCATTGCGGGTTTGTTGCTTGAACTAACCAGAAGTCACAAAGTATTGAGTGGGTTGACTAATTTTGGAGAAAAAAATTAATTCTAAATTTTACAATGACTGTTTACTTACTGGATTGATTGAACTGCGGCATCCTAGATCAATGAATCAAGATCCATATTTATTGGATACTGCCTGACCGATGTCAAGAAGAAAGGTAAGATTTAGATGATAGGAAAAGCGGGTTTATGAGTCTTAATTTATTAATTCATCACTAAAATCATCGAACAAAATATAGTTTTATATTAAAACATTAGCGGTCCGCCCCGATTTCATACTGGTACAATTAATTTATTTGAATAAAGTTGTTTGTTATATCATTATTTTCTGAACACAGTGCTTCATTTGTGATACTCTCGCTCTAAGCGTGCCCGTTCCCCCCACCCTCAAAAATCTTTTAATTCCACTTAAACGATTAATCTAATTATATTTATTTAAATTTGTATTAAGAAATCGACTTGAACTTCAGAAATATTGTCGCCCAAGCCAATTTTTTAATTACACCATTTTTATGGCTTATCTATGATAACAACGTTTATATGTATGCTGTCCCCGACTTTTCTATAGACATTTGTAACATTTATAAGTATTCTATATTTTATATCAAAGTATTTAATATTATGTAGTTTCCCCAGTGTTTGTCACATAATCACCTAATTCAGTGATGTGTCAATTGGATTAGTATTTTCCGCATTAATCTCTAAAAAAGAAATAAATAAATAAAACTTTCTTCATATTGCTTATAGGACTGTAGAATGAGTACCATATTCCTAGACTGTGAACACCTATAGATTTTGTCAAATATTTTATTGGGCACGGTTTAAAGATATTACTTTATCAAAATTAAAATACTATGACAATGATTTCAGCACAGTATGCATATTTTTTTTAAAAGTAAGTGAGCGAGAAAATATTTGAGAAGAAGTAAAAATGTAAAAAATTATGACATATATTAATGAGGCTATACAAATATCCGACATATTACCAACAGGAAGCCGCGTCTTTTTTGTTGTTTTCGAACACAAAGTTATATTTCATACGTAAATTCATTAATAATAAAAATAGTTGTTACGAAAAATCAAGATCTTGTTATCCACACTGGTTTAAAGATGTAAGTGATCGGTGCGGCATTGCCAACGCTCGTGTTTTAGCGCCATCTATTGACGGCATTTCCGTTAAATTAAATAATACCAGATCGGTTACGGACCTTAAAATGACAGCGTCGCAACATAATCGCGACATTATCTCTTCGTTCATCTAACAGTAGAGAAGTTCGAGCAAGTGTTACGTTGAATGAATCGATAGTCCGGCAGGTGTCTTTTATCTACGAACTTTAAAAAATCAATATGTTTGTCTACTTATTGATTTTTGTTTCGACTCTCTGTATCGACGGTAAGTTTTCTTTTATTATCACATATATATATATATATATATATATATATATATATATATATATATATATACGCAATATGTTACATACGAAGAATTAACCAGACATAATATATCTATAATACAGATGTCTATAATGTAGATAAATTATGTTGCTAATGTATATAATGTTGATAATATATATGTCTATAATATAGACATATATAATTCTTTATGGTCATTAATATATATTTTATATCGGTTCAAAAGAATCAAAAGTAATCAAAATTTTCATGCGCACAAACTTATAAAAAAAACATGTATCTCCCATCGAGATACAGTTTATTCGTTAATTAAATATTCACTTAGGGAACAATATTGAATTTAAAACAATGTTTAAGAAATGTTATTCACAACATTAAAAAAACTTATTGTGAAAAATAAATTAATCATTTAGTCTGTACGAAATTTCAATTATACTGCCGAATAAACATTATGGTGTGTCTTTGTAACTACAAAAATAATCCACAATTGTATCAACAAACTTTTATATTTATAAATTATATTTGATAATTACGTCTAAGTCTTAAGTTATTTTTTCAAAAAAAGTCTTCTCTTTCTTGACATCTCTCGCTTCGCCCACATTAGTTTGTGTCATTGTACTCACTTCTAGTTTGACATTCTTTTCATTTCAATTTACCCATATTTCATTCACGAGATGGATTTTATTTTCATTATTTGTCACTGTAAAGAAATAAAAACTTCGTTACCTAGTGTTTGATGTTCGCTATACGACCGACCGACGTCGAGATATATTAGAAACGACTTCCTGGAAACATAAACTTTGCCAATTTTAACTAGTAACATTGAGTAAAACTTAATCTATTTATAAAATATAAATTAAAATACTTTGAGGTAACTCAAAACATGCCAAAAAGAGGCACGCTCTTTTCGGCATTTTTTTTTATAATTTCATGAGCAACGTGTAATTAAACAAACTAGTCAAACTATCACTGTAAATTGTATACATCAATAAAGACATCAATGTACGTCGTACGCCACAATACATTGTGAGCGCAGCGCCTTTCTATATCCCCACTGCCGCCGCCTCGTTTTGTAACTTATTGTCGTGATGCTACTTAAATTCATTTAAAAACTGATAATAATAATACTGAGGTAAAGCTCTAATTTATTACTTCACTCTTGTCTCTATATTTTTCAACATTTAATATTAATTCTTTGAAACATTTCCCTTTAACATGGATTATCTAGGTTTTGTCAGTATCTTTAAATGTTTAACAGTAACGGCTCCGAGCAATAACGTATAGCGATAACACTTATGCGTAGCGTTGAATTACCTGTAACTACCATTGATAGTACAACTCTTATATTTATGTTTCTTTTCATATTCGGTCACATTTGTTGCATTCTAAATTGTTGTTAACAACGGTTTAAAAGATCCGCTTTTACAAAGATAACCGGAAAAGCGACGACGTTATTCGAATATATAACCTATATGACTTAAAAGTAATGTGTGAGAACATTACTTTTTAATGGACAGTCGTTTTCCATAGGTTATCGTAGCTCCGAATAATAACGGATTGTTCAAACACTTATGGGTAGAGCTGAACTAATTGAAATTAGGTTTGGTAATGAATAACTTATGTTTATATTTCTTTTAATATCTTGCCAATAGCCTTTTATGTATCATCCTAATTTGTTATTAACGACGGTATGGATATATATTTTTTTAAAGATCCATTTTAACAAAAATAGTCAGTAGTAGAGAAATATTTTTCGGGAATGTGTACCCCATTTCTCCATCCATAACCATATGAGATGTTATTTTTCAATGGAATCAATTTTTTCGGAAACAAGTTAGCAAAAATCCCTGGGAACTACAATTTTCTAAAGATTACTTTCCATGTTACTTGATGTTGAAAACTGAATATGGATATACGAAACTAACCAAAAAGATCTTGAAACTTTTCTACCTTACGATTATACGCATTCAAAACTCAGGTTAAAACGTTTGTTTTTTTATAATTTAGCTCTAATGATATTTTCTGTTTTTCTTTTAGCACACTATTCTTTTATTCTTTCTGTATTAATTTGTAACAAACAACCTAAATTACTACCCATTACTTTTCTTTACTATTTTCATAATTTTGAATATTTTTCTCAAGAGATAATTTTGAAGTAATGGAATTACCTAACCCCAAGAACTGCAAACCTGACAACGCGGAACCGTGGCGAATTTTCTTTTGCGAGAAAATGAAATACTCTGGACAGCTGAAACCAGTGACAACCAATTTTGTACTTGAAGGTCTATTAAGTAATATTAGTTGGCGGATATGAGAAGCATCACAAAAGTTATGAATTTTTCCAACTTTGTAGTGCAAAGTTGAACATGTTTGCCTTTGTCCGATTTTTTCTCGTTTCAAATAGTGACGTTAAGCGAATTTAATTTGAAAGCGATTCATCAAAAACTGTAATCTATATCGTCAGGAAAAATTATATTACTGTTCATATATAAACACATAATATGTTTTTATCAAGATACAGTGAAATTGTTAAAAAATTATTTTTTTATATTTGTTTTATTGACTTAAACGAAATTCACTAAAACAATGAAATGTTCGGTTGACAAAAATGATAATTTAAAGTGAGTATATATGACACCTAACTAAACCCTAATATCATTAGGTGGCTGGGGTCTTCCACAAGAGTCAAGTGGCCGCATAATCGGAGGAGTGAATGTCGGCATCAACAGAGTACCTTACCAGGTTTCTATTGAAAACCGTGGTAAGCATTTTTGTGGGGGGGCGCTGGTTGGAAACCAGTGGATCCTTACAGCCGCACATTGTGTTTCTCTGTTGGTATCTTTTAAGAATACTATGTTTATGTGTTGAAAAAAAGTCTATACTTACAGTTAAACTTGAATATTCACAAGAAATGTTTATACAATAGATATCTTAAAAATTTGTTAAAGTAGTATGAAATTTAAACTAAAGTTGTATATTCATCTAATCTATCCTAGTCATATGAATCATTAAACAAAGTTATTAGTTCAGTATAGAAATCACTGAAACCATAAAAAAATGAAATCTCGTAACGTAGTTTTCTCCAGTTTATCTTTAGAAATTAGTAACCCTAATAATCATATTGTTTTCAGTAAAAGACCGAGAAACTTGAAAGTCCACGTGGGTTCAGGGAAACTTTATAAAGTAGAGGCGTACGTGAGGCACGAAAAATATTCCTACTTCACGATGGACTACGACGTGGCTGTTATAAAACTGGCGAAACCCGTCCAGACAGGTCCAGCTGTCTCCATAATACCTATGGCAAAAGATAATGACGAGTTTAAAGATGGTGCATTGGCCACGGCGACTGAGTGGGAAAATATTTCAGTGAGTGATTCTATTTCATATGTTACAGAAATGAAAATTTCCATAGCGGATAGCAAATAGAATAAATACACTTGCCAATCAAATCATGTGTAGCAAAATTTGAACTGTAGTACTGGAATAGGCATTTCATAATATGTGATGAAATAATTTGATTTTATTTCCGAACAGCTATTACCCGGCTTTTTTTAAAAGTTGAAAATAGATGACTGCATTACCAAATCCAACCATACATTCAAATAGTAAATACAAGTGTATATTGAAAAATTTAAGTGAAAACAAAGATACTCAAACCTCAACAAACCAATACTAAAAAAATTATTCTGAAAAATAGTGTGGGAAACCAAATTATAGCTTTTGTGAGCTATTATTACTCTTTTATTTAATTTTTTCATAAAATTTTCTTTAATTTTAGTTATGGAATTCAATTATTTTTTGTTTTAATAAATTAAAACAAATTGAAAACAATAATAATATCAAAAAACATGTGCAGAGAGACAGGAATATTCACCAAACATAAGAAATTATAATTAAATAAACAAGAAATGTTCAAGTAACTCCGGAGAAAAAGATGTATTGAATTATGTCACTGACTGCGAATGTAATAACAGTTAAAAAAAGCATACATAAATGAAAGGATCAAGATCCTAACCCGATATATTTATTGACGAGACAAGCAGACTTTCAATAAATTGCGGTTTGGCTTTCGTTATGATTGGCCATCCTTTATCGTATGTTCCTAGGTGATTTATAAAAATTAATACATTATATAAAAAGATAGTGACAAGTACATAAATTCGGACATATGCTGATTAAAATTTATAGAGATCACAATTAAATGAAACTACGTGATGTAGTATTATTTCTACTTTCTTTAATTTCTTTACCACGACCTAGGTTTCGTTGTATTACAACATCTACATAGAAATAATACTACATCACGTAGTTTCATTTAATTGTGAATAATGAATTTCTACAAAATTAACGCCAAATATATTCAATATATATAGAGATGGTTAATGGTAGTAAATCTTATTGAATAACTCTATATTTTACCGTATAGATTTAGGATTTCATATTCAAAAACGAAAAATAACCTTTATGTTGAAATTTCATACATTAATTCATAATAAAGTAGATAATTATTTTTATGATATGAGAACTCGATTAAGGATTCGGTGTCCAAAAAAAATCTTCCTTCAAATTCAATTTTATAAAGCGCTGATCTTTCAAATTCATTTGTATAAAGTACTGCCAATCCTTCAAATACATCTTTATAAATTGCTGATGCATCTTTAAAGTTTTTAAATAGCACAGAAACTATTCCCATTTTCTTAATTTTTCCATCATTAAAATTAAAATCGTTAAAAGCAGAAACTTCTCGACCAAATTATTTGTGTGAAAGTGAAATGTTGTAATTGTATACATAAGTTTTGTTATTGAATACGACTTAAATATTCACGATTATATATCTTGAATGTTGATATACTTGGTCTTCCGAATGTTAATATACTTGGTCTCAAATCTGTTCGAATTCCCGTCAAACAATTTCGATTTTTTTCTAGTGTTCTCACATCTTTATATAGTAGACACTGCAGATATATCGTTACAGATTTCTTATATTGAAACCAATATAAAGAATAATCTAAGGTGTGAACATATTTTTCATGAAACAGATTAAGTTACGCTAATACAGATGACGGATAAAGGAATTTTGATATTTTAAGCTACAATTCAAACTGTTTTAATTTATGAAAAGGATAGAATTTTTGAAACTCGTAAACCATTTATCACTAACCCATTTTTTTTATTACAGGAGGATAACTTTAGCGAAACCAGACTACAGAAGTTCCTGATCCCTGTCATAAACCAAAAAAAGTGCTCGGAGAGCAACAAGAAATTCGGCAAAATTACTCCACGAATGCTGTGTGCCGGTACCGCGGCTGACATTCCGGACGCCTGTGAGGATGACAGCGGCGGACCGCTAGTGATCCGCGATACTTTGGTCGGCATCGTATCTTGGGGCGTGAACAGTGCAACACCAGGCTATACTGGAGTCTATTCCAGAGTATCTAAACTAAGGGGCTGGATAGATAAAACCATGAAGACTTTGTAGAGTATCAAACCCAAATAAAATAATATTGAGAAAACACTACTACGGACTGCGGACTGTTTTTGTGTTAACGAAAATAAATAAGTTAAAATAATTTAAGTAGTTTTGGTTACATTTCCCTATTTAGCAAAAATATGTATATGTGTAAATCCCTATTGATTATTCTACAAAATGTACATCAGTGGATCGAGGGTATCAAGTCACAAAATTAACTTAACCGGACGGTTTTTGAAGTATGCAGCAAAAATAGCAAACGCAGATTGCCCTCTATGGAAGTGAAAGTTATTCAAAAACCGACGTCACGCGGTTACTGTTCGAAAAACAAACCGCGCACAGTGTTGCTTAACTTCGATGATCGAACAATTGTAGATTTGCCCTATGTTAATTTATTAAAAATGTTTAATTGCAAACACCCGCTGTTTGTAAAAATCTGAACAAACTTTGTGCATTCAATGCGAACGGTATTTGATTTAAAACATACCAAACAAAAAGTTAGGTGTTATTTGAGAAAAATATTATATTAACAATATAATGAGACCGAATTAGTTCCCAGTAGAAAAAAAAATAAAAACATAAAATATACGTATAAATTAGGATTGTTTTTGAAACTTTGAACATGGCTTTCAGTTTCCAAATTTATTTATTTAACAAACAGTGAACGCCACACTTTCTGTCGACGAATATTAAAGCTAATATAGCTACCGGTTTTAATGTGTTGCAATCACTTTTCTTTCGATAATTGAACATTTATAATTGAAATTTTGTTTCTTGATTTAAGTAGCAGTAGTTTTAAGTGAAAATAAAGAAAAGAAGTGGCAGACCACTTTTCATTTCGCATCTATTAGTTTATAGAAATTAAAAAAAGAAAAAGTAATTTAAAGATTAATATGATATAATTTATTGTTAGAACTATAGTTAGAAAAAAATATATTTCTTCATTTACGCAGTACGTTATACATAAAGGGGAAAGCCACAAATTTCTGTAATTCTTTTCATTTTGGGTTTTTGTTGCAAGTCTTATAAAGTGAATGATGATGAAATTATAAGAAATATATTAAAATTATATTATTAAAATCGCTACTTTTATATATTTTTCATTCCATTTCATGCCGACTATGACTATTAATATTATTCTCGGACACATGCGGTTTGACGTAGAGATATAATATTCTAGATGAAAAATAAATAAATAAATATATATGTATATATATATAATATATATATATATATATATATATATATATATATATATATATATATATATCAGTTGAAAAAAGGTCTCAATTGAACATACAAACAGACACACCTTTATTTAAAAAGTAGCTGTACTCCTCCGTCTTACCTGCGCAGAATTATATCAATTACGCAAATGCTATTTCTACGGAATTCTTTGAAGCAGCAAAGTGAAACAGAGTGTGAAGTGCATGAAACTCACCAGCTTGATAGGGTCGTCGAAAAAGGTGCGAAAAACTCAGAAAGAGGGTAAAAGACGTTTTTACAATACAACTCGAATGTCAATGTCAGTTAAAAAAATTATTTTTATTTATTCGGGCAATGACTACACATTAAAAAAAGCAATAAATTTTAATCATTTTTTGTAATTTATTCTAAAGGTTATTACCGTTAGGTTTTCATTTGTTAGTAACTCAGTACTTATTTGGGATAAAATTGTAAACAACATTGAAAATATTCCAATGTAATGAGATATTCATTAGGAAAAAGAATTTAAAATTTCCTAAAGATTAAAGCGATATGTTTTGAAATAATAAACAAAAATCACTACTTTATATATTGACTTACTAACTCAACGACATCAACAAAAACGTTGCATCAATTCTAATTGATAGTATTTATATGAAAATCAAATATAATTCAAAGAAGAACTACGCAAAAATTATCACAGAAATTGACCAGTTTCTAGCCGAAATATTGAATCATGTGAAAAGTTTCATTTAGACTTTTTAAATAATACCGCACGTCAAGTTTTTGTTTAAATTTCAAGCTTTCATTTGGTTTAATGCTAAAGGGAACTTTCCTTATTTTTGTTTTAAATTTATTTTTCCAGTGGAATAATTTCTTCGTTAAATTCAAACCAAATTTCCCAAATACGTTCAGCTTAAACGTCACATGCAATCCATGCAAAAAACAGCGTTTTTCTTTTCCTTTTACTTTGTAGTAATTTAATTGATAAAGTAATCTATATCGGACCGAATAAAACAAGACTCCTTTTCCTTCATTTATTGGCTTGACCATCATTGCAAAACTTTTATAACACAGACCTACTTCTCAAATATTAACTTTTTATAACGCAAATATGTTGTTTACTACAACTTTCACAGCCGTTAATTATTATAAAGCACAACAAATTAATTATAAAGACCACCCATTATGCCAATTTTCAAGATTGTGCGTCGACCGGAAGTACCCTAGCGGTTATGATAATCAGTAAATATGGCTATTGTATGAATAAAAAATACGCTTTCAAAGACCATATGTTTTTGTCGAGCGAACCAAAAAACTTTAATTTTTACAGCAATGTAAGGTTATAGACCTCAGTATACGATATTAGTTTCTTCAATATAATATCTCAAGCCTTTTCTGAGAAAAAAGGCGTTAACAGACAGATGAACACACAACCAAGTAATCCTAACGGTTAACGGGTTACGTTTTCTTCATATTAAGAAACGGAACCTTAAAAAGAGACTAACAACAAGAAGCTCGGGGCTTCAAGGAGTAAGGGGCCGCAGCGAATTATGCCTTTACAGGCGTAATTAAATCTAGTCCATTTATAGCAAAATATACCGAACGTTCATAAATAATATATTATTAGAAAAAAACGCATTATATTTAAAATTAAAAAGATTTTTTAAAAAAAAGTCTATTACTGAAGTTGCGAGTCATCGTTGTTAAGAAGAATTGTGAAATAGGTGTATTTTGCGATGATTAATCTCAAATATTACGCTAGGATATGATATAAATAACATTCTGTATTTAGAGTCATCTTTAAGTTAATTAGGTTAGGAGTCAAAATTGTAATACCTTTTATATTCATTTCGTAAACACGATTTACAATATATATAAAAATATAAAATTATGGGAAGAATTCATTTTTAGACCATTGATTTTTGTGATTTTATATTAATTTTTTAACTTAAAAAATAGCCACTTTTCATTGAAAGCTACTATGGGAAATATTTTAAATCTAAACGGATGAAATCGGAGGTTATGATTAAATCAAATTCCATTCAAAATTTATTTATTCTAACTTGTTTTTTGCTCTAGACACTAAATCAACTATTTCCATATTATCCTGCATACAAATTATTGAAATGCAATAAGGATATTAAACAATAAATGTGTAAAAAAATAAATGTACTAAAAAAATGAATTTTCAAACATAGATGTATTTATACATGTGAGACATAGTTGTAAAGAATTTATAAATTTGTTTTATTGCGTCATGTAATTTGTAAAATATTTTTTAAACAACTATTTTTATTTATGTAGTAAACATCATCTCTTCCGAAATTATTGGATATTAACGTATTTCACATCCTAATAATTCACATAAAATTATTAAAGATTAATATTTTGGTATCAAAATTTTAATTTAATTTTGCGATTCGTCCATGGAAGCAAAAATATTTAGTTTAAATGACAAAAATTTAATATTTATGAGAATATATCCCGGACACGTGTTTGATGACCACAGCGGAAGTGCCCATTGTTTTTATTCCCGAAAATATTCTTGCAACCCAGATAAATAATTAAATTTCATTCCAGAATCGGCAATATTATATATAATGGACACCAGGACAGATGCAGACCAGGAGAAATAAACGTAATAATTTCTAGACATTCGCAAAGATAAACTACTACGTAACAAGCAAAACTTTTTAGAATATTTTAATTCTAAAGTTATAAAACTTATTGGGGGGAAGTGCCATTAATTTTACTCAAAAATATTCTCATAGCAGGCACTGTGCAGGTAGGGTATCTTTTAATACACAATGGCTTCATTTTTTTTTCGTGAAATTGGATTTGATCAATTTGTTAATAAATCAATTACGAGCCTCAAATCAAAACAGAGTTCAAGAGTTTCACGTGCAAAACCCCAAACGATCAAAGTCCTGACCAGCGTATTGAAATATGCTTATTACAGTGATAAATGCGAATAAGCTGATTATTTACCCGAGAAACTAAATATGAATTTTGCAATAAATTTTATCAACAATTGAAAGAGATGATTGGAAAAAAATACTACTTTGCAAAATGGTAATCCAATTTGCATCTTGGTTTAACAGGATATACAAACAAAGAGAATATATTCATTACGCAACTCTGGACAAAACCATTAGACAAAATTTCGCCTATCAAATATCATAATGACAATAAACAGACCGCAATAAAATAAATTTGCATTTGGTTATTGAGAAGAGCCGTATGTTTATTGGTGAGGAATATTTATTTCTAGAGCTACTCTTGACGCAAATTTCATCATAGAAATAACATGCCCTTCTTCTGCTATCAAGATGGATGTAGAAGAAATAATTTAAAACAAATAATAGGTTTTGGATATAAAATATCATTGGGCTACTGATAGTGACCACCACCTGTGCTATTACTAAATAGAGGGTCATTACGAAACGAGACCATTGTCTGTTTGTTATTTGGACTGACGTGATGTCACAAATTATTGAGTGGGTTGACTAATTTTGGAGAACAAAATGAATTATAAATGTTATAATTACTGTTTATCTACAGAATTGGTAGATCAATGAACCGAGATAAATCCATATTTATTGGATACTGCCTGATGGATGTCGAGAAGAAAGATAAGATTTGGGTGATGGGAAACGCCGGTGTATAAGTCTCAATTTACTTATTCACCACTAAAGATATCTAACAAAATACAGTTTTATATTAAAACATTAGCGGCCCGCCCCGACTTATTTCATGGGTATAGTCCTGCATTTGTAATATTTTGTCGCACTAAGCGTGCCCGTTCCCCGCCCCCCTGATTCAAACTGCACAAATTTTGTCGCCCAAACCATTTTCTTTATTATACAATTTTTGTGGCTTATCTTTAATACTTTATATATATAATATATATATATATATATACATATACATGTATATATATATACATATATATATATATATATATATATATATATATATATATATATATTTGAGAAAGTGTGTGAGAAAACATTTGAGAATAAATTGAAATGTGAAAAATTATAATATATATGAAATTCAGCTTAATATTAGGTTGGCAACCTATTAACTCGCCATCTCTGTACACAAACTTTTCAACTTTTTATATGTAGTCAACAAAATCAATCGTTAATTATATATAGGCACCATCGGTATTGAACACTTGCCGCCAATGTGCAGGCAGAGCTAAAGTTTGATCCTTGTAGAAATCTTTGGCCTTTGACTGAAAAACCAGAGAAATTCAATTTTGATATGACTTTCGTCTTTAAATTTTCTATCACGTAAATTATTAGAGAAAAGTGAACGTCTTAAGAGTTTAATGAAGTGAACGTCTTAAATAAATTAATGTGGACAATATGTGGAAGGTCGTACTTTAAGAAATCTTCGAACTTTAAGACATCGCCTACTTGTCGATTTTCGTTTGGACTCTCTCCTTCGGCGGTATGTTTTTTTTTATTTTCATATATACACATAATTTCGTAATATATTATGCTACGTACAAAGAAATGACCATACGAAATGGAATGGTGTGTTTAGTTTTTGAAGAATGTTTTCAACATTTAATAAAACTAAATTATATTTGTAGACATATATTGTGCATTATTTCATGATAATCTAAATTTTGATTTAATTTATATCTTATTATATTTTTTGGAATGTGGAATTATAAACAATCAAAATTGCACATGAACGTATACAAAAAAAATGTAATTAAAGAAATTAATAAATTTTATTGTCACTTCTATCGGAGTACAGTTTATTTAATAATTTAGGATTCACTTGGTAAACAATATTGACTTAAAACAATATTTAAGAGACTTTACTCACAACATTAGAAAAACGTATGTTGAAAAATAAATTCATTATTTAGTCTGTGCGAAATTTCGATCATACTGCCGATAAAAATTATAGTGTGTTTTTTAATTATGTAAATAATCTACAAATTCATCCACCATTTTTTGTAAGTATTTGATAATTATGTTTAAATTTTAAGTTTAAAAAAACGGTTTTGTCTTAGCAAATGAAAAACACTATAACGGTAGATCAAAATCACACCGTGTTCTTCCTATGATATAAAACAATTTCTTCTCTGTCTTGACATCTCTCGTTTCACTCACATTAGTTTAGGCTATCGCACTTTCTTCTACCTTAGACACCTATACATATAATAAAACAGTAACGAGAAAAAATCTGTACATTACATTTTTTTTCAAAAAAGCAGATGCAACATGTTTCGTACATGATACGATCCCCAAAAACAATGTTTATGGAATTTTTGTGTTTGTCTGATTGTATATTCGTCAATCACGCAAAAACTAATAGACCGATTCCGATGAAATTTGGTAATGTGATAACTTATCATCAGGGTCGTAATCAAAAATACTTTTTATGGCGGAACGATCTTTCATTCTCACAAAACAACTTGTTTCAGTGAACATTACACAAAAGCTACGACTCTACGAATATTAAAAATTTCTAAAATGACTAATAATTTAAAATTAATTTTCGTTGGAGTATGAAAAAACAAAAATTAAAAAATTTTTAGAACATCGACCTCTATTCGAATTTGCGGGGGGGGGGGAGTCTTGAAATAGGGGAGGGGGGAGGACTTGAAATTCAAAATGAATATGAAAAATATAAGATAGAATAAACGAAAATTATATATAAATATTTTTCAGTAGTCCCTCGCAGGAGTTTGCGGGGGGTGTCGAAAAAAAATATTTCGTGTTTTCAGAAAATAAAACCCACAGAAGTTGAAATTAAAACAAATGGAAGTTGAAATAGCGAAAAATTCTAAACGAATAATTTTAATTGTAAAACCGGTCCCTAGGGTTAAAAAAAATATAATTTATATTAAATGTTTTTTGAACAATAGACTTATAGACTTCATATTTAGTGTAATTTCGATAGGAATAGGAGAAAAGTATTAATGTACATTTTTCTAAAATTTTATATATGACTATTACGGACGTAAAATATAAAATATCTTTGATATTTTTGGTTTTATTGAAATTAATAATCAGCCAGACTAAATCGCGGGCAACAGCTAGTATTTTTTATATTAATTTACCCACATTTCTTTCTACAAATTGATTTTCTTTTCATTATTCTTCATTGTTAAATGTAGAAACTTCACAAACTCGTGTTCGCGAAGTTTTCAGAAAAATAGCATTTTTATAAAGTATTAATGAAAATCAAAATATACCAAAAGGAGACGCGCTCTTTTCTTCTTTTTATATGTTTTCACGAACAATATATAATTAAAAAAACTCGTCAAATTGTCACTATAAATTTTACACGTCAAAATAAGCGCAGCGCTTTTCTTTATCCCTACTTCCGTCGCCTCGTTTTGTCACATAATGTCGTGGTGCTACTTAAACTGATTTATAAACTGCCATGGTAAAACTACTTCAAGAAACTGTGGAACATTTTTATTCATTTTATAAAGCTCGAATTTATTACTTCACTCTTGTCTTCATTCCTTGAAACATTTTCCTTTAACATGGATTATTTAGATTTTGTCAGAAGCTATTTTTTAAGTTATTGTTTAACAGTAACAGCTCCTTGCAATTACGTATAGCGATAATACTTATGCGTAGCATTGAATTACCTAAAGCTAACTTTGATAGCATACCTCTTACGTTTATATTTCTTTTCATATTTGGTCGCATCCTTTTTTCGTATCATTCTAAATTGCTGTTGACGATGGTACAAAAACATGCCCTTTTAAAGGCCTACTTTCATAAAAATAATCGCAAAAGCGACGACATCATTCGAATATGTAACCTATATTGTCTCACATGTTACTTTTCAATGGATTATTTAGGTTTTGTCAGTAGATTTCAATAGGTTATCGTGGCTTCGAAAAATAACGAATAGCTTATGCGTAGAGCTGCTTATTAAGTTTGGTAATTAATAACGTATTTTTATATTTTTTTTATTTTTTTATTATTATTATTTTATATTTTAATATCTTGTCAATAACCTTATTTCTATCTCCCTAATTTGTTGTTAACAACCGTATGAATATATTTTTTCTGGAGATCCACTTTCATAAAAATATTTGCTAAAGCTTATCGCTTTACTTTTCAATAGAAACATTATTTTTCGAAAATATATTATCAAAATGTCCTAGGACAATTTCTAAAATAATATCAACAATTTTCTTAAAATACTAAGATTATTTCTTCTCATTTTGGTATAAAGTTATTTTTCACGTTACTTAATGTTGAAAACTGAACATGGATATATAAAACTAACCAAAAAACACTAAAAAATTTTCTAATTACTATAATATGTGTTTAAAACACTGATTAAAATATTGTTTTTTTTATTTTCTGTTGTTTTTCTAGCTTACTATATATATTAATATGTTATAAAAGAAACTTAAGTCAACACCCATTACTTTTTTTTATGATATTGGATATTTTTCTTTAGAGATAATTTGGAACTAATGGATTTACCTAGCCCCAAGTAAAGCAGCCCGCAGACACGAGACCGCGAAATTTCAACGAATTTCCTTTTCCGAGAAAACTAAAAATTTAAAGAGCTGAAACCGGTGGCAATGAATTTTTCTCTTGAAAGTCTATTAAGTATTATTAGTTTGCAGACCTGAGAAATAACAAAAAAATAGTGAATTTTTGCAACTTTATAGTGCAAAGTCAAACATATTTGCCTTCATCCGATTTTTTCCCGTTTCAAATAGCGACGTTAAACGGATCAAGTTTGAAAGCGATTCGTCAAAACTGTAATCCATATCGTCAGGGAAAACGTTATTATTTTTAATAAATAAACTTATTTTTTTCACGATATAGTTTTTCAGACAAAATTCTCTGAAACAATGACATGTTCAGTTGAAGAAAATAATGGTTTAAAGTGAACACGTATGATAACTAACCAAATTCTAATATAATTAGGTGATGACGTAGTTGTGGTAGTGGACGTCAGCATCAAAGAAGTACCTTAGTAGATTTCTATTCAATACTATGGTGATCACACTTGTGGAGCGAAACTGATCGGAAAGCAGTGGGCCTTACATCCCCACATTGCATTGCTTATTTGGTATCTTTTAAGAATACAACGTCTTTGTAACAAATATAATTTCACATTATTTTTCAGAAATTAAAATAATTAATTGGTCTACCGTTCAATGATCACGTCATCATTTACTGCAAAAGACAAAGTGGAGTTTCAATTCATCTGATTTGTTTCGAAGATATTTTTATAACTTGTTTCACAAAACCGATACATTGGCATAATAAAGAAAATGAGTGAATTGGTAATGAAAATATGTGAACATATAAACACGATGTCTCATTAATTACGCAAAAGAGACGGGCAAAAGTCCATATAGTATTAGGTCTAGGTATTATAAAAATTAAATAGGTACTCTTTTAAAGATAAAATAAAAATCTAGCCCCTTTTATTTAAATCGTCAAACAAACGAATCAAAGACCTTATATTTTTTATCAGTCAGATAGGTTACTTTTTCATTACAGTTCATAATAGTAGAACTAAACCGGCCAACAACACGAAACCCTTATTTGCTGTTGTATCCAGTTGTTTGGAACGCAGACGCAAGATACTAGTTCATGAAACTTATAGACCTGATAGAATCGTTGAAAAAAGCCGCATACAACTAGAATAGAGCGAAAAAAAAGAAAGGACGAATTTGTATGGAACCTGACCTAGATGCGGCCGATCAATAATTTTAATATTTCTTGAACGATTTAGTCGTTCGATTACCATGGAGAAACATATTTACCAAAATCTGATTCTAAATTTAATACTTAATGTAGAATACATTAGCGTAATAGACCTCCTTAGGTATTTTTTGTTTCAAAAATATACATTTATTAAGTGTTCGTGGTTAATATTAAATGTATGGAAACTTAAGATATTTGTTAGACTAAAAATAGTACATGTACTCAAATGAAAATGATGCCTAATGGCTACTACAAACGGCAATAGTGAAAGTTTTTGGAATGTCAAAAGCGGCATACACGATTTTTGGAATGAAAAGGAATCGCATAGTGCGACATCAGCTCGGTGATATGGCGCATGGCCCATAATTTCTACACTCAATTTAGTAAAATATTAGGTTCTTCATGTGACTACGTGTATAGAGGCGTTGTTTTGATGAAGGAGGATTCTATTACGAGAGCATTACGCTCGAACTTTTCCAAAACAACAAGCAAATAATTAATAATATATCAGGTTTGTGGTTCTATATAAAAACGTTTCATTTTCCAGAAAAATCGTTGAAAAATATCATATCCATTTGAAGAACGAGGGGACAATTTTTTGCCAGCACTTTGTCCTTTCTTCACTTTTGTAAGCAACTCTTTGGGAGGAAATACTCGCTGTCTAGCCTATCTCTTAGTTTGGGTTCCAGAAATGGAATCCAGCCATGAATATCAAGCTACTATTATATACTGCAAAACCTAACAGAGCACAGACACTGGCCTTCGTTTATTGAGTCGCGAAAGAATATTTTAAATCGATATAAACAATGTATTTACACTTATTGGCTATCTGGTTGAAATTTTAATTTTATAAATGCGAAGGAATATTTTATTAGAAGGAAAATAAGCATTTTATAATTAAGAGGGAAATAAAGAAGAGTTTGAATCAAATGTTATAAACAGGTCTTGTCTCGAATGATATACATAGCACAGAGAAAGAAAGGGTATAAGTATATAGATGATGATAATGGGTTGGTTGCAGAATTCTATTTGTTTTATTTATTGCTAATAAATGTAAGTGAATTTTCAAAATTCACTTACATTTATTAGCAATAAATAAAACAAATGGAATTCTTGCAACCAAGCTACTACCATCATATATGATTTATACTCTTTCTTTCTCTGTGCCATGTATATCATTCGAGACAAACCTATTTACAATATTCGATTCTAACTTTATTTCCCTATTAGTTACAAAATTCTTATTTTCCTTCTAATAAAATATCCCTTTTCATTTATAAAATTAAAATTTCTTCAAATAAAACTAACAACTTATGAACCCAGATAGCCAATAAGTGTAAATATATTGTTTATATCGACTCAAAATATTCTTCCGCGACTTAGATTTAATTTCTAATGACCTAACTAAAATAAACGAAGGCCAGTGTCCGTACTCTGGTAGATTTTGCAGCTTTATTTCCATTTATAGCACTGTTAATACTCATATATAATAGTAGATTGATATTCATGACTGGATTCCATTTATATTAGTAGACCGATCGCTGATATTGAGAAGTGGATAGTCTATAACAACTGTAATACATGAATGGGTGTATATACATAAATGGAACACTGGGGCCTATGAGAATGAGTTCACCCACCTGAGAGATGTACTGAAGATGTCAAAAGAATATCCAAGTTTAGTGAAAGATAATTCTGCTAGTAGATACGGTAAATAAATAACACATTAAAGATACAACTAACACAAAAGAGATATGATACCATTCGCAGAAAATATTCGATTATTCACTACTTAAATAGGATATAACCTGAATAGACTAGTGTAGATTGATGTAAATTTATTTAAAAAAGCTATATAAACTGTTAGTCCAAAAAACAGAAAATTAATAAAGAAAATAATGATAAAACAATTCTGATTTTATAGTTTTGTATTTCTTGCTTCTTCATCCAGCGTCGGAGACTACTGATGATAGGCTCATGTACCAACATGATTGATTAGAAACGGAAAATTAATATAGTATGTTCCAATTTCAGCAAATAAAACTGCAAGCAGTAAACTACTGGAAATACAAAGTATCTTTTGATAGTACTTTTGGAGATATATATCAAATGCCTAATAAGAACACTCAAGTGATACTGGTCAGAAATATTTTATTTCTACATGACCTTGGAGGAACTAATCTTCTGTCAGTGAGTTAAATGATGTAGAAAGAATATCACAGCACGTAAAAAACAGTGAAGAAACAACAAGAGGTTGGTCACCGATGGAGTTTTTAATTAACATCCCCTAAAAAAGGTGGAAGGGCTTTTCTTCTTTTGGAATGCTAATTTTTTATAACGTTACGTAAAATAAATTAGTTATAATGATATAAACTGTGGCTATAATAATTAAATTTTAAGTTATGATAAATCAATTACAACTAATAAGATAAATTAATATAAGCACAATTAGTAAGTACAAATAACAGTACGAAACGTTTACATCATATGTCATACACGTCATGAATCTAAGTTGATATTCTTAAAATTTAAATACCTATAAAGCAACTTTTAATATCTCGCAATTTCTTTTATAACTTGTGAACTGAACACATTTTTTTCCTCATTTAAACTGGCTCACTTGTTTAATAAAAATAAGTTTCATAGAGTATCTTTCTTGATGAGTGTCTTACTTCCTTCTAACAGAATTTTTTTTATCTGTGAGCAAGGTTTTCACAAATTCGGTGTTTACCAGTCTGTGATTGTCACGTACCAGTGACAATCACAGCTCCCATCGCACTGGAGACAGTTCAAACCTCATATTCTGTAAATTCGCCATCGGTTATGATGCAGGCAGATGTGATTATAGAAAGGCTGCAAAGCATTTTGCCGCCTTTTCTCTCAACTACAATGGTGTATGTCTAATTATTATTAGCATAAATATAAATAACAACGAGGAAGATGACAATTTAGAGATTCTTCCTAAGGCTGAAAATAATAATGTGGATCCACCTACTTTTTATGAACTCACCTCAAATTTCACTTCGTATTTTAGAGATCATATGATCTAATTGGTAGAGTATATGGACTTTGCCGACTTCTGAAGGGGAGATCACTAGAAAATTTTTCCCATGTGTTCATGAGCGACTACTGAAAACCTGGCTCAAATCTGACTACTGCACTTCCAAATTCCTGCCGGGAAATAAAGACTTCCGCGCAAGTAGACATTGATTTGCCCTGAGAGGACATGCGGGACATGGAAAATGTTTCATTTAACTGCAATAAATAAAGTGATATGCGCAGAGTTTTGGGAGGAAGCATATATCAGTGTAATAAAGAAGATTCATGCCAATCTTTAGGACCTGATATCTTCAGTCACCGTGACTTGGCTGAGAGTGGACCGATCTTTAAGTCATTCAAAATGTTTGCAAAGTGCGTCCCGGAAAAATGGAGATCCTAAATGGTTCATTGAGAAGGGACAGTCCTTAACCTTGTTGAGTAGAAGTGTTAGAAGGTAGTTACGGCACACTATTGGGGGGCTTTCGATAGACCATCTTTTGTATGCAGGGGATGCTACGGGTCTCTGAGACAACCCACCCGGGTTGATGAATAAGATGGAAAAAGTTTTGTTTTTGTTAGGTAAAGAATAAATTAAGAAAATACGTTTAACTTTCTAAGGTTAAATGTTTATTTGGAAGTATTTTAATTTGAAAACAATTTTTTAAGAAAAAATATGAATTGAGGTGCTACTGTTTGTAATTTTATACATAATTTCGAACAAATTAAAACGTACATTTCTGGATATAGATAATACAAAATATACTGTAAAAAATCGTCAAGGTCGGTAACGGTTTAAGAGGGGGAGAACAATTGTCCCTTTTTGAAAATAAGGCACTTCTTTAATGTTGTTCGGAGCCAAAAAGTAAGGTCCATAACCAATAAGGTCTCAAAAAATCACTCTATCATAACAAAGAGATGACTTGCTTCAAACTCACAAATCTGTTAATATGTAAGTGATAATTAGTTCGCAATTTTTCACCATTTTGATTTATTTGCTTTTAGCGTATTCCCTCTAGGGAAGTGACATTCTAATTAACAGAAGTTATCTACAATTTCGCCATACCCCACCGATCACGTATACCGGAACTGAAAAAAAAAGATATTGGGTATGTATCCGTCATAACCGCATGCCAATGTCTGTAATTAAAGGAAGAAAACTCATTTTAATATTTACTATGAATTTCAATTCGATACTTGCATTCAAATTAATTTGAAAATTGGAACATAATTTTATTTGTGTTATTGGAACATTCGATTTAATATAGAATGGTGATATGAGAACTAAGATATGGTTATATTTAAGAGTTGCTATGACGATGTGACGGGCGAGTATAAGGTTCAGACAAGTTCTACAGAGTTTAGTTAAAGCGCGCGTATCAGATACGCATTCTAGATTAAAAATATCTTCCATATATTTAATAAAATCGTATCTAATAATACTCAGTATTTAAAAAATGCAACTAAAAAGTACTAAACGTAGATAAATGGCGTAAGCGTATCTGTTTGTTTTTTTATTATATTCATTTTCCACGGTAAAATACACCTCAGATTTAATAACATGGTATTTCCGCCAGAAATAATATTTTCGTTCTTAATTTTCTTTTTATTTTCTTTCTTTTTTGATCACTGGGGATTATATAAGTTATTGCAACTTTTCTTTCTTTCATGTGTTATGTACTCTAGTTGCTGCTTTGAGTGCAATGACTGCTTAATAGCGCCGTCAGACTTATTTGTAGACGCATCTCTATTAACCTTATTTTTGCATAAATTTTGATTTAATAGTTTATCTTATTTAGTTCTTTTCATATAATTTTATTATATCGACACATTTTTAACGCTTAAAAACCATCTACTGTTATATTATAGTACACTTTTTAACAATCATTAAAAACATTGAGTTTCATCCTAGAGCATTTAAACTAATGTTAATTCGAATTTTTAGCTATATCTATATCAAGATTCATAAAGATCTATCATACAGTTTAGACGTGATTGAGTAAGGAACATCAACTACATTTACTCTTGATGGTATTAATATTCTACGTGTATAAAGCCACAGATAATACAGAGGTAGTAATATTCCACGAATGTAAAGCCACAAGTAACACTATAGTAGTACTACCTGCAGATTTGCCTGTTGCCACAGGTTGTTACTCTGCAATGGCCTACAGGTTGTTACCCTCCAATGACCTACAGGTTGTTACTCTGCAGTGGCCTACAGGTTGTTACTCTGCAATGGCCTACAGGTTGTTACTCTGCAATGGCCTACAGGTTGTTACTCTGCAATGGCCTACAGGTTGTTACTGTGAAATGGCCTACAAGTTGTCACCCTGTAATGGACTACAGGTTGTTACTCTGCAATGGCCTACAGGTTGTTACTCTGCAATGGCCTACAGATTGTTACTCTGCAATGACCTACAGGTTGTTACGCTGCAATGGCCTACAGGTTGTTACTCTGCCATGGCCTACAGGTTGATACTCTGCAATATCAAATACATAAATACTAAATTTGATAGCAATTTGTTGAACGGAGCAATAGATACCTTCTCTGTTACAGGTGTACAAATACCCACATTCGTTCTGGACGATGCGCATTTAATTTTGATAAAACTTTACCAGTCAATTTCTTACGTAATTTCTTACGTATTTTTTACGTATATATTACCAAATAGTCTATATTATAAACAAATAAAGGTGTAACTAGGATATACAAACAATTAATACTTCTTGCTAAAGCGCTTACGTCTCAGCGAGAGATGTATCACTCTTTTATGCAAAAAATATATCGATTTTATTACACGATACAACAATTTATTGATAGTGCGTACTTAGACACGGAAACCACTAATAACACATAAAAAAATGTTACGTTCATTTTAATATCTCAAAAATTGTATATTTTTAAAAAAATGTTGCCGTAGAAACTTACTAAATATGTACCTTGTTTCATGTCAGTATCTTTAAACATCCATCGATCAAATATCAAGAATAATGTTTTATTTAGTATAACTTAACGCAAACTATGTAAATAAAACTTCTTAGAGAACTTATTAAAAAAAGTATCAGGTGCAGTTTCCTGTTTTCGGTTATTCCACTTTATGACAATTATATCAAATGATCTCTAAGTCACTTACCATCGAAGTTACTGTCGGTTATTTAAAGCTTATATTTACTTCCAATAAATTTCAAAAATCATGTTTTATTTACTGTAACTTATATAACATTAAACATATTAAACTCCGAAGGCATATTTAATAAAATAAAGTCACCAAATGAATAAAGTCGCGCGTAAATAAGTAGCTCGAAAGAATATGGCTGTGTTGTCATACATATTATGACAGTTTGTGTGGTAAATTATAAACGAAAGACCACGAACGAGTAAAGAAAAAGAAGAGCCAAGCTAAAGAGTAGCAATAGAAATGTAATAATAAAATAAGATGTATAAATAAATAAGCGAGTATAAATAAATAAGATACGTGAGACGAACTTCCGCAGCTGGTTGGAATTAATTTTCTTTATATATTTTCTCATTTACAGCTGAACTTTGGAACTAATTTCTTCTACTGTTCCATTCTTAATTAAGCGTAGCTTTTGAGGAATTATTAAAAAAATTCCTTCCATATATCCAACGATTGATAAGAACTTATTAAGCGGTAATGTTGAAAGAAAGAAAACGTTTTCCACTACGAGCAATCACTAAAATTTACATGCAATCAATATTTATTATAAATGAACATGTACTAAAAATAATCAGGTAAAAGAACTAAACGTTAATGTAAACAATGGATGAATTTTCAACAAATAAGTACACATATTGATAATAATGAGGTCTCAACATGAAATGCATCTGTTGGACTATCGAACAATACTAAACTCATTTCTTTACGTTCGTCCTTTTATACGTAATTGCCTCTTGGAATTTCGTAGTGACTTGTAATTGTGTAATTACGTAAATCCTAATTTACATCAATGCAGTATTATTTATTTAAAAATACCAACTCTTTTCAACCAAAAATTAATTCTTTCAGATTAAACTATTTGAAATTTCTCCCCAAATTTAATTTGAATTTCTATATAATTTGATGCAAATTTATTATTTAGATTACCTTAACTTTATCTTTCATTATATGGCGTTCATTTTTTCCACAGAGAACCTTTGCCAATTCTGAAAGATGACACACACGTAATTTAACAATTGATTAAAGACGCATTAACTGAATTTTGATAGCCAATTCAAACAATAATTATAAACATTCTCCGTCTAAAGTTGTAACATAAATAAATTTTTGTGTCAATATTTACTAAAATAACTTTCTAAAATTACAATGAGTCGACAACTTTTCATGTCTCAAATTTTAATTTTATCAATAGAGCCTCTCATCGACTTAAGTGTAATCTCCTTGTAGTACGCTAATTAATAACGCTGCTCACTAATACATTTTACATTCAACAAACTGAAAATAGACCTTAAAAGTTAGTGCTCGTAATGACCAATCAAGCTTTTATAAAAAATGACAATTGTGCCACTTGTAAATATTATATACTAGAAATAATAATGACATAATTATGGATTAATACATAAGCAATAATATTATCCTAATTTTCGATTTTAGTTGTCATAACATTGCTCACATTATGTTCTTTCGATTCAGCTGTCATAATATAGCTCACAAAATATTGCTGACGTGATATTTCAAAAAATATGTACACAGTTGGTATTGACTATTCTTCACGTAAAGTTATTGATATAAACGCTCTTTTAGTGTTATGTTATTTTATTTATGTTTTGTCAAATTACATAACCTATAATTAATTAATTGTTTACGTGCAGGGTAATATTATATATCTTGGATTCATGCCATTATGTCAGTAAAAATTAAAGTTCGTTCTTTTCATCGTTATCTGACATCGTTTATTATTTGGTTCCATAAAAAAATTAGAAAAACTAAATACTTACACAATCATCTTTTTTTTATCGGATTATAGAGATCGTTTTTTTAAAGACCGATGACACTGAAATTTAAAATTTAGCGCAGGTAAAGTAAATGTAACAGAGAAATTAAATTTTCTGTTCAGGTTTTGCAGAATAGAAAGGTGCTCTGAAATATTTAAAGGCCATCTTATGCAATGATAAGTAAAAGTTTATTAAAGCACAAATCTGAACATTCGGAATCTATTTTCGTTTCAAACTTTTTTAAATTTACTTCTCAATTCATCAAATATATAGGTAGTTCCAACTTACGATAACTGTAAAAATTCGAGAAGAAAATCAGTGCAGATTACCAAGAAGAAAATCATTGTAGCTAAATGTAGTGCAACCCCGAATTCTTGTGACGTCGTGCAGAATGCCGATATTCTAATAAACATTTTTTTTAGAGATTTTTTGTCTGAGAGATTCATCTTTTCATCACAAGTAATGTGACTTCTTATTAATGATGTAACGGATATACGTGTCGGTACCGTGAATGATCCACCAAAAATAAATATGCGGGTTTGGATTTGCTTTTGAATGACGGATATCATATAATGTAAGGCTCCGTCACCGTTTTGGTCGCAGTAAATTTTGGGTATTCTCGTACTGTACGGCACTTAAGACGCGGCAAACGCTAAATAGAACTATTCACCACACAAAATTGTGTGCCCCATGTATCATTCTACGATCAAATATTTTTTTAAATGTTAATAAAGCCTGTAGGTACAAATAAAGGGTTTTACGTATCTGAAAAACCTTTTACTTATCTCAAAACTCCTTATGAGAGAAATTTACTTTTTTGCAGGTATCTTCGGAAATGCTTTCCCCATTGTAAATAAAAACGATAGATAATATCAATGTATCAAAATAAATTGCTTGCAATTTGTAAAATTTCAATCCAATTGTTTTTTCTTTAATTTTTTGAGGACACAGTTTTAATATTCTTCTTCCCTTATTGACGATCCTGCCAAAATCAAACATTTATATCTTCTTACTTTTATCAAGGATCCATTACGTAATAACGTACCTAAAAATAAAGGCTTAGATTTAGGAGGAAAACATCGTGACAAGTTATAAAAAAACATTAGCTCCGCAAAAATCGATACTTTAGAAGATATATTTTGTACTTTTTTGAAATATCATTACTCCAAACACACGTACCACTTTTGTTCGAAAACTTTTCCACTTAGTCTCGTGAAACTTGTGCAATCTCACTAATTCTGAGAAAATTTAAGATCTTCACTTCAGTCAACAAAATTGATTTGTATGACTGGAGTCAGAATTTTTCAAAAAAGTACAAAAAATTATAAATTCTAAACTATTGATTTTCGCAAAACTATCTTTTTTAAATGACTTATCATGATTTTTCCTACCTAAAAACATAGAACACTATAAATGGGATACCTGCATAAAGTACCTAAACCGATTTAGACCTGTTTAGATTATTACGAAATGTCCACTTTCTGAAATGAAGAAATTCATCTCAATTAAATCTCAAAAGTAGATGATAATAAATAAAAGATAATAAATATATAAATATATTAAAGAAAGACAGAAATATACAAATATATTACAAAAACAGATATCTATTCCCGGAAATATTAAAATAAACTCCTTTTTTTGGCTTAATGTGCACTCCACGGACTATTGAAAAAGGAATATTTGAAATCACACAAAATTCACAGCTCGAAACTCATTCAGTCAATCTAGTATATTAAAATTCTTCGGCGACAACCTTTACTCTGTGCGACTCTTTAACACGCAAACTATTACGTGTTTGATATTGACAGTATGAACGTAAAAAAAATATTTTAATGTATTTTTAATATATATTTTAATGTATTTGTAACATATATATATATATATATATATATATATATATATATATGTATATTTTATCTTTCTACACTCTTTCACCATAAACTTTAACAATGCTAATTCTTACACTACTCCGTGGGCGCAATATATTTAAAAAGGGGTGCGAAGTTTTCTCTTCACGTATTCATATATAGATATGAGTTTAATAAATAAATTGATAAATTCTAAATCGTATTTTTAAGATAACCTAACGTATCACCTCACCGATATCTACATCCCTATTCTCCTTATATTTGATGAATAAGTAGCATCACGTCAGATAAAAATAGTAATTAGAGGATAATATCCATTGTATGAAATAAAATCTCATACCAGATGTATTTGTATAAAATCTCATAGTAGATTGCCAAAATCCTTTTCAGTTTACAGTGAAAATCTTTTATAATTATTGGCCCAAAATTTTGTTTCAAACCTAAGACGCAGTATGAAAATTGTTAAAAATAATAAAAACAATACTATTACACTTAGTTAAATTCTTACAAACAAATACCATATACTATAATAAACCTGTAAAGCTCGGATAACTCTAACAATTATGTAAAAGACCTGATTCCTCCTGGTAAAATATCATTAATAAGTATAAATGTGAATATATATAGAAGTGATACAGGGTCTACTTGGTATTCTACTAACAAAGCGGTATTTGTATCTACCTATTTCTGTGATCCACATCTATTTCGAACGTCTACACACCCTTAGTGGTCAATATGTATCTACGCAAAAGAATGTAATAATTTATTGAAAAAATATCTGCACGGAATCATATTGAGATGTTCAATTAAACGCGATATTCAAACTCAATGCATAAAATAATCTAAATCTAAGAAAGCGTGTAGAGACAAAATAAAACTTCGATGTCTCCGTTACTCAAACATCTCTTTGGATCAACAACTTTTTTCAATTTAAAAAAAATGACACCTCACCGTACCGAATTATTTGAGCTGCTTACCACTAAATACAATAAGAATTGACAATTTGGCTCTGCATCCAACTAAGGGGCCCTCACCCAAATTATGATATAAAATTGTAATTAAATTTGATAATCTACATATATTGATAATCTACATATACACATGTTCATAAATAATGTCATTAGAAAATTATACCCATTACTTTTAAAGCCAGGAAAGAATTTCAAGAAACACATCTAATAATATAATTATGCGTCATCTAAGTTGAAAAGAACAGTGAAATGAGCATATTTTGGGATGATTAATCTCAAATATTACGCTAATGTATGATATAAAACAACATTCAATTGAGATATATTGAGAATATAGTTATCTTCAAAATTATGAAGCAAAATCCCAATTTGTATTATTTGTATTTTATAAATGCGAATTCATTTCACCTAAAGTACAGTAGATTTTCACATAAGGATGTAAACATCAAACGATATTGAAATAAAAGGTACGTTGCAATTAGTAGGGAATCATTCGGTCACCAACTGTCGAGGTGATCGTGGATTCTGAATGCTCTGATCTCTACTAGACTTTTCTAACTTTTACATTATATATGATTATTTTTACTAAATATCACCACCTTGGTCACTGTGTTATTTATGTTATGTAACATTGCAGAATCTAGATAAATAAAATGTTTTAAATTTGTATATGTGGGATAAAATTTTAATGAATTTATAGATTTAATATATTGTACATTGTAATTTAGTAAAAAACATCTTTTACAAAATGATAGCACATCGAGATACTTATTGAATCTTATTGGATCACGTAGCATCATTAAAAGTGAATATTTTTCTTTAAAAACGAGAGTCAATTTCACGATTCGTCATTGGAAGCAAATGGTATTAAATTTAGACCAAAAACTTAAATATTTAGCAGAATATATTCCAAATGGTCTTTGTAATGTATTTGACGACCACGCAAATTATCCACCGACTACCCAATTTTGTTCCCCAGATATTTGATCAATCTAGGATTACGAAAACTTTATTCTCGAATTAGTAACAACATTTATTATGTGTAAACTATCTACTTTATTTCTTTTCCGTACCTTAAAATATTTTGTAGAAAATGTTTTGTAGGGTGGAAGTACACGCTGAGGCAGCAGAGTAATAGAGGGAGCAAATGTAAGTCAGCCTGAGCACTATTTAAAATGAAATTATTATCTGTGTCTAATATAGGAACATAAAATAAATGTATTAGAAACTGTATTTGAATATCCAATTCCATGGAGATATGGTTACCGCTAGTCATCAATAAAGTAGGTTCAAACACCGCTAGACTGTAGATATAATAAAACTGTAAACCTTGCGTTTTTGTACACTGAAAATATTTGAAAAAAAAATCGGGGCAAGAAGAATAAGTGATGCCAAGCATTAAGATCTTTCATTCCACTTCACGCGGACTGCGACTATTGATATTGTTCTCAGGCCCCTTCCCTTAATCGTACTTTATAACTATCAAAAATAAATATGCTGTCAACAGAAAAAGAAACGCAGTTAGACATGTAAATAGACACACCTTTATTTTAAACTAGTTATTCCCGCGGTTCACTCGCGTAGAATTATCTTATCCAATATTCCGATAGTTTGCACCAAATCAGTTTTTCATGTGCTTTAGAATATATTGCATTGGAAGATTTATTTAGCCTGAGTAAATTAGTTTTCACCATCACCTGATCTGAACAAAGCAACAAAACATTGGAAACGTACTTCTCTTAAATAGATTTTGTTATCAAGACCGGTTTCGCGAGTCTACTGAGACGCGACCTCTATTTTGAACTGTTTTAACCGTAATGCATAATCACATACAATGTTTATGTTTCAAGACTTAAAATTTCGCAGATAGAGTGAAGCATCGTTTAAAAGGATTAGTTATAAGGGTATTAAAAAAAAATTTTCTTAAATTTTATTATGAAAATATATATAAATATATATAAAATCTCCTAGTCCTCGCCTCCTTGCTTCCGAAACTACTGAACCTAAAATGAAACAGACATTTTATAAGCCTACGTAAAAACTGTAACGATGATTCTAGGTCCAATGTATATGGTACATACGCGATAATACCACACTATTTAATTGCATTAAGTATTATTAAATATTTAATACTCCAGGTGGTCCATATTAATGATATAATATAGTAATTTCACTTCAAAAGAGATACAGAACCCTCAATGCGTGGAACAAACCTGCACTTACTCTCTTTTATTGTCATTAACCTTTATCCACGAATGAAAAACATGGAACGGTTCTTTTCCATAAATATATTTAACAGAAATCAAAGTCGACCGTGGTAAATTCGAAACAAGCATTATTCTTCAAATTTATTCTCCAAAATGTTCACCTAGCAGCCTGGGTATTCTGGCATCGGAATAAAATTAAAAAATTACTTGTAAAATAATACTGCAGACGACATATGAAGATCTTCGAGAAGAAACTTTGGTTGAATCATATTTCCATTAACATTTTAAATTCTGAGTAGCTAAAGTCGTAGAAAAGAGTAAGTACATACCTTAATGTATTTTCAAAATGATTAGTAGAGGTTTACTTATAAAATGAGATGGCCCTAATTCTCTTCTATTAACTCTTATGTCCGTGTAGTATTAGCGTCATTAAACTATAAAATAACTACTAATTTGAACCCAAATATTCCAAGGATGTGTAAAACATTATTATTTTTCTTTCCTTGAAGCCAATTTTTATCAAGGATAGGTCACAAAAAACGAACTCATGAATTTATGACTAACAACAAATACAAGTTAGACACTTGGGTTTTACAGCTTTTAGAAATTATAATATTTTAATAAAAGTGAATTATAACACAAAATAATTTAGGAAACCAAGTTAAGCATACGTGAATTTTGATATAGTATGCAACAATTTCAGCGAAGCTTTGTTTATACAAAATAACATCTCTCTAAATACCGGCTTCGCATTTGTTGCTGGCCAGAGATACATTAGTTCTTGTGATCTTTTTTTTATAAAAATGATGCCAAAAAATTATAATACTCTACACATCGATAGAATACTTACTAATCAAAGAAATTACATTATACAGACAAATTGAAATGCAGCAAAAATTACATGGAATTTACTGTACTGTACCTAGTCATTAAAAATATGTATTCCTTTACTAATAATTCCTTGAAGCTCTTGCAATATTTTTTAAATCTTGAATATATTTGGCGTTAATTTATTCATTATTCACAATTAAATGAAACTACGTGATGCAGTATTTTTCATTATTCACATTCACAATTCATTATTCACAGAATTCATTATTCACAATTAAATGAAACTACGTGATGTAGTATTATTTCTACTTTCTTTAAGTTCTTTACCACGACTTAGGTTTCGTTGTATTACAATATCTTCAGGTGGGCTATTAGCAGATGTCGATAAGGAACAGGCTACTCATCTTTGAAAGAGAGACCTTCGATCAATTTTTGGAGCGGTCAATAAATAATATATAGAGCGGTCAATAATAAAAAATAATATATGGAAAAGCTTATATAACAATGAAATTTACACTAAATATGGACAAGCAAATATTTTGAAAGTAATCAAGTCCTACAGAATCAGATGGTTGGGTCACGTTTTTCGATGGGAAAATCTGGATCCAGTTAAAAACCTGACTTTCGTGAAGATTGAAGGTACAAGAAGAGGAAGACCATCTACAAGGTGGTTGGACAGTGTACAGAAAGACTTAAACATTTTAGGAGTCAACAGGCGGAGAAACCTTGCATCAAGTCGTACTGCCTGGAGGGAGCAGAATGGGAAAGCATTGGCCTTTACCAGGCTGTAGTGCTGACAAAGAAGAAGAAGTAGAGGTATGGTTCTGATGAATTTATAAATTTTATATATTGTATTGTATAAAATTTTAACAGATGACTATTAATTCATACAGATAACTATTTTTAGGGGAAGGGGAAGGAAAGGGGAAGGGGATAAAACCTTTTCTAATTATTTTAGTTTTTATCAAAATTAAAAATTTATATTAAACTTAAAAATTAAAATTGTTGAAGGTTTCACTTCTACCATGTGTGAATTGCACACATGATTTTTTTTTCAATTTCTTTCTCAATTTTTTTTTTAAATTTCCGTGTAATGAGATAGCTTGTCACGATTAATTTAAAGCACATATTTGTATTTTAGGACATAGTTTACAAAAGGCTGGCCCTAAACCGGACTGGACTGGACCCTTAATTGTCATATTTGTGAGTACTAACAAAAACAAACATTTAAATTATTAAGTATATAATAAATTATTTATTTCCAGAGTACAAATATTAGCTAGAGGCGCGGGGGAAGCGAGTGCATAAGCTTAAGCTTTAAAAAGTGATAGAGAAGTCACTTTTTGTATTTATTACATTTTTATTTACATACTTTAAACACACATTGGTAGTCATAAGCTACTGCTGTCTCAGTAAAGACGCATGTGGAAAATAAAATCATCGTACGCACCCATTCTGGTTAGCTGACCTGATCAATGAAAAAGGCCGAATTAAAATTGGAACGATACTAATATTTATCATTGTCGCGTCACGTCATTGTGGCGTCCCTACACGTTTAATTTACGACTAGTAGGCCTAAATATCCGTTCTCAATATGCGGCATTTTGTAAATACATCCTTAACTTTCAGATTTTAGGTATTTTGTACAATGTGAGCCTCCTAAATATTTCATTTTCCTAACTGGATGAGCCCAATATTAGTGCTTGACTGCATATTTACGCCTTAAATATAACAGTTATAATAGATATACTTTATAACGGGACGACGTGACATTATGACAGGTTTTCTATTACTTTCTTTTAAATTTGCTTATTCACTGTCTACAAATTGATTGGACCAGTAAATTTTTCTTTATTCAGTACAGCCATCTATTGAGTTTCTTAGAAAATTGTTTATACAGCTTCATACCAAATAATTCAAGTGAATAAAGTAATTAATTTTTCACGGAAATTTGCTCATTTGATAGTTACAAATTAAAATGTTTATTGGGATCGAGAGACCAAATTCAACTGTCTGCTATGTGTTTCTTATATACGCTTGAAAATATTGTCAACACAATATAATTCGTATTAAATTGTCAATATTTCAGTAATATTTGTTATTTTTATTTTGGAATGTATAATTATGATCAGCAGCCAAAGTTTGTACAGCGACATCTATTATTAAACTTATATAGTAATTTTTAAATCTTTCATGTTTAAAAGAAGCGTCTATTAGCATATTCCTCAAAAATGTCAATATTTCAGTAATTGTCATTTTTAATTTTGGAATATATAATTAATTATCATTCATTACGAGCCACAACCAAAAATTTGCAAAGTTTATGGAGCGACACCTATTATTGTACTTCTATATTCATTTTTAAATATTTCATGCTTAATAGAAGCGGCTATTAACATATTCCTCAATAAACGTCAATATTTCAGTAACCTTCGTCATTTTTAATTTTGTTATATATAATAAATTATCACTCATTACAGTCCACAACCAAAATTTAAAAAGTTTGAAGAGCGACGCCTATTATCAAACTTCTATAATAATTTTTAAATCTTTCATGTTTAAAAGAAGCATCTATTAGCATATTCCTTAATAATTGTCAATATTTCAGTAACCTTTGTCAGTTTTAATTTTGGAATATATAATTAATTATCACTCATCACGATCCACAACCAAAATTTTTGCAAAGTTTGTAGAGCGACACCTATTATTATCCTTCTATATTAATTTTTAAATCTTTCATGCTTAAAAGAAGCATCTATTAGCATTTCCTTAAGTGACACCAGATGTCACTTAAGCAATTAATAATGAAATTTTAGAATCAAACGTAAAATGGAAGGCTAAAATCCAAAAATTTTATAATACATGTATGGCCTAATTTTATTTAAAGCGGAGAAAATTATTAAATAAAAATTCTTATAATTATGATGTAAATTTTACTTATGTGATTTTGTGGTTAAATATTGATATTTGTGTCACAAAAAAATCCTTATTTTAGGATGGATTCAATGTTTCGATGAATATCACGGATAGTCCAGTAAAATTGCACTTTTTTGCATATTTCAATTAAATATTCTTTGTTGTTTATATATTGTTTATAATTCTTGAATAATTTGCCCAATTGGCGTGGTCTAAGAGGTTAAGTAATGTAATTCCATGATTGCAAAAACTTAAAGCTAAATTTCTCGTGAAAGGTTAATATAACGAAAATGACCAATACTTTGTAGAGCAGTAAATTTACTGCGATTTCTTTAAGACAGCCTTCATCATACAATATACTATTTAGGAGTTGTAGTGTATTAAATTTTCACAAAAATTGGTTTTTTAAATTTATTTCGCCGACTACTGATCAAAATTTATCATGTTAAGGAAAAATCTGATACAGTACTATATTTTATATTATTATTGCATAAATGCTACTTTGTAAAGTTAGTAACTTACGAAAAATTTTATATCAAATGCAAAAAATGATTTTAACCAATATTTCATTAAGTTTTATCACGCACAGAAATTGCCAGTTTATTGAGTACTATATTGCCTACAACTTTTATTCAAATGGTTTCTTTGTCATTTGAAAAGTTTAAGAGACAATATCAGTTTTTTCAAAATATCTCATTAACACTTCACAGTACTTCAAAATGTTTTTATCAATCACACAGTATATTTAATTTTGTATAATTAATATAACGTTTACTTCCAACATTCTTAGACATTTTTTAATATTTTGAGTCTTGATCTATAATGGATGTTTACAAATTTTATAATCTAATTTTATATCAAGTGTCAGCCTTTCGATGGGCTGTATCGCAAAAACTATTAACCTTAGGAAAAAATATATTATAATAAAAACTATAGCAAGTTAAATGTACTACAAGGTTAGTACTACATATTGATATATAGAAACACTTAATTAAAATTAATAGACAAATACTCCATAAAATGAAAATTTAAATTTTTTCATACAATAATAAGACATTTGCATTTGGCAAAACACTTCAAAAATACAGAAAAACTAGAATTGGCTTAACCATACAATAAGCCCCACACACAACCAAAATTTAGAAAAATTCTATTGACTATTAAAAGCGTAGAAATATTCATTGTATAAATTGGCTGACTGGAGTGTCTTTAAAATGACTATTTTTAATATATTTTTTTTTAATGGCACTTCATTTTTATCAATACAACGTACCACTAAATAATTAATATGGCATGAAAGGCCAAATATTGTTAGGATAGCAAGTTAGATTTTTTTAATTGGACAAATCGTTAAAATTAAGTGACACAGTAACGGAAAACAATATCCAATTACTCATGTCCGCTAATGCATAATTAGGCGTTTCAACAGAATTCTTTTGAAAATTGCTTGTAATTTTATGCATCCACAATATTAGGTTAATAATTATAATATATTGTTTCCTCTTAGTCATAAATTATTCAATAGTGAGTAATAATTCAATGCTACCCAAAATTTTAAGACTGGCCAGTCAGTTACATCTGATAGGAACTGAAAAGTGTCTTCGATTACATTATTACAAATAATATATAACAAAGTTAACTAGTGCAATTGGTAAAGTAAGAAAAAATAAAACCACCATCGTACTTAATATTAAGTTTATTTTTACAACCGCCTTAGAACTTCTTGAAAGCCTTTTTGGCTCCCTTGCCCTTGGAAACCTTCAGCACATTGAATCTGACGGTCTTGGACAGCGGCCTGCACTCGCCAATGGTGACAATGTCACCGAGCTCCACGTCCCTGCAATCATAGTGGATAAATTCTCATTTATGTTTTGCAACATAAATTTAAACAAAATTTATGACAAAGGAAATTATCAGAGATTGGTTAACACGTTTATCGTCAATTCTGTTTCAGAAGACCGTCGTGTGTGTATCATCATATAGAAGAGGTTACCTCTTAAATCTTGTATTATCACATTTAATCTAGATCTCATTAACTATTTGACCACAAATCTAAATAAAAAATGTTTGTAGTATGAAAAATGCTTCTTTAGAATTATCAATTATTTATAGCTAACTTTGTCTTTTTCAAAATATCATTTATAAAGGCAAGAAAACAACGGTTTTTTAAATATTATTTGTAACAGCTATGCCTGCTTACACCTCTACTTTTGCAAAACGTCAACCTCTCAAGTACGAGTAGAACTTGGGTTACGAAAGTTCTGTACACATTTAGACACTTATAAATATATAAGTGCACATAGTATTTATATTACAGTATTCACAAATATTAATTTTACACAAAGTAAATACATTGTCTAGTATATCTTTCATGACAGGCTTTATTTAAAACATGGTGCATATTTAAAAAATTATAAATTCTGAAAGAAAAAACCCTATTTTTTCATAATTTTAGATTGAATAGTTTTCAAAATAATGTGTTCCTCCTTCATTTCCAAAATTACACAATAGGACATAGTTTTTGTATATTTTTCAATACATCTTTAAGATACACTACCTATATATCCTTATAACTAGCCCTTTCCTACGATACCACACACTATACATGGAAGTAAAATAAAAAATTTTCAATACTTAATTTGCCCCCGCTAAAATTTCCAATCAATATTTTTGAGTATTAGCTATTGAAATATATGCAGATTGATATGTTTTATTACATGCCAAATTTCAAGTTTCTACGTCAAGTGGTTTCCGAGAAAAATGACCGCGATAGACACATAAGTAATATTATGAGGATTTTAAGACCTACATACCCTAAGAAAAAATAGAAACAAAATCTCACATGATATTGTTTATTAATACCATAATAATAATGATTTAAAATATAATTTAAATATATGATACAGAATATAACTTGTTACTTATTATTAGATGAGAGCAAAGATTACAATAGATAGACGTGGAAGTCCACGGTAATTTTCCAGTGACAAAGTCTGCTTTACATTTTAACAATAAATTAAATCTAACAAAGACAATAGTTGAACATTAACCTATCAACTTCTGAGGAGCGCCATCGCACTCATCTTGTGGTATACCAAAAATGCAGAAAGTATAATCATGCTGCTGTTAACCAGCATAAGTTTTACATTCATTATAGCCGATGGTTTTTGCGGAATATACGATTTTTACTTGCTTTATTTAATAATATAAATTTTCAAAATTGTTTTTCTCTATGTAAAAAAAGAAACAAGCAAAAGCCCATATGCTGTTGATACTGGATGACACTCTTACATAGGCAAATGAAAAAATAAGCCCTTTAACCCTTTCATCACCAAGCGCATATTTATTTTTAAGCATTGTGAAATTGTGCCCACATGCCAAATTCCTATACGTATATATAAACATGGGTTTTGTCACTTAATTACATTGTGAGCATTGGCTAACAGAGATTCTAGGAATTGTAAATGAGTAGCGAAACTAACAAAAAACTATTCTTATGTTATTTGTAACATCAATTATTATAAAAAAAAAACAATAGTGAAAATAATAAAAAAAAAAGGTGACGTTAAAAATAAAAATGCTTCTGTCTGTGCCAGGTATTCTATGCACCAACAGTCACCACGTGGCTTTAGGCACACTGCATTGATGCTAAAAATTATATTTACATATTGGCACACTGCATTAATACGAAAAATTACATTTACCAAATTTATTTCAATTTTACTTTTTTATCATTAATCTGTTTCAGCAACAAAATACAAATTTATTGATGTGCAAAAATTGAAGTGATTACGATCAAGGGTTTTAAACCTCATCAAAGATGTCGATAAATTCTATTTTTTGAAACTTTTAATTCTACTTTCAAACTTTCAATTGTTTTAACAAATATAGGTACAAATAACGTAGGTACGTGGCCGTACATACTAAAATAGTGCAAGTACGAACAACATTGCAAAATACGTATCTATTACGGCATGAACAGGACGGTAATCATTTTGTAAAGTTTGCTTGTTTGATCAACTGAATTTCCACATTTGATTGAAATAGTTCATGTTTATGATTATGATTGATCCATGTTATTGGTAGTTTATTTAAATTCCAATCTTTTGGTGGAGTGTCAGTGAAGAGGTTAAGTTTTATTTAAATTAGACATATGAGAAATCATGTATTTTTTATAGAAAATGAGGTAATTACCAATATTTTATGCAACCTTCCAACACATTTTTTTTATTTTATGTAACCTTTAAAAAACCTTGCAAAATTTTAACAAATAATTATAAATATGCCATTTCTTCTACTTACTGCTGTTATAAATTCAAATTGATTTTTTAAAATTACTCAATTTAGCGATTCTGTACTAAACAAAACTGACTTATACATATAAGCCAACATCGCACGAATGAGCAGCTCATAGCAATTGTTCAAAAAGTCAAAAACACAACTATGATATAAAAGGACCTACCTGAAACAAGGAGACAGATGTACGGACATGTTGCGATGCCTCTTCTCGAACCGATTGTACTTGCGAACGTAGTGAAGATAATCTCTTCTGATCACAATTGTACGCTGCATCTTCATCTTCTGAACGACGCCAGTTAAAATACGACCACGAATCGATACATTTCCGGTGAAAGGGCACTTCTTGTCAATGTAAGTTCCGTCCATAGCCTGTATCCAAGACGTCATACTGATCTCAGTTTAAAAATAAAGATATACATCTATATATCACATGCAAATAATTTTCTCAGAATTATGGGTTAGATAACGATTTATCGTCAGTTATTTTCAGTAGACCATCGTGTAAGAATCATCATAGTTAAATTCTATAATTTCTAAGGGGTAAAATTTTGTGATATAAAAAGGGAATAATATCTAAGTCCACCTCATAAGGCTAGTTTTTGAATTTAATCGCCACTCTTCACTTCTGCATACAGTAACAAGTTTTTAACATATAAATAAATATTTTTAATTCACTGTTTCAAAACTTAAAAAAAATTATCCACTTCTGTACAAAAGACATGTCCATTAATAATTTGAATTAATCAATATTTTACAATAACCTAAGGGCCGAATCGGTTCTAAATATTGTATGAAATGAGACGTATGTAGTTTAACAAAATTTTATCAAGAGATGACAAATTTTGAGATGTTAATCAAGAGATGACAAATTAAGTACCTATATCGGTTTTTCTTTTTCGTTATTTTTAATTAAATATTCTTCATTTTCATTTTGTCCTTATAACTTTACTAATCCTGTATAAAACCAAAATTATAATTAGAAAATCTTACAACATATTTTTACTATGGAATAAGATACTTCCAGTAACACATGAAACAGATTTTTGAGAATTCAGGTACTCCTATTAGACAGATCGTTAACTACTTCATATTATGTATAGTGCCATTATCCAATGTAATTAAAGATTAAATTAATAAAAAACATGATAAATATGTAAAAACGATTCTATCATGTCAATAAGATGTTAGAATAGTTTTTACATTACAATAAGTATAAAACATTTTTTCTTATCCAAAACATTTACAATGTGATCTCCCTTTAAGTATAATTTTGGACAGAATATGTGATTAAAACATATATAATGATATATCGTATTAGCAAACTTGGATCAACATTATATTAATATTTACATACATTATAGTAATATTTACTAAAGGACAACCCATAAACCTTAATAGTATGATTGATCTTGATGATGTAATTAAAGACACAATTTTTATGGGTATTGCAATGCGAATGAAAATAAATTAGCACATGTAATTAAACATAGCAGAAGTAATGAAAAAAGCGTTAAGAACAGCACAGATGAACATTAAACAGTAATATAAAGGGTAACAAAGAATATGTAAACATAAAAGTGTTAAAAAATTATTATTTCAGCATGAAACTTAGTAAATTGATATTAGCATTTGAAATCATTAAATACTAGACAAAGATTATATCAGAGTGTACTAATAAGTGTCTAAATTCAAACATTAAAAAATATATGGAGTATTCACACAATATTTGAAATATTGTTTGCTGACTCAACAAGTTATTAACATAAGGAATAATCCATTCCATTTTGTTATCGAATTTCATCATTATTAGGAGTAAAAAATTAAATTTTACTTTAATGTAAAAAGATGTAATAAATAATTATATGTGAATGTAACACAAATTTGTACACTACGATATCATAATTAAACATGGAATTAGATGAAAATGATAGAGTTAATTTAATAAATGTTAATATAAAAGTATGTATCGAAGTTAACTTAAAATTATGAATATGACCCTCGCTCCTCTGTTGTATTCATGCTGTATTTAAATTATGGAACCAACAATGGATTCTTTTGGTTTCAGTTTGCAAATTATCAATTGATCCCACTGTATCAAGCACCTGCAAAAATTGACACCAACCCCCAACCCAACCTTCACCGACCAGCTTTACAACCCGAAGTTGCAAGCAAATACAAGTATATTGTATACCTCACGTGGAGTTTTGAAGCCCAAACCCACATTCTTGTAGTGCCTTTGCGCACTCTTCTTTAAACCACCCTTCCTACTCAAAAAGATAGTGGTCTGCTTCTGAAACGCCTTCTCAGTCTACATGGCAGAGAAAAAAAACACATTAGTTGGTTATTAAAAACATCATACTGATGGTCATGTAATTACCTCCCGTGGAGTCTTAAAACCTAAGCCCAACTCTCGGTGGTAACGCAACGGTTTTCTACTTCTCTTCAGACCCTTCTTACGGTTCAAAAAAACAGTCGGTTGCTTTTGGAAAGACCTTTCTGTCTGTAATTCAGTAAAAAAACTTTTAAAACACAAATCTATCAATATGAAAAACACCTATTAATATTTTAAATAATACAATACGAACAGAATAATTCTACAAGTATTTATAATGGATATTTTAAATAAATTTTTGATATTGGTAAATGTTAACATATAAATTGTATTTATCTAAAATAACCTTATATTTTTTTAAAAACAGCCAATTTTAAAAAACTTAAATATATTCAGTTCATTTACAGGGATGAACAAAACTTGTTGGAAAATTTAATTATAAGAATTAGGATATTATTGCATTCAAATCACATAATTATGGAAAAAAATCATTACAATAGAATAAAGAGTAAACTTTGAAGGTACTTGAAATTATTAAAAAGAACTCATGGATGCTCCTGTAACTTTGTTTTGAGCCAAACTTTATATAAACATAGCTGTGCCCACAACTTCGTTCGTGTGTAATTAAGAAAAGTCGGTTTCTCGTATTTGGGTGTATTCTATTACCATATCAAATTTAACAAAATTGGTCCAGTAGATTTTGTGTAATAACCGTACATATTATAACAAAAAGACACAAAGACAAAAATAAAAAAGGTTTTTCTAACTTCTATTATATTTCTATATATATAAAATATTGCCAATGTACCAAATTTATATATGTAACAATTGTATTACATGTATAAATAATCTTTCTATCTAAGGGTTCTTAAAGGTGTTTAGCTGGTAAAATCCGATTTTAAAAACTTTAATATTTACAAAAGATTTACAGTGCAAACAAGAATTTGGAAACTGAGTGGAATCAATAAGTACCGGCGCTTTAAGATCAAAATACATAATATTTGCATTTTAAACACTACTGAAATTAAAGCTAAAACAAATACGATTCGCACATTTACTGTAACCATGGTACGCAACTAAACCTTAAATCTTGACATAGGCAACATATAGGTTATGTTACAGGTCAACATAATTTAAATTCCATAAAAATTTCCCAAAAAATAGTGGTTTTTTTTGACTTACAACTATTTCACCAGTTTAACAAGAAGTTAAACCTTAAAATTTTGCAAATAGATTAAACACAAGTAAATAAAAAAACATTAAATTAATTCGGAAATACGTGCAATAGAGACCGAATTGGTTGTTCTGAACACAAGCTAAAATGAAATTTATATTCACTCACTTCACGAAAGTTATCACTTAAATTTGATAAACTTTTCGTTATATGTATTAATACTTAAAAATAATTTCAATTCCACCACGTGTGAAATGTTGTAGGATATCATGCTGTCAAAAAAATATTTGACAATAAAGAAAATCGAGAAAAAGTATATTCACAAATATTGCCTTGAAAATCTAAATAAAAATTAACACAATTTCACTACAGGATACTGTTTAAAAGTTATCGTATTAGAAAAATACCGAGAAAGCATGATACTCACTTGATCCGCCATTTTGTTGGACGTAAAAAGAGTTTTCTATAGACAAAGGAGTACGCATAAAGAAAGAAGGAAACGTAATATTGCCAGAATGGTAATAGTAAAGATCTAGAGTTTATGATCGTATTACTTTTTTTAAAATGAAATATCCAAGCCATCAATTTTTTATGTAAGTAAAAACAATACTTACCATATTGTCTCAAATCGAAATTATTCAGTTTACATACATTTTTTTAAAACAAGTTAATATTATAACTAAACTTTTTTATTAAAAATAATATAGGTAAGATTAATGGAATTATAACCGTTTACTGATATTAACATAAACAAAATTAAATTTGAAGTCAATAATTCCATAAGAAACCATAAATTGGACAGAAATAAATTGATATAAACTTTTAAATATATTAAGCTATAATAAAAAGAAAACTTGCCCATTTTATAAAAAGTTAATAATTTAATGATGCTCTGTCGAACACTAAATATAAATAAAACATTAAATTAACAATAATGTGTTTATATTATTTTTAGTGAAGTGCTTAAAATATTATATAAGTACATTTTAGAAATGTCATTTTGATTATGTATCAATATAGAGTTAAGCAGGAAAAATGTAGGGAGTAGTTATATGAAACAAGTGATACCATGAAGACCCGCATTTAAAATGTATTTAGTCCATGTTTCTTATTGAAAGTCCATAAAGACCTGAAGAAAACTGAAATTTAATTGACAGTCAATTAATTGAAGTGAAATTTAGTCAGCAACAGGATAAAAGACACGTACATGCAATCGAAAATTGAATACTTAAACAGATAACTTTCATATCATTTTGTGTTAAGTGGATTAAGTAACTTTTGTATAAAACTGTAACCGAAATAACAAAAGTTAAAGTGAATAAAATGTAAAACTTTAAAAATAACTGCATTATTCACTATTTTAATATTGAATTACAGCGCTATCTATAAAAATTAACCGGTACTACAGAGATCACTTCATTGATTATTTATGATCAACGTGCGGAACCTGGCGAGAATATAAAATAAATACTTCGTAGTTCTAGTGGATGCGAAAGAGGATAGCGTGATATACTAAATACCCATGAATTACCTAAAATATCCATGAATATATCGGTATAAATAGAATTAGCTACATGAGAGGATTAAAATTTAACATTTTAGAAATGTACATTGGGACTTTGAGGCGTAGTTGAAACGTAATACCAAAAAGTTAACTTAAAATGTAAAAGTGAAGAGATCAAATATATTTCTGAATACCTGACTACGAATTAAAAATATTTTGAGATAATATAAAAATATGTTTACGATATTTATTATACATGAGGCCAAACGGAATGTTATTTTCATTTTGTATTAATAATAACAACGCCATCTTACGTCAAATAACATTACTTCTACGAAAACAAAGAACTCTATTGACAACCAACCTTTCCGATCAACAGAGGACACCACTTCTATCGAAATAATTGTGGAACAAATAGTAAAAATGAACAAGGATATATAACAAAAATTTAGCGCAATGGAAAGCGCTTTTACAAAATTTGAGGAGAAGATCACCACTAATATAAACAGTAAAGTCACGAAAAATTTGAACAAATTAATAGGGAGTTGACTATATTGTGTTCGCGAATAGAAAGATCAAGAAACGTGAATAGATGAATTTGAGAAAAATTCAGTAAAAAGAAAGCTTGTTTTTTTTTGGTATAGAAGAAGAGAAAAATTCATATTTTCAATTACGAGAGAAAGTTTTAAATATTATAGGCAACATTTTAAAATTTACATTTAGAAATTCAAAGGATCTGTATTGGAGACAGGTCCATAGTCCATAGCCATTGCCGTAACTACGCTAAAAATGAAAATTTAAATATTAAAGAATAAAAAGTTGTTGAAAGGAAAAGGTATATATGTTAGATAAGAGTTTCCACCAAAGAATATGAAAATTAGAGAAGACTTAAAGTAAAACAAAAACATGAAACAGACAGAGGAAACAAAGCATTTATACGTTATAATAAACTCATAATAATAGCAAAGAATAGAAAATCTAGTAGTAAAAGAGCGTAATCAGCATCTCCATCCGACGCAAACTACACCACAAATAAAGCAACTTCCACAAATATTACGACAAAGAAAGGACTCAAAGCAGTAATTAAATCACGACGTACATGACATTCGCGTTGAAACCGCCAAATAATATCAAGGATCAGAAAATAATATCTGAAATTTAAAAGCTCCCTACATAACTAAACATAAACACTAAAAAAATCACAGAAGCATCTCCCAATATGGCCGGTCCCACAGGAGAAACCGATCAAAACCGTCCATAGGATATAAGAAAAAGAGTGTGAATAAGGAAACAATTATAAATATTTGTACGCTTAATATTGTATACTTAGTATGCAACGTTAGAAAGACTGAATTGGCACACGTTACGCATATAAAAAATGGCACATTCTGGGACTTTCCGACATAAAACTGGTAGGTACAGAAATAATAGAAGAAAATATATTAATTGTTAAGTCACACTAGACAGGTAATACAACTGGATGTAATGCGGTGGGTTTTACGCGGAAGGACCATATGAAATCATATGTTATAGATTTTCAACCAATCTCAGATATGTTTGCCAGATTAGACATACAAAAAAAATAATAATTCACCTCATTCAAGTTTATTCGCCTACAGAAAAGTCTAAGGAAGAAGAAATACAACATTTCTACAATCATTCCACAAGGGCCACAGAAAGAAATGGCAAGCCATGGAGGAGGGCTTCACTCGACACTGGGCGCCTCAATGAATTGAGTATAAATAATAACTTAGTACTTATGCAAAGTAGTTTAGTTATAGAAATTAGTTATTTCCTTCTCTTCCAGCAAATAATGTTTGGGAACTAAAGGCTTAAATAAAATAAATCAATGTAGTTCAGGTAGTATTTTAATATACTCTTTAAATACCTAATTACATTAAATAGGAAATCTAATTACTTTAATTTATTAATAACGTTTAATACTATTTAGAAAAATTATTTTAAGCGTGTACACTACATGTATAAAATATATACAATATATAATATGTACCTACTATATATTTTATACTAAAATTTAATATTTTCAAAGTGATTTTTAAAAAGAATAATACAATTTGTATAGTTGTGCTGGCAACGATAGGAATTTCAACATAGAAAAGTTGCCATATAACTTTCAAAGGAATATAAAAGAAAGATTTCTTCGAGAAAGAAAGATTTATTATATGATCTGTGGATTTATTTTCGAATGATTTAAATTTCGTAATTATTTAAAAAAATCTATATATTAATACGTGAATAGAAAACTTTGTGCCTCTTTTTAAGCACATTGCGCGCACGAAGAAGTGTGAAATTTGAAATAGTAAAGTTTATATGGAAAAGGAGTGCAGAAAGCTAAAGTTTATAACTAAGAAATTGTGTGTGTACTTATGTACACGCGTTAGAAGTTACCCTTCTTTGGCATAATACAAGAATAACTTTATTTAACACCTAAATAATTAATGGAAATAAAATAATAAAAGGAACTTTATTATGAATACGGTTGGTGAAATATAAATTGAATCAAATAATAAAATGTTAATAATTAAAATTTATTTCATCGATGTGTAGTCCACCATTTTATTTTTCTACTGGCTTTCAATAGTAAGCCAATCATCAGCCAGATGTTTCCAAATTATCGCGCATCAACTATATTATTTTCTCAGAATAGTAAATATTTTGATTTTTATCTAGAATAACAATCGTTATTATTTAATGTAATATTATTATTAATAATAATTAGTATTATCATTATTATTATTTATTAAATTAATTAAATTAAATTTGAATGTCTGGAGGAAATATAAATAATTGTGGACGATATACTGATCATTGGACAATGTAACTCAGAAGAAGAAGTTGTGAAAGATCATGATAAGTACTTGGAAAGATTACTCCACAGAAGACGAGAGGCACAAGTGCGATTCATTAGAAGCATATTCAAGCTGAGAATGAAAGAGGTGAAGTATCTAGGGCACATTTTAGTCCAGTTTGTGTGAAACCAGATCCACATAAGGTAAAACCTGTGGTAAACATGCCAAGACCAAATGATATTCAAGAGATCAAAAGTTTTTTTTAGTTTTTGCCACATATTTGAGTAAATTTCTTCCGCGGTTGTAATCCATCAGCGAACCTGACTGTAGACTGATAAAGAAAGAAACGACATGAACTTTGAACAAAGTCCAGGCAAATGCATTTCGATACATCAAAAGTCTAGTAACAACGCCTGTCCTAGGATGTTATGACCCAAATGAAGAAATAACTATACGATCTGATGTAAGTAAATATTAGGTCTAATGCAGGAAGGACAGCCAATTGCATTTGATTTTAGAAGCTAGAATAAAACTGAATAGCAATATTCGCAAATTTAAAAAAAAATGCTTAGCATTTTTATTTACACGTGAAAGATATCATCAATTCGCCAGTGGTAAAGAAATTGAAACTCATATCATAAGAATTCATATCGAAACAGATCAGAAACCACTAGAGATCAGTTTCAAGAAAGAATTGCTCTCTGCACCGAAAATATCACGGCGAATGTTGTTGCGTCTACAAAAGTATAATTTGAAAGTTTTATTCAAGGCGGGAGAGCATATATGTATAGAAGACATTTTTCCAAGAGCGTCGCTATTTTCATGTATAACAATGTTTTTCAGTTATATAATATTTACGAGGAATTGAAAGACATGAAAATCAAAGATTGTTTGTATGTATCTTCTTAAACCTGCGAAAACGTTAAGTCAAAAAATGAAAAAATATCCAAACTTGACTGAACTAAAAAAAATGACCCAGGAGGGATTGACATTGGTAAACGAAAATTCTTCACCTTTGATTTGAAAATTCTGGAATTCTAAACTTTGTCTTCAAGAGAACTTGAATATCCATTCATCTTGAAGACAAAGTATGGAATGACGAGGAATGGACATTCAGTTGGACATAAGGTTTTTTTAAAAGAGCAAGAAATACAATATTTTGGTCGAGAATGTCCAAATGAAGTACCGAAAACAGAATTGTGAACTATGTAATATTAGCCAAGATTAGATTCAAAGGCAGTCAATGCTGATTCTCCAGATTTCAGCGTGTCTATGGGGAATAGTTTCTGCAGATCTATTTGAGGTCAAGGAAATAATTATTTGATTTAATTAGCCGTTATTCCGACTATTTTCAAATTGATGAACTGAAGCATATTTTATCTAGAACAATCATTTACAAATGTAGACAGAACTTCAGTCGACTTAGAATTCCAAAGGCTGTTGTTGCAGATAATGGAAGGCAGGTACGTAGCGATGAATTCTCGGATTTTTCTAAGGAATGGAAAGACAAACATGTAACTGCATCGCCTTACCATATTCAGGGAAATGAAGAGTCGAATTAGCCGTAAATCGCGAAAAAAAATCATCAAGAAATCCTATAAAGATAATCAAGATTTTTGGCCGAGATTATTAAACTAGAGGAATACACCAAAGTGTGAAAAGACGCGGACAAATGGTCTAAAGGATTGATATTGGGCCAGGGAGGTTCAAGGTCCTATGAAGAGGCTCAAGGAAAAAAAAAGTTACAAGAAAGAAAGATTGGCTTAAGAAATCGCTACCTATCTATAAATAACCCAGCCTCGGGACCAAAGAAAGAGAAAACTATCGGAATTTGACCAACAACACACTGGAGGCTAGAACCCGAAGAAGTCAGATGTAGCTACACCAGTTGATGATATCCAGGATTCAAGAACGACCTGGTTAGGAAGAATTATAAAGACTCCAAAGAAATATAATGAGTTAAGTTAATAATACTGACTAGTGGAACTTTAAATTTTTACGAAGATAATTTTTCTTAATCTACAAGGGGTTGTTAGGTAATATAAAAAAAATACAATTTATGTACTTGTGTTGGCAACGATCGAAATAGGAGAGTAGCCATTAGATAAAGGGGTTATTATTTGGCTTCAAAAATAATTGGATTCTTTCAAAATTTATCTTTTTTAGGAAAAAAGTTTAGTATTTCTCGCTGCCATGACATTGATAAAAGTCATAAAATACCTTTGCATTCAAAGGTGCCAGACTCGCCAAAAAAGAAATTAAAACAACAGAGTATGTAATTGGTTCAAAAAGAAGGTTTTAGGAGCGTGACTCACCTAAGATCTTCGAACACTTCAGTTTTAAGAACTGTAGGTTGCAACAAGGTGAAAGTCGATAAATTTTTTTTTGTTGCTAGTCCAGTGGAAACTACGAAGAAAGTATGAAAATTGATACGAAGTTTTGCAAAGAAATAAAACTTATCATAACAAAGGGGAAAAAATAGCTAAGTACGGTTGTCTAGGTATCTTAATTATTTTTACCGGGATTAGACAAACGTATTTTTACATCGCTTTTGCGGTATATTTCATTAATTTTTCTTTAACTTTAAGTCAACACAAATAAGGGAAGTTCTTGTCGCCTTTATGACGAGAAAAATAATTCTGCTGATCGAATGTATAATGTGGATGAAACGTGCCTATCATCCCAAGAAACTGGTTCAAGATTATTGTGAAGATATAAATTAGGTCGAAGCATTGACTTCAGCAGCAAAAGGAGCAACTATTATAAAAAAAGGTTAGCTTTAATGGGGTTGGTAATTACTTGCCGCCTGATATTCCCCGGCACATAAATTACAGTAGAAGAAGTAGTCAATGTAAGTTTCTGGCTATTGTAATGATATTGACTGCGGTATAATTTGAAACCATTTTTGCTACTATTGACATTCAAATAATCGAAAAGTTAGGCCACCTGAAATTCACTTTCTTCAAAACACACTTACTAATACACGTCCTTAATCAAACGTCGACAATCAAGATTCAAAAGCACAATCTTCTAGCACTAATAAATATGGTGTAAATAATCCAATTCGTTTAACAATCATAAGAATTACCAATCATTATCCGAAATACATGAATCACATTACACTATATTAAATTAATATAAAAACAAAAAGAAAGAAGAAAATGTTTATTATTTCCTGCTTTAAAATAAAAAATTCACCCTCCTTTTATGTATGGGGATCCACTGTAAATAATATTTCCAATAATTTCTAGTTTTGGGGCAAGTATCTACATATATATTTATATGTCTCTTATTTCGTTAAAAAGTTAGAAGCCCGTGAAAGGAATAGAGATAGACGGACATGCGACTGTCCGAACCCTTCTGATGCGGAATCCTAAAAAGAATCATATTAGAAAAAGAGATATGCAGAGAGGAAGAAAGTTCATAATATGAAACGAGAAAATCAGACTTTTAGAGCAAATAAGAAAATATGAAAAAATAACCAAGGTTTCATCTGAAGAAATCGATGATGATTATGGCTAAATACAGTGTTCTTACTATAATCCACATAGAATTTACAAAAGGTAAGATGAAAGGCGTAAAAGATCAAAAATGGGCTGACTGTGGCTAAACTGGAGTAGAAGGTGATGACTATAAGGCTACCAGTGTCCCTTTACACCGTATCTTCGAAATCCCTGTTTTAATACAGGTATGTGATCTTGCTAGGCCGAAATTACATTAAACTTTAATCATTATATAATTTTTGTGGTTATTTTTGTATTATAAAGTTTTGATTTTACAGCTTTAAAAAATACAAAAGTATTCGTTTTTTGTCCGCGGTTTGGCCCATGTGAATTTTCCGTTAAAGTGACGTGATCTTTCAAGCAGAGGTGGTTTTTGGTAAATTACCTGTTCAAAGTGTTTGCTCCTTAGTTATGTCCATTTTTTTTGTATACCCCTGCCTGTCTAAAATTGAATTTTCCTATTACGTTTTTTCTTATTAATATTAAATGTGTTTGTCACTGTCGATACAATATTGTTTGATAGGGTTTTTTATAGAATGAACAATAGGGTATTTGCGACTTATATAAAAATTGTCTGTTTAATGTATATCATTATTTTTGGGTTAAGAATAATTAACAACCATATTTCACTGCAATTTTGGTATGGACACATTTATTTAATTATTGAAATCAAAAGTATCATAGTCTTAAAACACCAATTGTCCCCCAATCAGAACTCATGACGTCAAAATACACAACCTAGATCATAATGTACTAATATATAGCCAACTTCAAATAAATGTGAAGTTGGCTATATATTAGTACATTATGATCTATGTTGTGTAGATAGGTCATAATCTATCTGTATATAGAATAGCCAACTTCAAATAAATGTGTGAGCAATATAGTGCTACATCATAAACTGTATTCCGTAAACAATATCTAGCTGTTAATAGAATTATGAAGTGTGTGAAAGAGATAGAATATCACTTTTCTATTTAATTGTTTATTTGGGGCATAGTGACCTAATGGAATTTATATATCACGTGACTTAAGTACTCGTCACGTGACTAAGTACTTGTCACGTGACTAAGGACGCGAAGCTTTGCATGATGCAATAAGAGTCTAATTTTGTTCAGGTTAAAATATGTTTTTTGGGAAAAATATGACAATAATTGGTTTGTGAGATATATTTCGAATAATTTTAAACCTTTTTCAAAAATTATCAAATATCTATTATGAGCAAATTTTCTAATGTTTTTCAAAGAAAAATATATATAATTTTTACTCAAAACTTTATCGAAAAAATACAAAATGCAAGTAAATATTTGGATTTCGAAATAAATAAATAAAAACTTGATGAATTTATTGTACAAACTTAATTCCAAATAAAGACGTTAATGAGAAGGGTGAGCCTGATGCTCTGATAATAATTGTTCAATATTTAGCTTGAAATTAGTGAGGTATAACCCCAAATCACTGATGATTCGGACAACCATATTTTCCTTGACCTAGACTGCAAAGAAGCCGAAATCGACCCTGGGGATATTTTGGGAAACATTGGTCAGAGAATCCTAAGCAATAGATTTAATATACACGTTACGCCATCTATTAACAGATTGTGGTGCTAAAATTTTCTTTTTAAAAAAAAAATATAAGTTCCATGCTATAGGAATGATGTCATGTCTCGAGTTCAAATATAATTTATACTAATTCGAAAAGTTCCATAAAAATCTGTCTAACCATTTAGGCAGGTAGCAATCATTCGAATACTCTTTTCATGGTATTGGCATTCCAAAGGTTATTTAACAAAGTACATGTTTCTTTTATTACTCATCTTGTCTCACTTTCCCCGACGTATAAGGACGCGCGCGTACCTAAGTAACTTTGTAAAGAATCTAGCACCTAAGATGCCATTCATCATTATATTCGACGTAAACAGGTACATTTCTGCTCACTTACAGAGCCAGACGTTACGATATTCAGCATTGCAACGTAGCATTTGATGTGCAACTAGAGCAAACTGCGATACGGATTGGAATGTTTAGGATTAGATCAGGGAGAGGATTATGATTGCGGTTTTAATCAGTTTAAATTAAAAATGTAAATACCATGTACGGATACGAAAACTGACGCGGGTATTACACGCTGCACAGTCGACGGGGTCAGATCGAGATAATAGTGTTATTCGATAGATCGGTTCAAGGTTTCAAAGGTACTTTGTCAGAATTATTTTATACAAGTACACGAGGCGGGGAATGGCACAGGGCGAAACATGTTTAGAAGTGCGTCTCAGTTCACTGTTGCTCATCGTGTGTGCGAGTGCGTCCTGTGAATACACTACAACTAATTCGAATACAATTTCTGGGAGTGAGATGAATGAAATAAAAATCAAATTATGGCATTGGATAAGTATTTGCATTAGTTGTGCACGCCTAAATTTGATGAAAGTCTCACCGATGCATTTATTATATCGAAATCGGTCTTCACCTCGGTGTTTACCGAGGTGAAGGCCGATTTCGATATAATAAATGCATCGGTGAAAGACTTTCATAAATGAAACCAGAAGAAGAAATATTATAAATTTCCAAAACTTTAGATGGGATGCTTCTTAGCCGAGTTTCGAATTTGAACGCGCGTAACAAATGGAAACCTTATCTAATGTAATCTCACCCAAAGAACGACAGTGAAGTGAGACGCGCTCGAAAACATGTTCCATTTTAAGAAAGTCGGAAGAGACGTTGTCAATCACAGATTTTGGTGATGCCAACAAGAAATACCTATGCCTTGTTTTTTTTGTATTCTTATATCAACTATAGTGTTTTGTACTAAAAGAAGACGAAACACTCAATTGAATTACCTCGATGACTGTCGCAAGCTTTTTATGCGGTTACCATTTAATATAGACTGTCATACTTTGGCATATTTGTAGGTACCAATAGCGTAATTATAGCTATTTTGTGCATAAATATGTTTTTTTTATTTTGGGGGGACAGTCTTAAGTAACATTATTAATAATTGCGTTTATTAAAATATAGGTTCAAAAAATAAAATTAATTGTTTCCCTATTCTGAAAAATCTTTGTCCCCATTTACGATTTCGAAAATTGTCAATTAGAAAATTTAAAAAAAATCAAGAATAATGGTGATGCTATCTATATTGATTAATAAAACTTGTAACCACAAGCAGAACTCGCACTAAAAACGTTCTGTACATACTTATGCACATTTATGTATACATAAGTTTTACGGAACGTTTTTTCAAGTTATTCTATTAAACTATTGGCGGATGTAGAACAAAGCTATGTGATTTAGTCCTTCATATGTGTATATAAGTATATGTACGAAAGTTTAATAATACATACTTTCAGTAATGCTAAAAATCTATAATTACATACTTTGGCACGGAACGCATATTGCACGAGGTTAAACTCGCACTTAACCGACTATGTTATAATATAATTTCACTAAATTTTCACATAACAAGAAATAAACACCTCCGGTAAAATATAAAAGTAAAAAAATAAGTTTCATCTTTTTTACCTTTTTAAGTAATTCTTTGCCTGCCTTTACATAGTTTTAATACATTTTCGAGATATAATTTTATAGTTAAAAACCGTGTTAGACTAAAGTAGGGTTCTGTAGTTGTAGAACGTGCTGACACAAGTTAACCGAAATAATTTTGTAGGAAAGTTATAATCGAGCTAGTACGTAATTTTTTTAGATTTTTCTAATCTAAAAACCAAAATTTTCAGGGGGCGAGACATATCACACGTTACCGAGAAAGTTTAATATCGTAAATATGGATTAGCATTGAAAAAAATCGACATTCCTCAATTTTCTTTTAAACGACCTATCCAATGATATCCCACTCGCCTATTTCCACACTGCCATGGAGTGTACAAAAAGACGCAAGAAAAGAATTTCGCACTTTTTACCCACTTGAAGCTTCTGCTTTTTCGACAAAATTTTATGGGCGTAAAATTCGCAAATTGTATGCGAATTCTATGTATAACATTGCACGTCGTCTGTATGTGCGCTCGAACTAAACAAAATTACTCTTCGATTTCGTTTTCCCCGGAATTATTTTATTAATCGCTAGCTGAGCCCGCGACTTTGAAAAATATACCGATTCCCGTTTTTATACATATAGTTCCGCATTTCACATCGCCTACGCCCATTTCGCCAATGTATGGCTGGGCAGAAAATTCATTGTGTGATTTAAGATACACGTAGCCCCATCTGTTGATATAACATCTGCATTTACTTAATTACTACGCGTCAAGTAGCTACATTTTTTTGTTATTGCATGAATTAGTGTGAATAAATTTTTAAAAAACTTTATATTCACAAATCTTCCAATTGAGTCAACCGATTGCGACGAAATAAAAAATAAATGGCACTTCTAATTAGCCCCTATATTAAATGAACTTATCCATCTTCCCCAATTTTTTTTCAAATATTTTCAGTGCACAGACACCCAAAGTGTGCAGTTTTATTATATCAGCAGCCTAACGACGTTCGAAACTACTTTATTAATAACGGAGGGTTTGAAATGGATAAATACATTTTTAATTATTCTGGCTTAATATTTGGCTTCCTGTACTTGAAAGTTTATGCAAAAACTTATTAAATGACATAAGTTAGCAGCGACTTTTTGTAAAATCACCCCTAAAGGGTCAAAATGAGGTAATATTTTTACAAATTTATTAATTTGCCACTAAACGCTGGGTTTAAAAACTTCCAACTTTCGCAAATTTTTCTCAAATAAAATTATCTCACATAAAATATCACCAAAAAATTACTATTTAAAGACCAAAATTCTATTCCTTTGGAATAGAATTTTGATGATGATGAAGAGGATGAAAAAAAATTTATTCAGTTATCATTCGTTATGAACGCGTGCATATACTAAAGTAAACATAACCGAACCAAGCAAAGCATTTAGTAGCCCTTATAGACATTTTTCTCGAAGACTGTTTAACTTAGCAGACTTAAATTTGGCGCAAGAAGGTGAGAATGAATGGGCTTTATTACAGGCTGCACCTGCGGCAGTTCGCATCGAGTTTAGTTGAAACCAGCCTGAAAGTTTCTGAACTGAAACAGCGCTCGCCGCGAAACAGATAGCCGCGAGTTAAAGTCTATCTAGGTCACTACTTTAACTGGATATTTTAAGTGAAAAACAGTTTTCCGCGATGTATTCCACTGATTGACTCAAAAGTCTGCCGTTTTCCTTCGATGTATGTTTCGCGATGATGATAAATAAGTGGCAGGAGCAAACTCTCAAATTCTCAGGAATAGACTTAAGACAGAACTGTTTCTTCCACAGTCAATTATATATACTGTGCTCTTGTATAAGCTCACCCAGCAGCCTGGTTTGTTTAGTACCACAATACAAAATCATAAAGAATATTATCTACAAACAAGTGTTTTAAAAAACCTAACTTACATATCATTTTAATCAACCCAAAGTGATACTTATATATACGTACTAAGCTCTGTTGTTACTACCAACACACGCGACTTACTCTAACGTATTTAACTTAACCTAACCCAATTCACCTATTTATAACACTGAAATTAAACTTACTTGTACTCTCCTATTTACAATTTTTTTATCGTCGCTGGTGGAATTTGTGTAAGAATCGTTTAAACAAATAAGTTCAGATTACATCAATCTTCCACAATGCAGGTAACTTCCTAAGTCCAGAATTTCCATGAGATTTGTTCGTAAAACTTGAAAAATATATCAATATCTTCAGGATGCCGTACCTCAAAAAGAAAAATGAGACTCTTGTAAATTCACTCACATGTCTGTCGGTATATCTGTCACGACATTGAAACTTATTAAATTTGGCATAGTAGTACATCTTATTAATCTACATGTTTTGCTTTGGTTGACTTTATAATATTATATAACAATTAAAGAGAGAGTTAATAATTTCTCAACATTTTTTTTTCATTTTTATGTGAAATATAAGAAGCTTTTGTCATAATTTTTAAATTTAAAAATTATATTTGTGAAAAATAAAGATATTCTAAAAATATTCATAAATGCAGCACCTTTCTCCCCGTTATTTACGAAACGACTGAAAAAAGTTATGACAAAATTTGAAAAAAAAACAAAAAAATTGACTAGAATAAGTATTATAGGAAAAGTATAGCGATTATCCTAGAATTTTTTAAATATGCTCTATATCTCATATGTCTGTGAAATATATAGTAGGCAATATAAGTATATTTTTGTCGTTGTGAAAAATTAATATTTGTAAATATTTTAATAGAAATACTATGTACCCTTAAATGTTTATAAGTTTCTAAATGCGAGCGAAACACGTGTGATGCGAGTGCTACTCGTGCTTAATAGGTTTTTTTATATATCTACCTTTATAATAAAATAAATGTGAAAGTGAATTCGTTTGTTTATTTGTTCGATTGTTTGTTCCATTTTCACAACTCAACTTTTCCGCCTATTTTCATAAATTTAGCACATATATATGATGTGCTTTGGAAATATATATATATATATATATATACACACACACACACACACACACACACATATATATATATATATATATATATATATATATATATGTATATATAGAATACTACTTATCTTGAAAAAAACTAATTCAACATGGACTATGCCACGGGCAACAGTTGTTAATGAATTAACCGTAAATAATTATTATAGTAACAAAAGCTTATACCAAACACAGTCGTGATCGATTTTTACCCGGCAAAGTCGGGACGAATAGCTGGCCTAATAATATAATAACATAACTTTTAAAGCAGCCATATTTATTCTTTTTGAGGTTTCGTAAGCTAACTACCAGAGACCTTCTTAACATTGCTAGCGCCTCCATCTACGTGCGTCGGTCTGTTCTTCACAACTGATTAGATTCTAGGAAATCGCTACCTCCAAAGGCGCAAGATTATTTCGTATCGGAGTTAGGAATAGAGGAAAAGGGGCGGGAGGAGTTACAAAATAACTTGTCATCATTCGCACGTGATTTATGTGAGGCTATATTTAATAAACTAAAACTACCAAAAGTGGAAAAATGAAACACCGTGTCTGTCCGTTCGTATCTCTGTCACAGCTTGTTTTCTGAGGGACCATGCGAAGTAGAGAGGTGAATTTGGACATAATATTATTACGTTCAAATTCAGCTCTCAGTTAGTAATGAGCTAAACATAAAAGCACAAAAAACTTTATGCGGTTAAAGTTTTTTGTGCTTTTATGCTTTAAGGATAACTTTGTTGCATGTTTTCTTTTTTGTGCTTTTATGCTTTAAGGATAACTTTGTTGCATGTTTTCTTTTTTGTGCTTTTATGCTTTAAGGATAACTTTGTTGCATGTTTTCTTTTTTGTGCTTTTATGCTTTAAGGATAACTTTGTTGCATGTTTTCTTTTTTGTGCTTTTATGCTTTAAGGATAACTTTGTTGCATGTTTTCAATCCCATCGTATGGGGCATCAAAAATAAAATAACTGGTAAAACGAGATATGTACAAATATAGCATTGATTTATGTATCGAAAAATTTCCTGAAAAACATTTTAATAACGTTAAACTTACTCGTAATTGCGGCGAATATTTCAAATTTCAAACATTACATTACGATGATAACTTCGTTTTCTATCAATTATGTATTGTCATAAAGATAACGTGCACGGATATACTCATACATCCTAAGTCACGTGTGACTAGCGTCGGTATCAGATTCCACTTGTGTAGTAATATTCTTCCACTGAAAACACATTTCTTAAAGTGTTATCCAGCTTTCTCTTATAGTCGACTAATATTACTTCCTAAACATAATTCAGATACCGCGAATATTTCAAATTTCGTATTATTGATTTACATTACCGTGATGATTTCGTCTTCTATAAGTTACTACTAAATACACCAAGTAACGTACACGCATATACTCACACATACATAAGTCCCGTGTGATTATTATCTAAGGAACTGGCGTCGGTACCAGGTTCCACTTGTGTAGTAATATTCTTCCACTGAAAAAATATTTCTTAAAATACTATTCAGCCTTCTCTTACAGTCGCTTAATATTAGTTTCTAAACATAATTCAAATACCGCGAATATTTCAAATTTCGAATGATTGATTTACATTACCGTGATTATTTCGTCTTCTATAAGTTACTACTAAAGACACCAAGATAACATACACGCATAAACTCACACATACATAAGTCACCTGTGATTATTATCTATGGAACTGGCGTCGGTACCAGGTTCCACTTGTGTAGTAATACTTTTCCACTGAAAACACATTTCCTAAAATCTTATTCAGCCTTCTCTTACTGTCGCCTAATATAAGTATCTAAACATAATTCAAATACTTCAAATTATTTTCAAATTTCGAATATTTCGAATTATTATTGATTTAAGTTACGGTGATGATTTCGTCTTCTATAAGTTACTTATGTCGTAAAGATAACGAACACGCATATACACATACAACCATAAGTCACATATGATTATTATCTATGGAACTGGTGTCTATGCCAGTTTCCACTTGTGTAGTAATATACTTCCACTGAAAACACATTTCTTAAAATCTTATTCAGCTTTCTCTTACGGTCGCCTAATATTAGTTTCTAAACATAATTTAAATATCGCGAATATTTCAAATTTTAAATGATTGATTTACATTTCAGATCTTAGTTAGTAATGAGCTAAACATAGAAGCACAAAAAACTTAATCCGCATCTTTGGGGATAACTTTGTTGCATGTTTTCAACCCCATCGTATGGGACATCAAAAGTAAAAAAAGTGGATATGTACAAGTATAGTATTGGTTTATGTATCGAAAAATTTCTTGAAAAACATTTTAAAAATATTAAACTTACTCGTAATTGTGGCGAATATTTCAAATTTCAAATTATTGATTTACATTACGATGATAATTTTGTCGTCTATAAATTATTTATTGTCATAAAGATAATGTACACGCATATATTCACACATCCTAAATCACGTGTGACTAGCGTCGGTACCAGATTCCACTTGTATAGTAATATTCTTCCACTGAAAACACATTTCTTAAAATCCTATTCAGCCTTCTCTTACGGTCGCCTAATATTAGTTTCTAATTCCCGATAATACTTAATATTTCTAATCGAATCATGACTACAAATTAGTAGCTATTACAATAATCTGTTAATCGAACCGCAAAGATGAATAATTTTTTTTATTTTTCATTTTTCATCATTATGTCTTACACTAATAACTTGTAATATTTATTGTCTTCTTATAAGTAAGGTTATTACTTTCATAACACCTAATAGTTGCACTTATCTAGACACAAGAGTTCTTAGCAAAGCCCATGTTGCTAAGCATGATTTGGGGCGGTGGTCAGTGCATGTAACGATATTGCATAAACCCCGTCTGCACACCATAAAAATTCTCACCGGACGCGATCCATCGGTTGAAAATAGCACATCATCTGAAACAAGATACAATTAAGTATAAAATGATGCATGAAAACATGTTATAAATTTTTTTTATTATTATAAATATGTTTAATTGTAATTCATAGAAATATGATGATTGATAAAGAAATTAATAGTGTTCGGCCTGAACTATTTCGTTACAAAACTGCATTAAAATCGATTAATGAATCGAGATGTTACATAAAAAAAAATAATTTTAAAAACAACATCGAAATCCATAGAAAATATGACAATTTATAGAGAAATCAATAGTGTGGCTCGGCCGGATTTATTCAGTTACAAAACTGCATTAAAATCGATTAACAAATCGAGATTTTACGAAGGAACGTAGAAATATGATATAAACTTTATACGTTAATAAAAAAGAATTAATTTTTTAATGGGAATTTTATAAAAAAATTTAAAACACCATCGACATGTGTAGAGTCAAAATCGTAATAAACTATTAACAATTCATATAGCGAAACTTCTACAATAAACAGGAGCAAAAGGAATTTCATATAACTTTACCAGATTTTGCTAAAGGTCATTTCCGGTTAAGGCAATGAAATATATGTACATTCAGGTTCTGGTTTTTCCGAAACCTTTAAATTATAGATTTAATACAAACTTTGAACCATCTGTTGTGATGTTGTAGCAGTAGATTATTATTGAATAAAGACACCAAGTTTTTATGTTATATATCCATACATTAATACAAATAAACTACAAAATGAGGAAACTGTATCAAAACCCGTGATTGCTAATCCATTCATACAACTAGATACAAATTTTAATTTCATTGTGTGGCTATTAAGTTTTTAACTTTAGCTTACTCTTACAAAAATATGTTTTCATAGGTTTGAAAAAAATCTTGACACCCTAATCAAATATATAAAATTTGATGATAGTATCCTTTACATAAAAGTTTCAGGACTTTGATTAAAAATTTAAAAACGTCTTTTTAAATATTTTACATACTATCCATATTTCATACTTATGTTTTTACAATGCAATTGGGGCGAATGTATTAGCAGAACTTAGTCCAACTGCTGTAATTTTGACGACCTTAGGGTAGTCTAGGTTATTTTTAGATAGTCTAGCGTCATCGTGGAAAAAATTAAACCTTTCCCGTTGACTATTTAGTTTAGGTGCTAGTTTATCTAATGGTTAACAGTAAATTTCTGCATTCGCGCTCAAGTTAATTTAGGCAAAAATTCAAATTCCTGTTCCCGAATCCTGAACCCCGCTCATAAAAACGTATGATATCGGCTGAGCTACAAAAGCTGATTAAATATCTATGGGGCCGAAGTCCTTTCGGCTATTAGAGCGAGAGCACGCGAACCGAGAGCGGAAAACGCGCATGCGTCTCGGTCCCCCTTCGAATCACCCCTTCGTAGGGAGAGAGAGTCGATAAGGTTTGTAGTAATGATATCGACATGCATTGTCGACGCTGTTATTTATATTATATGACAATTTTGTATTTAACAAATCTTTACTTACATATATAACGCTATTTTACTATTTAAATGGCGCTAGCAGTTTTAAAATACAATATTTTTTTGTATTACCAATTTTTAAATATTCCTAAATTCGGTGACTTTGTTAAGTGGTTATACAGACTTGGCAAAAAATACAGGTTTGAAGTTCAAGAGTCTGTTCTCGTCCATACTACATTTTCTATTACATTAAACATTACTTACTACAAAATTACTATAACTCTAATTATTCATTTTACGTAACATTGCTAGTCAGTAAGTCTTTCCGAAATTAACAAAAATTTTATTATTTTTTGATAATACCGCGGATAAGCTAATAAACCGCCAAATAACATTTTTTCAGTATTTAACAATCTGTTATAAATAATATATTTATCTGTTATAAATACCATCATAATACACTTATCACTTTTGAATATATCTTGTATAAACAATTTGTCACAATACAACGGGGATTTATGAATTGAATACGATTGCACATAAAACCTGGTAAGAAGAAATCAGCAGTACGGAAGAAAATAATTTTTCTAAGAAGGAAGTTAAAAGGGATGAATATCTTTTATGAATACATATGATTAAATAACATAAATACTTACATATTTACATATATATATATATATATATATATATATATATATATATATATATATATATAAACTATTTCCCAGAAATATTAGAATTCTAAAAATATGTCTCGACAGAAGTTAGAGAACGCCGTAAAAACAAAAGAGAGTAGTTGTGAATGACAAGATTTATCTTGGCAATGCAGTTTCGCTCCTTATCCTGCTTTGGACACTGGTATATCAAAGATATAAACAGCATAATACTATTAATATAATAGTGAAATGCTGCAAGATGCAACTATATCAAATTCGAATAGTTTTTATCTAGACTCTAACTAAAATTTTCCAGTGTAACTAAAATTATCAAGTTAACTCTAATTAAAAGATATCGATAAATTTTCACGACGCACACGTCACTAGTGAGTAACAAACCTACCACAACTTCCAACTGTGATTCTAAGCGGCGATCGTAGTGTATTTCCACCTTGAAAGGAGAAAATTTTACGTTAAGTGTTATATTTCCAGGAACACCTGGCGGTTTTCACCAAAAAGACAGAAAGAGGAACGCTAGCTTCGAAAACAGGTATGTAAAATAAATTGTCATAGTTTTCCCTTTAAAGTCAATGCAAGGTCATATTTGTCAAATCGTTTCAATATGGTATGTTCCATGGTTTTTTAGGTATTGAATCGCCATAGTGAAAAAATATTCTAGAACTTGCATCTTTAGTAAAGATATTTTGGCTAATGGACAACTTACCGCTTCTTCAAATTTTCTATTATTCTCTAATGATGTTTAAATACATTAGAAAGAAGCAACTTGATACCATAATAGAAATGATTTGAATTTTCCGTTTGTATGATACTGTCAACCATATATTGTATGTTAATAAAATATTGCATGCATAAGAAAATATATATTGCTTATTTTTCCGTTGTCTTTTTCTATATTTTAGGTAGGAACAAATATTTAAATTTTACGATTTACAACAGTATTTTGAAATGTAAATTATAAAAAACATTTAAAATTGCAATCAAACTGCATATATTTATCGAGATTATTTATCAAAATTGAATTAAATAAAACGAAAAAGACAGCTAACACAATGTCTACGATTTGTGTAGCCATGATACATGATGTTGGCTAATTTTGGGGAAAAAATTAAATGTTAAAACAAAATATCGTTTTGAACTTCTTTCTTTCAACATTTTATTTTTAATTCTATTATATTCATAAAAATACAAAATCATGTTTGAAGGAAATCAATACTTGTAATACCTATTATAACTAATAACAATTTTTAAAAATTCTTTAAAAATTTTATTGTTTGGGCAACAATTTCATTTTTCATGTCACTACATTGCAACAAGCGCCATCTTTTACCGCCATGACTCACCACTTCTATCAACTTATTTTGCCTGTCATTCTTGGTGGCAGTGACGCCAATATATTTAAATAAACATTGAAATGTTCATGTCTGAATTAATATTAACGTAGTTATTATGATACTTTATTATCAATTATAATTGAAGACTTAACCTGACTAATTTAACAAAATTTACTTCTAAATATTTTTATCTTTTTTCGCTTTATGTAATTTTATAAATTTTTCTTCCTTGAAAGTATTCGAGTTCGAATTGTGAAATGCCTATGCACAATAGTAAAGATTTACTTAATGGTAAAGATTTACTTTACAGAGGTTTAAAATGTTCAAGTACCAATATTCTGTACTGCCAAATGTTGTTGATATTTAGGGTTCTAAAATATTCATTAGCATAAATACAGTTCAATAACATTTGGAATGTGATGTATAAAATGTGTCTAATTTTTAAAAATGGCTTATTCGTCAACTTTTTTTTCATGAATTGAATTTATATTTATCGAAGTGTCGTGGTATGGCTACTATCTTCCAATAAAATTAATATTTTTTATAAATGATTGGCACTAGCTCCATCTTTGAACTGAGGAGCAAAATAAATGTAAATTGTGTTCTTCTCACCTGAACTACGATAAATCAAAATCAGAACGACATAAAAAAAGAAAAATCAATACGAGCATAGAGACTTCATACAGAGACTAATTTATGCGTAGAAACAAGGTCAGATTACATATCATAACAATATAAATTAGTGTTATGACGGACCGCGACTATAAGGTACGAGAATATTAAAAACAAATTACTAAGTCTATATTACACTAAAATGTATGTATCACATAAATTTATATATCACATTTGCATATAAAAGTTAGTTTATTGGTACGACAAGAATTTTATCGTATTTCTCTCCAAAATAAAAGACATAAATAATTTTTAATTTTAACCTTTATTACGACATAATAATTTAATTTCCAGTGAAAAAATATTTTTTTTCTTTTCAATATTTTCTCAATCATAAAAAATGTTTCATTATATGAGGGCAGAACTGCCATGAAGGAAACAAACTTGACAGACACTGAATTAAGAGTATAGTTGACATTTTTTTCTTTGAAATAATAAGTAACCCTATCATTGATTCATTTCTGGTTCTATTCTCTGGAGAGAACGAACGCTATATAATCAAAGATAAAGACTCCTATTCAAATCCCGCCAAAACATAAATAAAAGAGTCGAATTTTATATAAAGAACAAATGGGTTTGTTGACCTCGCTGATAAGAAATGAGCAAAAAACTGATAAAAGAAATAAGAAGAAAGTTGGTGCCAAGTTCTGTTAAAGTTTTTTTAAACTTATTTACAGAAATATGAAACTTTTTTAAATTATTTAAAAATAAAAAAATATTGCTTGGTTGCTACTAAATCTTTTACTTTTCAACTTTTTATGTCTTGTTTTATAAATATGTAAATGACTCGTGTGTTAAGATTTTGTTAAGTTTAAGATTTAATAGTAAGCAAGAAATAGTTTTTCTTCTTAAACAATTGGGTATTTGACTAATTTTTTTTTATTTCATTAATCATAATTTCAAGGTACAAACTGATGAAGAGTGAAACATTTTTTTAATGACTTAAAAATTGACCGAGTTATAAAAGTTTAAATTTAACCTTTAGAGAAGGACGGCAATACTGTTTGAGGTAATTTTTAATATTGCACTTTATATTCTACGAGAGGAAAAGAGACAGGGATATACCCAACTCTATCCGTATCTTCAAATTTAGAAGCCTATAAACTTTTTCAATCAATTTTTGAATTTTTTTCAAGATTGATTTTTAATTAACTTATATTTTACAATATTGTACGAAAAATATAAAAAATTAGAATGAGTTAACTACCGTATTGTCTGTTTGTTTCCTACCGAATGACCTGACTCCATACGAAATGTAAACTTTCTAAGTCAACTGGAAGATCGTTGTGTATGTATTGCGTTTTACATTCATGAAGCAAGAGCGCTCTAAGTTCTCTTCCTGAAATGTCCTTATTTTGTCTATTCTTTGGCTCAGCTCAGTAGTTGACTGAACAGAAAATGGAACGCCGCACTCTGTAAATACCCTACCAGAGTTGTTCGAGAAGTTTCTAAAATATTCCAGACTTATTGGGAAAAAACGGTTTATTAATTAACAACCTAATATTTACATGGTGAAAAATAAAAGAAATGTTTGCAAATAGTGTAATAGAAATGTTATATAGGTACTCTTAAATGTTTTAACCTTAATATTTTACTCCTACTTAGGTAAAATGTTTTTAATATGTCGTTAAGTGATACAGTCCTACCGCGCTTAACGCCTGTGAAAGGCACAGCAGGCAGTATGCTTACGCTATGAATAAAAAATGTTTGTAAATATTTTAAAAGAAATACTATGTACCATTAAATGTTTACAAGTGCCTAAATGTATACGGAAACCTTGTAGTGCGAGTTCTACTCGTACTTGACAGATTTTTATTTCGTTTAATTGATGTCACTTTAGATGAAACATTTGCTTTTCAAAGGAGATTTAGCAATGATGGTTTTGTAAAAAATTGCCTTTTGTAAATATAAAATGCAATACAGAAATAAAACCAGTCAAGTACGAGCCAGGTTTGCACTACGAAGTTTCCGTTGCTATATTTTTTAGAGTTACGTGCCCTTTGACATAATAGAAAATATTACATTTTTAATTTAAAGAACGTAATAGGGGTGTAACATAATTTTCTTACCTAAACTATATTGTATTTAAACCGATACTATAGGTTATCGTGATAATTAAAAAACTAGTTCTTATTACTCGTAATTTAAACTATTAAAATTGAACCAGGCCTTAGTACTTATTCTTTAAATGCAGAATGTTTCCAGTATTGACTATAATGATAATCATGGCATCAAAATAGGTATAAGAAAAAACCTGTCAAGTACGACCAGAACTTGCACTACGAGAGTTTCATATAAACCCTAAAATTATGAAATATTTTTGTGTTCATCACAAAAATCTTTTTCAAATATCTCCCACATGATAAATAAAATTGAAAAAATGTATTTTGAATACTTTATTTCCCCCCTCGTTAATTCTTGTAAGTATGTTTAAGAAAATTACCTAAACATTTTGAGTACTTTATTTACCCCCTCGTTAATTCTTGTAAGTATGTTTTAGAAATATTAGCTAAACATTTTGAGTACTTTATTTACCCCTCGTTAATTCTTGTAAGTGTGTTTTAGAAATATTACCTAAACATTTTGAGTAATTTATTTACCCCTCGTTAATTCTTGTAAATATGTTTTAGAAATATTAGCTAAACATTTTGAGTACTTTATTTACCCCTCGTTAATTCTTGTAAGTGTGTTTTAGAAATATTACCTAAACATTTTGAGTAATTTATTTACCCCTCGTTAATTCTTGTAAATATGTTTTAGAAATATTAGCTAAACATTTTGAGTACTTTATTTACCCCTCGTTAATTCTTGTAAGTATGTTTTAGAAATATTAGCTAAACATTTTGAGTACTTTATTTCCCCCCTCGTTAATTCTTGTAAGTATGTTTAAGAAATATTACCTAAACATTTTGAGTACTTTATTTACCCCCTCGTTAATTCTTGTAAGTATGTTTTAGAAATATTAGCTAAACATTTTGAGTACTTTATTTACCCCTCGTTAATTCTTGTAAGTGTGTTTTAGAAATATTACCTAAACATTTTGAGTAATTTATTTACCCCTCGTTAATTCTTGTAAATATGTTTTAGAAATATTAGCTAAACATTTTGAGTACTTTATTTACCCCTCGTTAATTCTTGTAAGTATGTTTTAGAAATATTAGCTAAACATTTTGAGTACTTTATTTACCCCTCGTTAATTCTTGTAAATATGTTTAAGAAATATTACCTAAACATTTTGAGTAATTTATTTACCCCTCGTTAATTCTTGTAAATATGTTTTAGAAATATTACCTAAACATTTTGAGTAATTTATTTACCCCTCGTTAATTCTTGTAAATATGTTTTAGAAATATTACCTAAACATTTTGAGTAATTTATTTACCCCTCGTTAATTCTTGTAAGTATGTTTTAGAAATATTACCTAAACATTTTGAGTAATTTATTTACCCCTCGTTAATTCTTGTAAATATGTTTTAGAAATATTAGCTAAACATTTTGAGTACTTTATTTACCCCTCGTTAATTCTTGTAAGTATGTTTTAGAAATATTAGCTAAACATTTTGAGTACTTTATTTCCCCCCTCGTTAATTCTTGTAAGTATGTTTAAGAAATATTACCTAAACATTTTGAGTACTTTATTTACCCCCTCGTTAATTCTTGTAAGTATGTTTTAGAAATATTAGCTAAACATTTTGAGTACTTTATTTACCCCTCGTTAATTCTTGTAAGTGTGTTTTAGAAATATTACCTAAACATTTTGAGTAATTTATTTACCCCTCGTTAATTCTTGTAAATATGTTTTAGAAATATTAGCTAAACATTTTGAGTACTTTATTTACCCCTCGTTAATTCTTGTAAGTATGTTTTAGAAATATTAGCTAAACATTTTGAGTACTTTATTTACCCCTCGTTAATTCTTGTAAATATGTTTAAGAAATATTACCTAAACATTTTGAGTAATTTATTTACCCCTCGTTAATTCTTGTAAATATGTTTTAGAAATATTAGCTAAACATTTTGAGTACTTTATTTACCCCTCGTTAATTCTTGTAAGTATGTTTTAGAAATATTAGCTAAACATTTTGAGTACTTTATTTCCCCCTCGTTAATTCTTGTAAGTATGTTTAAGAAATATTACCTAAACATTTTGAGTACTTTATTTAACCCCTCGTTAATTCTTGTAAGTATGTTTTAGAAATATTAGCTAAACATTTTGAGTACTTTATTTACCCCTCGTTAATTCTTGTAAGTGTGTTTTAGAAATATTACCTAAACATTTTGAGTAATTTATTTACCCCTCGTTAATTCTTGTAAATATGTTTTAGAAATATTAGCTAAACATTTTGAGTACTTTATTTACCCCTCGTTAATTCTTGTAAGTATGTTTTAGAAATATTAGCTAAACATTTTGAGTACTTTATTTACCCCTCGTTAATTCTTGTAAATATGTTTTAGAAATATTACCTAAACATTTTGAGTACTTTATTTACCCCCTCGTTAATTCTTGTAAGTATGTTTTAGAAATATTAGCTAAACATTTTGAGTACTTTATTTACCCCTCGTTAATTCTTGTAAGTGTGTTTTACAAATATTACCTAAACATTTTGAGTAATTTATTTACCCCTCGTTAATTCTTGTAAATATGTTTTAGAAATATTAGCTAAACATTTTGAGTACTTTATTTACCCCTCGTTAATTCTTGTAAGTATGTTTTAGAAATATTAGCTAAACATTTTGAGTACTTTATTTACCCCTCGTTAATTCTTGTAAGTGTGTTTTAGAAATATTACATAAACATTTTGAGTAATTTATTTACCCCTCGTTAATTCTTGTAAATATGTTTTAGAAATATTAGCTAAACATTTTGAGTACTTTATTTACCCCTCGTTAATTCTTGTAAGTATGTTTTAGAAATATTAACTAAACATTTTGAGTACTTTATTTACCCCTCGTTAATTCTTCTAAATATGTTTTAGAAACATTAGCTAAACATGTGTGTTAAGTGAAAAATATATAGATTAACAAGATGTATTATTGTGCCAAATTTGAGTTTCTACGTAACATTGTTTTTAAGAAAACCGACTGTGATAGACGTAAACAGACACATGAGTGACTTAATAAGGTTGCATTTTTCAGTTTGAGGTACGGAACCCTAAGAAGGGCACATCTCACGGTCTGCCCGTAAAATATATATATATATATATATATATATATATATATTTATATATATATTTTAGAAAAGAGTTGCATCTAACCCTGCATTTGTTACAAAACGATAAAAGGTTACATCACTTCATTCATATTACAATTTCAATGTTGAAACTCAAAGAGTTTTGAACTCTTTGGTTGAGAGTTGGTATTATTTTTTATACTGGACTGTTGTGCGCCAGAATGAAAAACCCACTATTTTATGTTTCGCATGCACGTACCAAAACCCGCTTGCGATCTCGACCGTTCGCGAACTTAATTTGCGGACCTTGGTATAATTCGATTCGCGACGGTGCGATATTCGTTTAGCACACTTATTATTTTAACTGTCTTATACTTTGTTTCGACACAATGTATTTTAATTATTGTTTTTGTGTATTTTTTCTAATCTGTAAATATTTTTTTATTTTCTCATAACTTGCTCACCATATTGTGCAACGTCTGTAAGGTTTTTACTAAGAAAATAAATAAAGAAATGAAAATAAATCTGTATTTCACTACACGTAAATCTGAAAAAAATAACTGAAGTAACTTAAGTCTCAACCTACGAACGTACGTGGCCCGTTGCGAACTATTTTCCATTTTATTATATGGAGATGGAACTTGGGTCGTCATGAGTCAGATAATTCAGTCCTTTTTAGATGTGAGTATAACGCAGAATGTTGCGAATTTCATGGGATCAGAAAGTACGCCATGCAACGAACAAAAACACAGAGATCTTAAAAAGCATAAAAATACACAAGCTCCGACACCTCGGATATATCAGGTGCCAGAGGAAATACCAACTCCTTCAACTCATTAAGCAAGCGAAGATGTTCGACAAAAGGAGGCCTGGGAGGAGAAGAATATGTAATGTAATATATTTCACAAGACTATTTACACAAGTGTATCAACATTATACCAAAAGGAGAACCTACGAGTAGTTAAACTAAAATTACCCATTATATATATATATATATATATATATATATATATATATATATATATATATATATATATATATATATATATATATATATATATATGTATATATATATAAATATATATATATATATATATATATATGTATATATATATATATATAGGAGCTGGAGATCTCTGACCGGTGGACGAGCGTTGGCACAACAATAGAGTTCTGTTACGGAACCCCAAAATGATACTTATAATAAAATGGTGGACAACGGTATCTTTCTCAAATAAACACATTTGTTCTTACATGTTAATGTCCTATAATTTTTTATCTTTCATCAAAGCCGCTTTCAAAAACAGACTTTGCTTCAAATTTTTGGTTAGAAAGTATATCAATCGATACCTTCAACTGGTCACCTGGAAGTCTTTTCAGGGAATACCAAGATTATTGTCCAGAGGGTTTATTATGACAGGCATAAAACTGTTTTCACTAGATTAATAACAATCGGATTCAGGAAAGGAATAACATTAGGAAGATTTTTACGGAAACAACGGAGCCAGTTAGTCTCCAAAACGATTGTCATTCCCCTCAGCATTTTTGTCTCAAACTAAAATTGTTCGCGCAGCGTCAACCCCACGATGGCATTCGTGGTGATGGAGGCGGCGTGGCAAGCGGCCTGCGGTACTATGCGAGCCACTCGACCCGACCAGTGCTGGGATTTACTGCTCCAACATACCCCGCCCGACACCCTGTGGCACTCCTTGCACAACTGTGTCGCTCATCAGGTATTCAAATGACAATAAACCAAATGTGTTTCTTAAACGCAAATGGTCCTTTCATCTAAATACTTTACACCAACCAGTTTCTTATTATAATGTGTAAAATTAGTAAAATCGGTATAAAATTTAAAAAAACTTGCGTTACATACCGGTAAAAAAGAATTTGCCTTAACCGATTGCTTCATTTTCCAGTATTTTTCTCGAGAAAAGTTTACATGTTTGCTGATGTGTTTCCAGGCTTTAACAGTCAGTGTTATCATAATAAATCGATAAAGTGTCTCATACAAAGCGTGTAATAAGTTATTAAAGCCGTTAGCTCACTATATCTTGTGTTAATTAAGTATTATAACTTTTTATACTCCCTGTAGATTAACTTTGGATATTATTTATAAAGTAATCTATTAGACGACGGCCTGAATTACAGAAGTCAAAATCGGGATGAAACTCAATTGCATATTTAAATTTATTTCCTTTTCTATAATCAAGTCATCATGACCTCGCTAAACTTAAGTTATTGAGATTTCAAATGGTTGATCCATAGGTAGCGACGTGGATGGAGCTGCTAGCAAGTGGCATTGAGGACGCCAGTCAGCCTGCAGCCTTTAAAATAGCGTTGCTCCTGCGACACACTCCGACACAACACGCTGAAACCATTGTCAACGATCTCCTTGAACACCATCCGCAGGCTGTGAGTAAATTGAATTATGTAATCAATTGATAAATTCCATTCGCTAAATGCACTATTTTGAATTCGGTGTTAGTAATCGAATCATAAAAACAAAGACTTTTTTAAATTAACAATTCGCTCAACCGCTGTTACAATAATATTATTGGGCAGTTATGTATTTTCTGCACAAGAGGTGAGCTCTTAATAGTTATGAAACTTAAACTGCTTAAATTTAAAGAATACTGATTTTAAAAAAAATATTTTAAATAAAATTTCCAGAGAAGTTTATTTATACAAAAAAGGTCCAAGCTATTTTTGTCGTAAGTTTAGTCGTTTTCGAGATATTAAGAAATAGATTTTTCAAGATGTCGGGTAAAGCAAAAAACTTAGTGTTAAATTAAGTTAAATTTATACTTATAAAATACCCCCAATCTGAATATCCCCAATTGAAAAATCTGTACCTTAGACCCGTACTGTACGGACATCTATGGAAATTACCCTGTTTGCTGGATTAAAGCATAACGAGATCCAACTTGTTTATCAGAAAAATCACAAACTTATTTTTGTAAGGATCACTTTAATGTAAGTAAAGATATATGTGTATACCTCCATAGAACCAGTGGTGCATGTGCCGACTAGGGCTTTTCCCGACTAGCTGACTGTTCGGTTTATGATTCATCTATTATTCAGCTAACTAATCTGCGTATGAGGTTCATATCGACATCGTTCGTAGGTCTGCCCTACGAAACCCCGCGTCTACGAACCCTCGCGCCACGCGCCTGTTTCTTACCGCACTGACGGTAAGGCTTTGCAAAAAACTGGAATTTCTCCTAAAAGATGTTTATGTTTTCAAAATTAACTCGTGTTCTGGTACAAAAACATAATTCCCTTATATATAACTGAAAATAACGTTAGCTTTGGAACTCTGTATAGCTTAAAAAGAAACTATTAGAAAAATGCATAAACCACAACTGTTTAAAGAAATAACGAAAATCTGTATCTGAAGACATACCATATTAAAAAACTTTTAAAATTACATTGCCTCGCCAGAATAATAATGGATATTAAAAATGCTCTTTATGAAAATTTAAAAGTGTTGATTTTGATTTAGAAACGAATAAATATTTTGACCTTGCCAGCAATTTTTGACCCCAAGTGTTGTCTTCCGTGCAATCACCATTTCTGCTGAAAGTCCTAAACCTTTTTGAGTGTGGATCAAACTTGGAAAATAAAATGGAAAATGTAGACATATCCTACGAACTTGTATTGTCTATAGATCGCAAAAAGAAGTCAATCATAGATTTTTATAATGACAACATTAAAAAAATGTATAGTGTCATTGTTCACTGTTATTAATAAAATAAAATGAAAACCTTTTTAACTGGTGGAATATAAACAACATCAAATTTCCCATAATAAATACGTGTTATCCTGCAAGTATAGTCTACAGTGAAAAGCTGTTCTCTGAAGTTAGTAATATATAAATAAATATATATATATATATATATATATATATATATATATATATATGTATATATATTAAATAAAAAGTCAATGAATCTAGATCTGATGATACGTTAATACTTCAAAAATTAGTAAGGATCAGAAAAAAACTGTGTCAATTATGTCTAGTAGTTGGTCGTTATTGATAGGTAGATACGTTTTGAAAGTTGTTAAAAAAAATATATCGAAAAAATATATAGATATATATCCTCATTATATGTTTTGAAAAAACGTAGTGTTTTACGCACATCTAAAGAACAAGCAAACCATTAGGAAAGAAGTATCAATAAGGAGATAAAAGAGAATTATATAATATGTGATATTGTTAGACAAGTTATGAAAAGTAGAGCGGTTTAAGGCAAATTTTCTATATATATAGGGCAGGTTTTCCTTATACATAAATCAAATTAGTTCAATCAGATTAAATAAATACTATTTTTTCTGATTGAATGGTATCTATTATTTGTGAAAACAGATAGACAGATTTACAGATATACTGATAGTTTGACACATTTACAGCGTATTTTGAACAAAAAGTAGAGATTTAATGACAATTATGTTTTAAACTGAGTTGTGACAGGTTGCGGCGTTTACTGAGGATATTAAGTAATAATAAAGAACAGCGTAAATTTTATGGTACTTAAAATTCTAATATCTCAAAAGATCATAGAACAAAAGATCATAGAACGAAAGAATCATAGATCAAAAGATCATAGAACGTACATTTAAATATTTTGTTACATAATTATCTGGAATTCGAATCGTATATTCTATTGGAATGTATATTTATGTATCCCTAGAACAGTGACTATATTGAAAAATCATATTTTCAGCTATTGTAATATTTTACTTCAAGAAATATAACAATGAAACTTCGACTAAAATCCATTTATTAGTTTGTATGCGCAATCAAACAGACAAGCAAACAACATTTCTAAAAACCCAAAAAAATATTGTTTTCTCCTCCCTAGCTTACTTTTTCCAAAGAACATTCAATGTACAGAATATATTATTTGTAGAGAATAGGTAATACACGATTTTGCTGGTATGGAAAATGCATTGTAATATATAATTCGAGTATTTTTTGTAAAGAATATTTTTTTAAAAACTGAATTGATAGAGGTGACTCATGGATTATAAACATTATCTAAATAATTATGCATATTACAAATTTATTTAGGAATTTTGCTGAAAAAACAATGGTTTTTCTTTTTAACTTTACACACAGCCTGTTAGCCAGGATAATAAGCTATATAACAGCAAAAGTTCCATTCGAGTGTTTCAAACACAAAAAAAACGGACGAGGGAGTATTCTAAAAAAACTGTTGTTTAATATTTATGCATTACGGACGTCATTGAATAATCATGTTTTACATAAAAACTTTTTCATACACATTGTGTCTCGCCATAATTTTGTTGTAAACATAGGTTGTAACTAAATATAATACTAAAATTAACTAAACATACTAAATTAACTTATTTATTAGGATAACTTCATAGTTATTGTGCAATTCCTGGTTAAGCAAATCCAGCTCACCTTCATGGTGTAGTGATCTGAAGTAGATATGCTATGAAGTTATTTTATTATATACTAATTTCTAAGTGAGACGATTAAAAAAGATATCCTAAATTCTAGAACAACAATGAAATCTGTCTAATAATACCAGACAAACCTTTTCCAATATTTATTTAAGAAGCGTTAACCCAAAACATCGAGTCCATTACTTAACAGATCGAATTTCCATTTCAAAACCATGGGATTTTATCTTTGATCGTTTTTATTTCAGAATTGTTTACTCTAACTATTATTGTACAAGAGCGAGCATATTCATTTTCATTTTTTTGCCCCAAATTTTTCACCTAATGATAAGTTGGCCTTTCCTATAACGGCATTAACCCTCCTACCAGTGGCACGCCGCCCTCGTTTGGTGCGTTGTCAGTAGACCTAGCTGGTCGGCTTGCGGCATAATTAATTACGGGTCAGTACACCCGCTTTTAGAATTTCCGCCAAAAGCGGAAACCCCACTCTCATTCCATTGGCGTCTACAGTATTTTCTTTTTTTCTCAATGAACTGAATAAAGAAGTCTTTAGGAAGAAATAGAATACAACGGAATTGGATTCGCTTTTTTTTAGAATATTTCTTACTACAGGATATACTTTCCTTTTTTCATTAACTTTTCTTGCATGACGTTAGATTATTTCCAATCATTTAAATCTAATATTTGTGTTTAGATATTTACATAAATACTAAATATTAGCTTTAAAACTAGCTGTATTTTTTAACGACATCGTTTAAAAACAGTGAGGAGATTCTATAACCCATTTACATTTTTATCATTGTCTGAAATTTTTTTAACCATTCAGCAAAGTCTCTTCAAAACACACACATCAACCGTTTGCAGTGCTAATTAAAATTACTATAAAAATACCGATAATATCTATTCATTATTATTCAGAATTCAGATTGTTAATAATTTGGTGAGTGTCAAAAACTCCTTAAGTATTTTTAGGGAAAAAAATGAAACGACTTTAATTTATTTTCCTTAAAAACAACAAAATTTTGTAAATGTTACTTAAATACTTTAAGTAAGATACGAGTGTCGTTAACTAAACTACTGCTAAATCCGTTCTTATACAGTGAAACTAAGGTGTTACAAAGAGTTTAAGAATGGAGCAATAACGAAAAGTGAAACACTCATTAGAGGCAATTATATAAGACAAGGATAATGCAGCATAACGAAAATTGAAACGTCTATATACGCCACTCTATCGTTAGTAAAGAATATCGATCACGAAGTAAGCCGCCAATAAAGTTAATATGTTTCAAGGTATACGCTCTCAGAGGAATCAAAACATCAATAACAAAAGGAAGTTATACTGTATCATTTTTTTCCGTTGAAACATATTCGGTCTTAACTGTGATAAAATTTGCATAATAAATTCGTGCGTGTATTGTTTTCACAAGAAAATCGCGAAAATTTTCATTAACGTTGCCCGTTGACAAAATATAAGGTAGAAAAGGAACAAAAGGTTATTTACCTTTTGTTTTCAATTAATGTTACTAAATTATTGTTTTGAAAGCTTGGGACCGATAAAGTACTTTAGCAATTCGTTATTTTTACAAATTAATTTTCATACGCGCTGGTTTTTTGTGTACCAGGTAAGCAAGTTGAAACGTAATCTAGCATTTTTTATGTCAAAATAACAATAACAATATACCCTTAGGCGTTATTAATCAATAGGGACGTTTCTGAAGTCAATTATATGCCATTAATTTTAGGTATGTTTATCGATACCTAAAAAGTTACTTTGAAGGCTGAATAGGTCAGTAAAGCCTTATGACGAATAAGGATTACATAGGACACTTATTTACTCGACAGTGTGATGTCTCACCTTTAAATCCTATCGATTTCGATTATACTCTACATCGAACATGCGCCTCTTTTTCGATTCTCAATCTCTCGATCCTTCTTTCTACCAACATTTTCAGTAACTCATATAATGTTTATTATGCATTTATTGGAGATTTTTTCATTTTTCCAAAATTTCCACATTTCTGAGGGTGGTATCTAAATAATATTGACGTTTTGTGTACTTTTTATATAATCTTTTGATAAATCACAAAAAGACAAAACAGATAATACCGACGACAGACCAAACGACATGATCGCATTGCGAAATCTGGGCCCAGGCTAGATTAATGCACATTTTTGCGATTAACTGCATTACATCAATGACGTCACCACAATGCCAATAAGTATCCAAAACATATTTTGTTTATTACTCTGTCGAATACTATAGTGTTTACGTATATATATTTAAGATATATATATATATATATATATATATATATATATATATACACATATATATATATTACTTAAGTATGTTATGTATTTTTAAATATATACTGTGCTAGGAAGTCCATATTACTTATGATTAATTAAATTATTTCACATTATGCGCACCTATATTTAATTACGTAATTTTTTAAGGTTCCGCACCAAACTAGGAACCCTAAAAATTCGTCTTATCCGTCTGTCCGTCTGACATACGTCAGAGCCATTTTACTCGAAGATTATTAGCGATATGCACCTACAATTATGATTTTGACGCGTACAATTACGAAATATAATCTTGAATAAAGGGTGGTAGTATACCTCTTCTACATGTAAAGTGAGAGTGATTTTTATCGCACACCCCATTATGTAGGATATCGTTGAATAGGTTTTTCAAAATTATTGTGGGTACGTCCTGAACATTTTTCTTAGTACGACTTTGTTTCTAAAAAATAATAAGCTTTTAAGTGGTAATTTTTGTTAGAGTTACGTGTCCCCACCCTCTACCAGCAAATATTTGAAAAGCTTTCACAATACTAATATATATTAAGAAATTAAATGGTAAATTATTACATCTGAGTAGGCTTTACTGGTTTACGAATTTAACTTTCTGCAAATTTTAACTTTTATTTTCCCTTTTTGAATTTGATAGCTGATCGTAGGGTTTTGGTGCGGTAATTACATATACGTAATTAGATTTTCCCCATCACCCTCAGTTTTTTTTGGAAAAGCGCTATGTATGAAATCGCAAAAAAAACAAATTTACTAAGTAAAAAATGTATATTACAATAAAAAAATTATTACATGGCTTTGAAATATTATAAATACATTTAAATGACTTTAATAAATAAATTAGAAATATTAAATACTTTTGTGGTATCTCGTTTTTTTTTCACCGAAGCTCCTATTGTGAGATTTTTGCTTGAAAGTCCGAATTGGATCTTCTCGCTTTAGCAATCAACAATAGTCTGCCATCATCCTCGTTCTATCTCTTTCAAATCCTGATGAAATCTTTCGCTTTACTCTTCACTTACAGCTCCCTAGTTATCAGGAAGGTAGTCCTGGTGCGAATTAAGGAAGTGAAGTTTAATGCTCATCAAACATCCCATTTTTCCGAAATTTTTAATCATAACTTGGACTTTTATGGTTTCCTAGGAAATTGTTCACTACTTTCTTAAAAGATTTCCAGGCCTTTAGTTCAATTTCACTTAATTTTTTATCGAAAGTTGTGTCTGTCATCAATTTTCTTATGTCCGGGCCAAGGAAAATTACCTTCTTTCAGTATAGCTTCAGAAAGAGGTGGAAAAATTAGTTGTAGATATTTAAAATCTTCTCCTTCTTTATTCAGCACCTTCACAAATTGTTTCATCATTCCCAGTTTTATGTGTAAAGGGACAAGCAAAACTTTTTCCAGTGGGCTTAAATTTTCTGTCACAACATTTTTGAAAAAAGAGTGGCTACCGAGAACTGAAATAGTTCAGTTCTCGGTGGCCACTCTTTCTTCGTAGAGTGTTGTCCTTTGTCTCTATTAATCTACCCTCATTAACTCTCTTCTAACGATCTAAGTTAATTACGGTTAAATGAAGTCTTTAGAGAATGACCTAAAATCCACTTTTTTCAATAATAGGGGTCATTTCGTTAATTACGTTATGTTTAACTATTGATGAGAACTTATTCATTGTTGTCTACTGCAACCATTCGGTGTGTTTTTTGTTCAATAAGAAACAATTAAAATAAAATATCAGTTCTTGACTGGGTAGGTCTAGGTATTTATGAAAAAAAAACTATGCTAAATAACTAAAAATCCTGACATGATGGAATTTTTTAGCATTTTCCCCGTAATTAGCGCCCTATAATCTATTAAAACCAGTCGTCATATCTGAAAGGGGAAAAGCATTGTAGACCTGTGTAATCGACGAACTTATAACGTGTAGTTGGGTCTGTAAAAAGTCCATAGAAACTCCATACAAGTGATTTAAAACTGCTAAAATAATTCTGTGTTTTATAATGTATATGTCTGTGAAAGATATACTAGGAAATATATTCAAATGTTTACATAGTAAGGAATATTTTTTTTACGCCTGAGAATAATATTATGTAGTGAAAAATTATCGTCACCGTAGTATGTTGGATTGATTACAAGGCATACGGCCTTTGACGGCGCGGCGCCTCACGGGGATCCGGGTTCGATTCCCGGCTGCTCATCGAGCGGGGTGTGGCTGATGTTCTGAATGACTCTAAGAGATTCCCTTCGTAGTAATAAATCCACCATATGAATTAATTTTATATATTGAAAAACGTGAATAAAATAAATATTTGTAAATAGTTTAATAGAATTGTACCCTCAAGTGTTTATAAGGACCTTAACGTGTACGGAACTTACACTTCAGACCCACATCTTTTTGTGTCGCTTATTAATATGACTCAAGTGGCATATAAAGATTAACAAAATTCAGATTAGTACTCAATTTCTAAAGCCCCTGAAGAACGCTATGAAAGTTGAATATACGGTTGAGTTAAAAAAAAGGAAACCTATAAAAACATTAAAACGGGAAACAGTCGCATTTCTGAACCGCAAAAACATTATCAACTTGCAAGCTACTGTATCTCCCGAATACTATGTTTATGTCCCCTGAATTTACTTCACAGCAAGACCTCTCCTCCTACATCGTGACCCTGCTTAGCGACGATGAGGCGAGCGGAGACAGCGGCGACGAGGGAGAGCCCCCGTGCGCGGCGCCCCTGCGCGACCTTCAGCTGTTCGGCGACTGCGAGCTGGCGGTGCTGGGGGCGCCGCCCGCCCCCTATGAGCGGCACGCCGCCCTCGTCCGCTGCGAGTATAGGCAGCTGAGTGACTCGCAGTACAACCAGTTGCGGATCAAGGTACTGTTTTAGTATTATCTTTAGATTTTATGATTATAGATTCAATAGGAATATTTATTTATTATTTTGTTTCTTTATATTGGATCACATGTACTCCAGACACAAGTGCTCCAGGCACATGGTTTGATGTAGATGATGATTTTGGGGTGAATTGATAAATAAATTAGTGAACCCTCAGCTTCGTCCATATTCTATGAAGATTGCTTGTTTTTTAAATTTATTACGAAAAAATTGACTTATTTATATGTAGGATATATTTATTACATCAAATGTTAAAATATAATAAGTTGTCAATGAGTATATGAAAAATATTTTCATAGATCCGTGAGCTGAAACTCTTTTCATGAAAGTGTTTTGTAAATTTGAAGGAATTTGTATAGAAAATAAAAATTTTAATGAAATATATCTCACAATTAAATTAAACTACGTGATGTAGTATTATTTCTACTTTCTTTAAGTTCTTTACCACTTCTTCAGGTGGGCTATTAGCAAAGGTTATAATTTTGTTTTATTAAAAATCTTTGCTAATAGCCCACCTGAAGATGTTGTAATACAACGAAACCTAGGTCGTCGTAAAGAACTTAAAGAAAATAGAAATAATACTACATCACGTAGTTTCATTTAATTGTGAATAATGAATTTCTACAAAATTAACGCCAAACATAGTCAATATTTGAAATATATTTGAATTAATTTATAAAGAAACACTTAATACTTCGTGTTAGACAATTTTATAGTGCATGTCTCCATAGATTATTTACATAATTTATAACAACATTTCGTAAGTACAATGTAACCACTTAAAGTATTGTGGATAAGACATAAAACTAACTTTCTATAGTTATATGAATTAATAATAAAATTGTATACTTGTTATTATGTCTATAAGTACGTATTCCAAAACTTAATAAAGAGATAATGTGGAAATTGTAATCAAGATTTGAGTGAAATCGGTAATGTTTTCCTCAGATATTTTAACAAACAATTATACTTTTCAGTGTTTTTATGTTCAAAGTTTTTTCTGCATTTAAACATATTTTCGTTATAAACAATGGTTATGCCGAAGTCGCGATTTCTGATATAGCTCAGCTTCTCAATATCACTCTGACATGAAATTTACCTTAAAACAATTCTACGATCTCAAAGTGTCATTAAACTGATGCTGGTCAAACATACAGATGAACAGATATAAGTACACAGACAGCAGCCAAACACTCCTGATTACATACAATTAAAACAAAATGCAGTGTCTGGTTTTTTTACTGGTTTCCTTATCTAATTATCATCATAAACATTTTCAAAACTAAATTAATGTGAATTTAAAGAATTAAAAGCAGTAAATTCTGCTAAATTGATGCGTTGTAAACAATATAATACTTAAATGGTAAATAATGTTATGTGAATTGTTAACATTACTTCAACATTTTAGGGTTCTATTTATCGATGTAAATGGCAGTTCTTTCTCTGGTTCATGACACAGATAAATGTAGACGACACAGTTCTTTATCGATTTCTTCGATTTTAGTACGGTGACAAACTCATGGAGAAAAAACGATCACCATAACATGCTTGGTCTTTCTCGAGTGTGCTGCATATTATTTAAAGCATTTGTAAACATCGAACGCCGTGTAATAAAACAATTTTTAAGATATTTGTGTATTGACGTTTGTTTGATATTTATGACTCCCAGAAGAGTAAAATATCTTATCTTATCTTTGATTATATAGCGTTCGTTCTCTCCATAGAGAACCTTTGCCAATGTCAAGTGTGGAAAAAAGGCTATGGCAACACTGATTAAATCAAATTTCGGATATTTGTCATTGTTGCTTGATAACAAAAGAATAAACTATACAATAAAACAAAAACTAAATAAGAAGTTGGCTACAATTAAACTAAAAGAAGAAAACGACATTATAATATACAGAAAGTACAAAATAAGTATATACAAATATACAAACTTAAAAAAATAAACATGAACATAAATATAAAAATTTCTATATTTTGATGTCGTTCTTTCTTATGAACTAAATGATTAATCCTAAAATGGGTTTGTTGGCAATAAATAAAAGTGATCTTATGTTGATGGGCAATTGAATTTTATATTTTAATAATTTGGAAACAAACGAAGGAAATTTATTATTTAATGGACATGAAAAAATGAGATGATTTAAATCGCCTTCTCCAAACCCGCAATCGTAAATTGGAGACTCTCTGACCCGCAGTCTAGCCAAATGAGTAGGAACAGAACAATGACCCAAACGCATGCGAGATACCACAGAGGATTCCTTTCGAGAGAAAGTAAATGTTGAGAACCAAGGTTTTGAAGGAATAAAAGGTTGGATCTGGAAATATCTCGCACCTGTAATCTGGGATGATCTTTCCCACGCCCTCTGCCAGTCAGACGCCATCCAGAAACGAGTCATGGGAAGAAGATCCTCAATGAAATTAGTAGTGAAACATGGATCCCCGTTCACTGCGGCAAACCGAGCTTTTGCGTCGACTATTTCATTACCCACTATGCCACAATGACTAGGGATCCATGCAAGAACGACATCGGATCCCGATCTCTACAAATCAAGCGCAAGTTGCTTGATCCGAAGAATCAGGAAACTACAGTTTGAAGAAAATGGATTAGCAAGAAGGGACTGTAAACAACTTAAGGAGTCAGAGAAGATAAGGAGCCTGCGAATCTTTTTGTGTAGGGCATAATTCAAGGCCTCCACAATAGCACGGCATTCCCCGGAGAATACCGACCATTCCTTAGGAAGGCGAAAGTAATCTGAATGAGCGGTGGATGGAGAGTAAAATGACGCTCCGACATAGCCATCTCTACCGGTTTTTGATGCATCTGTATATATTCGCGTCCAATCCATCCAAAACGAATTCAAGATAGAATTGAATAGCGAAATAGCATTTTTGGACTCCTTATCAACTCCAAAACACAAATTTATATTTGGCCTGTGAAATACCGAGTCAAATGAGAAGCTATAGAGAGGGAGAGAAGAATTTTGATAAACGGGGTTAGTAAGAGATTTGAATCTTTGGAAGCTAACGATAAGTAGAGGTCGGGACTTAGAACGCCAAAAAGGAGTATGTTCAATAAACCTAGAGAGGAGGGTGAGTTTAGGAAAAATAGGGTGAGTAGAAAACCTAGCTGCCTTTAGTAAATAACGATCAGCTAGGTATTGTCGCCGGAGACTTAAAGGAGGATCAACACATTCTACTTGTAAGGCATTTATGGGGCTGGATTTCATAGCACCTGCTATGATCCTCAGAGCTTGAGACTGAATGCGAGTCAATTTAGTGGCATTGGATTTGGAAATAGGATCAAGTAGAAATGAACCATATTCTAGATGACTACGGACTAGAGCGTTATATATTAACTTTAATGTGGAAGGGTGAGAGCCCCACCACACTCCCGAAAGAGCGCGGAGGATATTCAAATTAGTCTGGCATTGGGAGATGACATATTCGATGTGAATGTTCCAGGATAATTTTGAGTCTAGGAACATACCTAAGAATTTGGTATTGGAAAGAACAGGGATCAAAGAGGAATTATAAAAAATAGATAACGGAGGACTAATTCTCCTTCTTGAGAAGACCACAACAGCGCTTTTGGAAGGGGATAAATCCATACCATGAGAGGTAACCCATTTATTTAGGTTAAGGGCAGAGTTCAAAGCATTTTCGGCAACAATTATTGATTTATCAGAAGAATATAAAAGCAGGTCATCAGCGTATTGCAAAACACGACAGAAAGGATTAACTGTTGAGTGAATCATATAAGAGTAAATATTGAAAAGTAATGGACTTAAAACAGAACCTTGGGGAAGACCCTTCCATATAGTTCTTGAAAAAGGGGGGGATCCAGGGGATCTAAGAATAATAGATCTTTCTAAAAGAAAATTGAGGAGAAAATTTATAATCTTAATCGGAATCCCAAGATTATGAAGAATTTTTTGGAGGACTGGAAGGATTACATTATCATAGGCTGAAGAAAGATCTAAAAAAGCAGCAACGAGAAATTCTTGTCGAGAGAAAGCAAGTCTGATGTCAGTGGTTAGGACGCTGAGATTGTCCAACGTACTTTTAGCTCTTCTGAAGCTAAATTGGTTCCTTGGAAAAATAGAATGGTGTTCAGTAAACCATTCCAAACGATTCTTAATTAAATGTTCCGTAATCTTCGCTAGAACAGGAGAAAGGGCTATGGGTCTGTAGGATGAACCTACATTGGGATCTTTATGAGGTTTAGGGATGGGAATTATTATTTGAGTTTTCCAAGACTTTGGAATAGAACCTGATTTGAACATACAGTTAATGAGGGATAGAAGATACCAACGGGTAGATAGTAAAGTATTTTTCACCATTGAATATGACATTCCGTCAATACCAGGGGAAGAATCCTTAAGATGGTGTAAGGTGAAATCCAATTCGTTAATGGAGAAATCTTCTTCTAAAAAATGATTGGCGCGAGTAAAGTTATACCTGAAAGGTAATTCATCTAAATTTGGGACGGATGGGGGAGCAAGTTTATTTAAAAATTGATCAATCCAATTCCCGTGAACAGATTTGGGAAGATCAGGCTGAAAAATAGACCGAAAGCGTTTTACAGACGACACGGGAGGGAGTAAAAGGAGAGAGGGATTGACAGAATTTCTTTCAGCCTTTCCTCTTTTTTTCAAAGGAGAATTCGTTTAGTCTGAGCTTGGGTCTTTCGAAACAAGAGGAAGTTTGCTTCCGACATATTAGATTTATATATCGCTTCAGCCTCTTTACGGGTTTTAACCGCTGCGGAACAGTCTCCATCCCACCAGGGGGGAGAGGATCTGAAGTGATGGTTAGATCTTTTAAGTGGGATAAATTTCCGAGCGGATAGGTCTATAGCCTTTACAAATTGGTCATAGCAAGTGTCAATGTTATCCAAGTCCACTGGAGGGAGGGAATCCACTTCGACACTGAGAAAGGTACGGAATCCCACCCAATCTGCCCTATGTAGGTTGTATTTTTGAAGAGGGGGAGTTTTTTCAATATGTAAATTTACGTGAGGGAAAGAAATCAAAATGGGGAAATGGTCGCTTCCAAAAGACTCAGAAAGAATATTCCAGGAAACCAAGGATGCCAAGGATGAGGAGCAAAGAGAGATATCTACTGAGCTCGGGTTCTAAAGTGGGACAGGAACTCGTGTTGGAGAACCATCATTCAGTAAACACAGGCCAAAATCGTCCTGGAGTTCCACCAAGGAGACTCCAAGAGGGTTGCTTCGGGTGGAACCCCAAGACGGGTGATGAGCATTAAAATCTCCCAGAATAATATACGGGCCAGGAATTGAAGATAAAATATCCCGTAGTTCTAATGCTACGGAACATGTTGGAAGGGGGACATATATGGAGAGGATAGTGATATCTTTAACTCTCGCAGCAACAATATTGAAGTGACAACTGCGGGAGCCAAGAGAAATCTGGGAGAAGGGAAGAGATTTGTCAAGTAATAGGGCGGATCCGCCCTTACCATCCGCTCTATCATCCCGGAGACAGACATAGCCTGGGATCTTAAAAGGGAATCCCGGCTTCAGCCAAGTCTCCGAGATGGCAGCCACGGATGGAGAATACTTGACAAGGAGGTGACGAAGATCTGCTTTGTTGGAAATTATACTGCGACTATTCCATTGCAAGACCCTCGCCACTATTGGCGAAGCCATTGGAAAGGAGGGATTGAAGGGAAGTGAGAATAGATGAGGCAACGTTGGAAGGTATTTGATTGGGGGAACTCAGAATTTTGACCAAGGTGGTCAAAAGAAATTGAATAATACTCGTAAAAGAATTAGTTGAAGGTTGTTGATTTAAACCGCAACCATTTTCAGGTTGAGGAATACGGAAGTCTGCCCAGGCTTGTTCTAGAGCAGAGCGGTCATAGCCCTGGTTGGAACTAGTCCAAGAGTGGGATCGGGGTTTCAGAGAAATAATTTTTTTGTGGGATGAGTTGGTAGGACGAGACGGAGAAAGCAAACTTTGGGAAGAAATTGGAGAAGGAAGAGTTAGAGGGGGTGAGCTGCAACTGAGGCGTATGATTTTTTAGCAGAAGGGACCAATTTGGACGCTTCCGCATAGGAAATATCTCTTTCAGACATTTCGAATTTGATTTTTCTTTGTCTTTCGAATTCTGGACAATTTCTATCAGTGGAATCATGATTTCCACTGCAAAAGATACATTTTGCTTTGTCAAGAGGAAGTGAGCAGTTTCTCCCAACGTGACCTTGACCACATCGGAAACAACGCTCAGAAGATCGGCATTTGTCAGCAACATGTCCAAACCTACAACACTTGAAGCACTGTATTGTAGGGAATTCGTATTTTGAGACTGGAAGCGATGAATAAGCCATATATATCCGTTGGGGACGAACTTGGCCATCAAAGGTAATGACCATCGTCTCAGACGGAAAATATTTAGGCTGGCCATCAAATATCTTTTTAAAATTTAAGCGGCGGACCTTAATAACTTTACCGCACCCTTCAGGGACTTCTATATTATGTAAAACCTCCTCGTCAGACCAATCAACTGGAATATTGCGAACAATTCCCATACGACTGACGTTAAAGGAGGGGATAAACAATTTGTTTTGACCTGTGAAGGCAGAGTGGTTAACGAATCGGTTGGCGGCATCAGCAGATGAAAATTCCACCGAAATCCTGTTCCTGCCAATTTGTTTCACTCCATCTCGTATAATTCCATCAACATTAAAATTTTTTAAAGAGGCACCGAATTTCACAGCATGGAATGAAAATCCGGAATTAGGCTGGGGTTCTTTTCTCTGAACGTGAACGATAAATGGACCAACGTCGCCAGGGACGTATAAACGGCCCTCAAAAGAATTCGGAGGGAGAGAGGGAGGAGAAGAGGTCGGGGTTGGAGGAAGAGATTTTGAACTTGCTTCTGAAAGAGGATTGCGAGGGGTCTTACGAGGGATTGTATCCTCTGTTTCAGTACATGAAGAATCAGAAGGATGAAAAGAGGGATTATTCTTAAGCTTATTTTTTTTACAGTTGGGCCTTTTACAATTTTTATTTTTTCGTTTCAGTTCCTGTTGGGAATCCGAAACTGTAATAAAACTGGCAGGCGATGTAGGAGAAGCAAATTCATTGAAACATATAGGAGACTTAGAAGGGTCTGGAGGTTTCGGGGGAATAACTAAGTCCATTTTCCCAAAAGATAACCTGAATCACAAAAATAAATAATAAAACAAATGAACAAAAGAACAAACTTACCGAGAACTGGATAAAACAATAAACGGGATACAGATAAAGTAAAAAATTAAATGAAAATAAAAATAACACAAATCTAAATAAGTTATTGCAACAGATTAACACTAAATATCACGAAAAAAATAAGGAAATAATAGAGTTGCGAAAAACCTTTCCACTTTGTTTGACGGTTTCTATGGCAATCCAAGCACAAAAATGACCAGAGTAAAATATTAACATGGACAAATCGATACTTTCTTTAATTTTTTTTAAGTTAGAAGTTCGGTGGCGGCCAGTATTTGCATGGGCCACCACATAGAATCAATAGCTTTCCAGAATTCACTTTAAGTTATTTCTTGCGCATATTTTTAAAATTAATAAGTAAAAAATATACCTCAGCGCCCCACGTTAAAAATTGACGACATTTTAATGTCAATAATAAATGAAAAGAGTCTTCATTCATTACCTTAACTTAAATATCAGCGATGAATATGATTATATCCCTTTTTCAATAAAATATTTCACCAATGGTGACATCTAAAATAAGGCGCTACTTCAATACCACGAATTTGCAGAATTATGAAATTTCAACCACATATTTTTTATAATAATAAGAAACTTTCATATAAATTTCAGAATTTTTTGAAATTGGAAAATCTAGTTATCTTGACTTAAAAACTGTAGGTTAGCACGATATGTAAATGAAAGATGTCATGAACGCCGCGTAAAAAAACTCGCGATTTGATAACAGCTGACATTTAATATTTGACAGGTAAATTTTTGCGCATTTTCACTGTCGTGTACACAGATATTAATATAAATTAAAAAAGAAAAATCATTTTAGTTAAGTAAATTGAATCTTTTCCTTATATTAAGAGTACGCAGTTCCACATATCGAAAACGCCACTTCGCTGTAGGGCTACCAGATGCGAATTGCAATAAATTTAACAAAAAAAAATAAGCGTAGTTTGAAAAATGCGTAAGGGTACAATATAAAAAAAAATTTTTTTTTATATTTTTTGGAATTAATTCAGAAATCAATAGGGAAATATCACAGAATACGCTCAAAAATGGCTTTGGCTTCCGGGAATACGCGCCTTTTACAGATGCATTATTTTGAAAATGTCTAGATATTCTAGGAGTTTTGAAGGTAATAAATAACATAAAGAAAACACAAATATTATACATATATATATATATATATATATATATATGTATATATATATATATATATATATATATATATATATATATATATATATATATATCATTGCTTTATCCCACAATTCACGTAAACTTTATGAAAAATTTATTCATTTGCCGTGGTCGATTTGGCTCACCTTAGGATACTGAATTCGAATTTGATAATGTTTTTGTGACCCAAAATAGCTCAAAAACAGTGTGAAATTTGAATACAACATATTTAGATTAGTCGAAATTGAATATAGTGACGATTTCTTATGATAAAGATAGATCATCTTAAATCCCAAAAACGTTCTGAATTTCCAATTTAGTACTTTAAATTTACTCGAAACTGATGTCTATTTGGGTCACAAAAACATTATTAAATTCGCATTTCGAAGTCAATAATGAAACATTATTAATGTCGAATTCAGCGTCCTAAGTCAGAATCGAATACAGTGATAATTTATTGCGAGAGATACAGTTGCCACCATCTTGAATCTCAAAAACCATTTAATTCATTACCCTAAGCCTAGACGAAATTGAATGTAGTAAGAATTCATTGTGAAACAGACAGATTTGGCAGACCGAATAAAATGAAGACCCATAAATACCTTTGGATAAAATTTTAAACATTTTTAATAAAACATTTTATATCGTAGTTTATTTTATAATTGATAGATCATAATTATATAATAATAATTATTTATTTATATATTTATTGACTTTTATGTATAGTACATATGGCGGACTTATTGCTACATGAGCAATCTCTTCCAGTCAACCATAACAATTTGTATTGAAATTTAGTTAGTAGACTGTAAGAGATTTTACAATGAAAATTCTTCATAGCACATTAGACAAAATAAATACAAAAGTAAATTAAAAAAGAAAACAAAATATTGACATGATTTGGGGTGGGAAAGACAGGAAAGGGCAAAGACACAAAGGAAAAGGTCTCAGGAGATGCAGGACTTTTTCACTCGATCTTTGAAAATGTTTAGAGACGTGATTTTCCTGAATTATGATGTATCAATTAAAAATTATTTCCTTGCGTCCTTCCCTTAACCAATTATAATTAAATGTTTGACTTTGTGGATTAACCTAAAACTAATAAAATTTATTTGTACATTTCTACATCGTTACGTAGTAAAAAAGATACTCACAATTAAATGAAACTACGTGATGTAGTATTATTTCTACTTTCTTTAATTTCTTTCCAACGACCTAGGTTTCGTTGCATTACAACATATTCAGGTGGGATATTAGCAAAGATAGAATCTTATATAATATAGATCTTATATAGAATCTTATATAGAATAGGTCGTACTACATCACGTAGTTTCATTTAATTGTGAATAATGAATTTCTACAAAATTAACGCCAAATATATTCAATATTTAAAAAAGATACTGTTATAATAAAAAGTGGCAGTTTTACAAATGTTTATTTTTTATCAAGGTGAAAATAACTATGATATCTAGAAAATGGTAATTAGCGATTTTCTCAATTATTGTTAAAAGTTTCACATTCTTAAAATATTATTAAAAAAAAATTACCTAAATATCTTTGGAAGCGCCACAAAATTTCGGATAGTCTATTTTATGAAATAAAAGTATATATATTGTGGATTGCCATAGAAACTGTGAAATAAAGTGGAAAGGTTTTTCGCTTCTCTCTGGAGAGAACGAACGCTATATAATCAAAGATAAAGATGAAGGTTTTTCGCTGCCTGTTTATTTCGTTATTATTGTCGTGATACATATGAAATAGACAGAATGTCTATTTTAATGCAATAATTTTAATGCGATAAGTTATTAATTATGTGATTTATATCTTAAATCTATTTTCCATTTAGTTTTTGACCGTAGCTATATTCAATCTATTGTTATAAACAGTGTTCTATTCGGTAAGTTTCTTCTTTTATTTTTTTTATTGCATTATTTACTTTTGCCAAATCGAATCTGCTTCAGCTTCGTGAAAATGATTTTCCCTCTATTCCCCCTAGACCACCAACCCTTTTAAATCTCTACTTTCCTGTAATGAATTTGCTTTCATCTACTTCCTCCCACCCTCCGAATCTTTTGAGGGTCGCTTTTATATTTCTGGCGACGTTGGACCATTTATTGCCCGTGTTGAAAGAAAAGATTCATGCAATCGATAATTTCATAAATTTGGTTCCGTCTAAAAAATTACCACGTCGATGGCATAATCCGAGACAGAGTTAAACAAACCGGCATTAACAGGATTTCGGAATTTGATTTCGGATTCGGATTCGAATGGAATTTTCATCTGCAGACGCCGCCAACCGTTTCGTAAACCACTCTGCTTTTACGGGACAGAATAAATTGTTCATCCTCTTATGTAATCACTTGTATGGGCACTGTTCGCAATGTTCCAGTCGACTGGTCTGACCAGGAGGTCTTACAAAACATAGAAGTCCTAAAAGGACGCGGTAAGGTTATTAAAGTCCGCCGGTTAAAGTATAACGACGCTAACCTAAATAATTCCTCTCCCTGAAATGGCCTTCCCGTATTATTCAATTTCTATTGACCGTTTTGGTCAAAAAAATCCTGAGTTCCTCCAATCAAATATCGTCCAACGTCGCCTCATCTATTCTTAACTCTCTTCCACCATTTATTTCTAATGGCTCCGCCAACAGTGGCGAGGGACTTGCAATAGAATAGTCGCAATGTTATTTCCAACAAAGCAGATCTTCTTCGCCTCCTTGTCAAGTCCATCCGTGTCTGCCATCTTAGAGACTTGGCTGAAGCGAGGATTTCATTTTAAGATCCGAGGCTATGCCTGTCTACGGTATAATAGAGTGGATGGCAAGGACGGATCCGCCTTATTACTTGACAAATCCTATCCTTTCTCCTAGATGACTCCCGCAGTTGTCAATTCAATGTTGTTGCTGCAAGAGTAAAAGATATCACCTTCCTATCTATATATGTGCCCCTTCCAACATGTCCCGTAGCATTAGAATTATGGAATATTTTAACTTAAATTTTTGGCCCATAGATTATACTGGAAGATTTTAATGCTCATCACCTGTCTTGGGGTTCCGCTCGAAGCAACTCCCTAGGGGTTTCCTTGGTGGAACTCCAGGATGACTTTAGCCTGTGTTTACTGAATAATGGTTCTCCAACACGAGCTCCTGTCCCATTTCAGAACCCGAGCTCAGTAGATATCTTGGTTTCCTTAGCTTCCAGGAATATCCTATCTGGTTATTTTGGAAGTGATCATTTCCCCATTCCGGTTTCTTTCCCTCGTTTTAATTTAAATATTGTTAAATTTACCAATATTCTGTTCAAAAATACAACCACATAGGGCAGATTGGGTGGGATTCCTCACTTTCCTCAATGCCGAAGTGAATTCCCTTCCTCCAGCGGACCTGAATAGCATTGACTCTTGCTATGACAAATTTTTAAGGGCTATAGACCTGTCGCTCGGAAATTTATCCCACTTAAGACATTTAACCTCCACTACAGATCTTCTCCCCCATGGTGGGATAGAGACTGTTCTTCGGCGGTTAAAATCCGCAAAGAGACTGATGCACTATATAAATCTAATATGTCTGAAGCTAACTGCCTCTTGTTTAGAAAGACCCAAACACAGATTAAACGAATTCTCCTTAAAAACAGAGGGAAAGTTGGCAGAAATTCAGTCACTTCTCTCTCTCTCTCTCTCTCTCTCTCTATGTCTCTCTCGTGTCGTCTGGTTTAATATAAAATGCTTTCGGTCTGTTTTTCAGCCTGATCTTCCCAAATCCGTACATGGGAATTGGGTAGATCAATTTTTGAATATGCTGCCTCCCCCATTCGACCCAAATTTCTTTCAGACATTATTTTACTCGCGCCAACCATTTTTTAAAAGAAGATTTCTCCATTAATGAATTGGATTTCATCTTGCATCGTGTTAAGGGCTCTTCCCCTGGTATTGACGGAATGTCATATTCGATGGTGAAAAATACTTACCCGTTGGTATTTTCTATTCCTCATCAACTCTATGTTCAAGTTAGGTAATATTCCAAAGTCATGGAAAACTCAAATAATAATTACCATTCTCAAGGCTCATAAATATCGCAATCTTGGTTCATCGGATAGACCTATAGCTCTTTCTCCTATTTTAGCGAAGATTACGGAAAACCTAATTAAGAATCGATTAGAATGGTTTACAAAACACCATTCCATTTTTCCAAGAAACGAATTTGGCTTCAGAAGAGCTAAAAGCAAGATCAATCTCGGCGTCCTAACCACTGACATCAGACTTGCCTTCTCTCGACAAGAGTTTCTCGTTGCTTCTTTTTTAGATTTTTCTTCAGCCTACGATAATGTAAACCTTCCGATCCTCAAGAAAATTCTTCATAATATTTAGTCATAAGATTACAAATTTCCTCTTCAATTTTCTTTTAGAAAGATCTATCATTCTTAAATCCCCTGGATCCCCTCACTTAAAAAGAACTACATGGAGAGGTCTTCCCCAAGGCTCTGTTTTAAGTTCCTTTTCAGTATTTACTCCTATATGATCCACTCAACAGTAAATCCCTTTTGTCGTGTTTTTCAATACGCTGATGACTTGCTTTCATATTCTTCTGATAAGTCAATGATGGTTGCCGAAAACGCTTTGAACTCTGTCCTTGTAAACCTATACAAATGGGTTATGTCTCATGGTATGGATTTATCCAGTTCCAAAAGTGATGTGGTGGTTTTCTCGAGAAAGAGAATTTCTCCACCTTTATCTATTTCTTATAATTCGTCTTCCATCCCTATTCTTTCCAATACCAAATTCTTAGGTATATCCCTAGACTCAAAATTATCCTGGAACATTCACATTGAACATGTCATCTCCCGATACCAGGCTAATATGAATATTCTCCGCGCACTTTCTGTAATATGGTGGGGCTCACACCCTACCACATTAAAGTTAATACATAACCCTTTAGTCCGTAGTCATCTAGACTATGGCTCATTTCTCCTTGATCCCATTTCCAAATCCAGACTTATTGAGCATGCTCCTTTTTGGCGTTCTAAGATTCAACCTCTTCTTATCGTCAGCTTCCAAAAAATCAAATTCCTCTCTAACCCCATTTATCAAAATTCTTCTCTCTCTCTATAGTTTTCCATTTGACTCGGTATTTCACAGGCCTCATATAAATTTATGTTTTGAGAGTTGAAAAGGAGTCCAAAAATGCTAATTCCCTGTTCAATTCTATCTTGAATTCTTTTTGATTGGACGCGAATATATACGAATGCATCAGAAACCCTGAGAGATGGCTATGTCGGAGAGTCATTTTACTTTCCAACCAGCGCTCATTCGGCATACTTCTGCCTTCCTAAGGAATGTTAGGTGTTCTCCGGGGAATATCTTGCTATTGTGGAGGCCTTGAATTATGCTCTAATCAAAAAGATTCGCAGGCTCCTTATCTTCTCTGATTCCTTAAGTTGTTTACAGTCCCTTCTCGCCAATCCATTTTTTTCGAACTGTAGCTTCCTGATTCTCCAGATCAAGCAACTTACGCTTGTTTTGGAGAGATCGGGATCCAATATCGTTCTTGCATGGATCCCTAGTCACTGTGGCATAGTAAGTGATGAAATAGTCGACGCAAAAGCTTGGTTCGCCGCCGTGAACGGAGATCCATGTTTCACTATTAATTTCATTGTAGACCCGTTCCTGGAAGACATCTGACTAGCAGAGGGCGTGGGAAAGATCATCCCAGATCACGGATGCGGGATATTTCCAGATCCAATCGTTTATACACTCAAAACCTTGGTGTTCAAAATTCATTATGTCTCGAGAGGAAACCTCTGTGGTATCTCGCATGCATTTGGGTCATTGTTCTATTCCTACCCATTTGACTGGGCTATTTGGGTCATTGTTCTATTCCTACCCATTTGACTGGGCTATTTGGGTCATTGTTCTATTCCTACCCATTTGACTGGGCTGCGTGTCGGAGATTCTCCAATTTGCGACTGTGGGTTTGGAGAAAGTGATCTAAATCATCTCGCGTTTGCATGTCCATTGACTAATCCATGATCAAATAATAGATTTCCTGCATTTATTTACAAATTATCAAAATGTAAAATTCAATTGCCCATTAACACAAGATCACTTTTCTATATTGCCAACAAACCCATTCTAAGATTCAGTACATAAGAAAGAAGGACATCAAAATATAGAATCTTTCATATTTATATTCGTGTTTATTTTTGTTTTATATTTGTTTGTGTATTTATAGTCCTATATATGCTTATTTTATAGTCCTTTGTATATTGTAATTAATTTTTTTTTGTCCATTTTATTTAACTGTTGTGAACATTTTACGTAATTTTTGTTTTACTATATACTTTATTTTTTTGTTAACAAGCAAACAATGATGTGAAACGGATATCTTTATCCGAAATTTAATTTAATCAGTGTTGTATAGCCTTTTTTCCACACTTGACATTGGCAAAGGTTATGATGAACGTCATATAACGAAAGATAAAGTATATTGTGTATGTTTGTGGTCAGTATGACAGTTGCCCATTTCATAAAATTGACAATTACTTTGCAGGTTCTGGAGCAATTTTCCCGCATTCCTGTGGTGTTTCACACGCCAGAGTTCGCCCATTTTGAGCCGATAGCACGGAACAACATCGAGCGTGAAATCGCTCGACTGAAGATGAATGGCCACTGACATTAGGCAGCTCGAATTGGGATTACGATTTAACCGATATTTATTTTGTCCTCATTTTATATATGACATGAGCTTTAAAGCAATTTTCTCGATCGATTTTCTAGATTTACTGGCCAGAAATGTTATATAGCGTTACTAAACTACATTGTTCGAGACATATCCAAAATGTCGCACACTTTTAGCTTGAAATAAAATTGCCATTAATTTTATATTACTTACTTGCGTTTTTGTGATGCACGTTTTTAAATATTTATTCGATCTGTTATTAAGTTTCAGCTACAAACAGCTTAAAAATACATAAGTGTAGAGTGTGGTATGATTGCATTATTCGTAAATTCCTTACCTACAGGACTCGGCAACATTGACTCTGATCACAAAACTTAACAACGAATGCCATCGATCACGTACACAAATTATAATCGCAATTCAAACTGCCTAAAGTTATCTTGCGTATTTCGAGTTACGATTGCGATTAAATTGAATCTATGAAAATACATTATAGGGAATTTCAGTCTTCTTAATAATTATTTGTGATCAGATAAATTGGTGTTTACTTTAGATAACTCAAGTTGCGATTGCGATATAAGTGATTATTTCTAATTTATCTTAATTATGTAAATTTAATGTAAATTATTTCGCAATATTTAAGCGTGCTTACTGTCAATATACCTTTAGATTACATGAATCAAACTTGCAAGCATTTACTCTCCCTACCCTTAAATAAATTAAAGTTACTTTTCTCGCTCTGTAGCAATAAAAATGCTTTTATCTAACGTAATTTGAGGCTTCTGTAAATATGATCCGATTCAAGAAAACTGCTTTTAAGCTTATAATATGTGTTTCTTCAGATATTGGTGTGTATTTTCTGACAAATAATTGTCTACGTCATAATCTATGATTAAATATGATTAATAGGCTGTTAGTGAAAAGTCTTCACAAATAGTTATTTGGTTGAGAAGACGAAAATTACAATTGTCGTAGAATGTAAATGTAAACATGATACTCATTCGGATCGTCGTGATTTTTTGTGATCCACCGAATAGTTTATAATTCAATCACGAATACTTCGAAATCCTGGGGACAAAAAGTCATTCATCAAGCTATCTATTATTAAAGGTCTGTTGTCAAAACTTCTCATATATGTCATAAATGTTTTTGACGATATTAAGTCGTAACTGTTGAGAGATATTATTAATTTATTCGTTGGCTGACATCATAACATGTAACCTAAATGTTTAGTTTAGTGACATAATTAATGCATTATTTATAAATAACTACTATTGAAATGAAAATGCGTCTAAATATTAAAATTTAGTTGAATAAAATATGAAAAAATTCCACTGAATTCTGAAGGGGCCATAGCATATCAAGGGCAGTGAAAGAACTGGAAAAGTGTGACACACTACTGCTCTCGTATTTCTTGTTGTCAAGGGTAATTATGAATCAGTGACAAGTGGTTTGGCGAAAAACTATATACGAAAACTCGGAACTAAAATATCTTGTCTACAATGTGTTAATATGAAACACAAATTAATTGCATCATAATAAATTTATACATTAAAAATAATCAAAGGCATGTTGCGACCCATAATCATTGCATAAAATCGACATACTAAGGCTATCTTCCGGAAATTATTTTAAATAAAGATTTCGTTACGCACTATTTTCATATTTTTTTCAGTTTTTCTTTTGGTTCTGAAATTACGACACATGACGTCACCTTTCAAACCATTTTGAAGGTTATTGTTTTGCAAACGGAGACTTAACAATAAAAACCAATATAATAAAAGAGAGTTCCATTTCAAAAGACCTATTTAGAAAGAGCACTACACAAAGGGTTGCGCGAAAAAAGATTATTCGGCTAATGATATAAAGGATATTCAAGGACGGACATAAAAAAAGTTTACTTAAATTATTGCCACGTATTTATAATCAAAGGGATGTTGCCACCCATAATCATTGCCCAAGATCGACTTACTAAGGCCATCTTCCAGAAATTATTTTAAATAAAGTTTTCGTTACGCACTATTTTCATTTTTTTTCAGTTTTTCATTTGGTTCAGCAATTACGACACATGACGTCACATTTCAAACCATTTTGTAGGTCATTGTTTCGCAAACGGAGACTTAACAATAAAAACCAATACAATAAAAGAGAGTTCCATTTCAAAAGATATATTTAGAAAGTGCCCTACACAACGGGTTGCGCGAAAAAAGATTATTTACCTAATGATGTAAAGGATATTCGAGGACGGACATAAAAAAAATTTACTTACATTATTGCCACGTATCATATATTCAAAGGCATATTGCAACCCATAATCATTGCACAAGATCGACGGACATAAAAAAGTTTACTTAATTTTTTGCCACATAGTAGCAAAATTAATGCCACATACTGATTGATACCTTTACCATCTACTCGGAAACTATCACGCCAATAATTTTACAATTATAAAAATTATTAAGTTGTGTTGGATGTACCAAAAAGTATTAATGAGTTGTTATTAACTTACGTAGATAAATGATCCACATACGTCGTCGGTTCGTAGTATCAACTAATAAGTACCTACATCGCCTTTTTCAATAACAATGTTATATTATCGGGACATTGTTCATACATTTATGACAAATGATATCATGTCTTTATAGTAGGATAAAATGATCTACACTGTGTAAACACCTGTGTTACACTTAAATATAAAAAAACAAGGTGTTGATTAGAACCCGATGGTTTATTTTTTAGTTCTAAAAGAAGAGTATTGCCAAAATATTATGGCACAAAAACTAAAAAACCTACTTTTCTGATTCTTCAACCTAAAATGACTTCTATATATAACCTATTTCAAACTAAACATGTGAACAAATGTTATTTGAAGGCAAATACATTTATAGAAACATGATTTTTGTAATACATACAGTCTACTGATACTTAATAAAAACTACTATGAAATGGAATTGTGTAATATTAATTAGATTAATTAAAAACATAACATTCATACAACAACACGACACACTTCATAAATTATTATAACAATATTTTCTCCATACATCAGGTTCTATATAGATATGCGCCATCCTCCTAAATCTTTTAACAAAATTATAAATTTACACTAATAGAATATCTTCAAGAACTGGCAATTGTGTCATTGATTTAAATATAGGCCTCTAACGTACAAAACATATCAAAATATGTTATCTATATGTACGTCATCATATAATATTAAAACGTATGTACGTATAAATAGATATTTGTCTCTTTCACACTCGGGACGTGTAATATTATTTCTATATCTTAGTGTCAACGCCATTTTGCAAATTTAAAACACAAACAATTGTTCGTAAATAATTACGAACTAGTTAATATATGGAATTTACGACTTTGATCTCATCTGTATTACGACTGATATTTTTGTTCTTCTAGAATGAGCATGCAGTCGCATTGGCCCTTACGAATTATTTTTTCGCGACAAAATTCTTAGTCGGCATACGACCGCTCGCGTCGGCTGTCGTAAGCAACTCACTTGAACTGACGCCGAGTTGAGTGCGTTGCACACAATTTATTGTGGACAGTTTCATGCGCTTCGTGCACGGCTGTCTAATATTATTTATATATTTGGAGTTATTATATATTTGGAGGTATATTGTATGTGAACATGCATTAGGAATGGACGGACATATTTAGACATAGATAATTACTTGATTATATTTGCCTAAATTTGAAAAGATTATTGATGTTCTGTTTTTTATCGATAATATCTATGTTTTTAATGAAAATGGAGATTTTAATGGCATTCTACGGACTTAAATCCTTTTTTATCTTACATATATGTTACACAAAGAAATTATACTTTATATCTAGAGGCCAATATGTGTTTTTAAGGATTCTAAATTTTTAAATACATCCTAAAAATATATATATTTCATTTTAAATTATTTTTTATCATAAATATTTTACTGCAACAAAGCAACGATATTATACGTGTAACCAAAAGAAGTCAATAGGACTCTCCATCTGAAAAAAATAAGAATTAAGAAAGTACCATTGTTTATATGTTTATGCTTTAATCTCATGCACATGGCTTTCTTCCTATTTATTAGAAACATCCTATACGAACACATACATATTCTAGTCATAGCGCGTAATAAAACGACCCCAGTTAAACTTTCTTCCAGCAATGTCTTGCAAGTATTTTTAAGACTCCAAGCCCTTCGCTCTTTCAACAATGCCCAAATTTGACCAGACCACTTCTTCTTACGAAGTATTCTTTCTTTCACTGCATTTTGGTTCATTCCGAATGACCTTTTAAACTCGGCCATTCAACTTTAAATATTTAATTTCTAAGGTGCTTAACCCATTGCTTCATTGGTGTCCCATTACTTCTATTGCCATCTGAAAATTTTAGATTTGATTGAAACTGACAAAATACTAACAATTACCAATTGATATATGTGTGCCAAATTGACAAATATGCATCAATCTGTCATACAGGACTGTAATTATTTTAGACGCATGTCTTTCAAAAACTTGTAATCTATCTTATACTAAAATCAAATCAGTGTGTGATCATAGACAATTCTTTCATTCTTTTATTCTGTGGCGATTATTCTCTCCAGAGAGAACTTTTGCTAGTGTCAAGTTTAGATTTGTTGGTTAGGCAACACTGGCTAGATTACAGTCCGAACATCTGTCACTTCCCTTCAATACAAATAGATAAATCTTAACGCACAATTTAGGTTTCTGCATTTAAGATTTTAAAGATTCTTAAGTTATCCCCCAATACGTGGGTTAGTGGCAATTATAATTTTTCATAAATAAGTTATTAATATATCAATAAATAAAAGGACAACGCTTAATTAAGAAAAAAAAGAGCACAGCAAAGGCGTTGGAAAAGCCAACAAAACAATTTAGTACGAGACATTATATTAGTGATTCATTAGTTAGTTTTCTGACAAATTTTTCAGTACCTTTTTAAATAGTCTACCTTTGTTTTGCAAATTTCTGTTTAGATACAAATTTATGTACCGAATAATAGTATTTATAGGTTAATTAAAGAAAAAATAGCCTTGTGTCTATGGAACACCTTCTCTGGAAGTGAAACTGTTCAAAAGTTAGATAATATCACATGTTATCTCTGTGACCCGAATTCCAAATGTACGCGATGTTTCTTGCTTACATTACTTTCATGTCAACATTATAATGAATACATGAAAAACGTGCTTATTTTTTAAAATAATACCTATTTTTGTTGAATAGCGACACACCCTGCATAACATCCTAATGTACTTAAAGATTTTTGCATTGAATGCTCTTTATTATCACTTCTTCTTCTTCTTCAATGGCTTGACAGCCCAGGATGAGACCCTCCCTTCCGCAGAATCAACTCCCAAGCTCTCCTGTTCTTGACCAGAGACACCTAGTTCGTTACACTTAGGATTTTAAAATCTTTCCAGGCAGTCGAGCCACCTAAGTTTAGGTATTCCTCTTTTCCGCAAGCTCAATGGTCTGGCTGAGAAGATCTTTTTTGTTACTCGACTGTCGTCCGTTCTGCTCAAGTGCCCTGCCCATTTTATTCTCTGAATTGCGATGTATTTGACTACATCCGGTTCTTTAAATAATTTGTAAAGTTCAGAGTTAATTCTTCTACTCCAGATATTGTTACATTTTAGACCATCAAAAATAAAAATAAAATAAAAGATTCCCACTAGTAAACGAAAAATAGCGTTGGAATATTGTGACTTGTCGCCGCGTTACACAGCTTACTCGCGATTTTTGTAACCTAATTATGTTTAAAATAATTTTGCTTGATTTAAAGTAATTTCTGTTATTTGTTTACAGCCACACTATGTTTACTTTTTATGATCAGAATCGCTTTTCTGTCAAAGTCAAATAAATTAAATTCTTACTTATAAAAACCTGCAATCAAATTCTTTCAAGCACCTTCGATATGGTTTTTCTTTATGATATTGAGCATCCAAGGCTACATAACATGTTGTATATAAGTAGATGTACTATCAATAGAACGCCATTTAACGTAAGGTAGACCGTAAGAATTGTATCGATGTCCGAGGTTGATGTCATCTCACAAGGTGTAATTTGTTAAATGTCTGCGCTTTATTCTAAATATATCTATTAAACATTCTAAATCCATGTGTTTTTTTAAACCCATATCCGTTGTTAATTTTGTGCATTTGAATAACGATCGATTCAGAAAGATTCAACAGTTTTCAATAGCTGTTATAAGAAACACAGAAAAGAGGGGCCGAACAATATTCCATGTCATAAGTTTCCGGGACATCTTTTAATAATTAAACAGCACTCTATCGTAGTGCCATATTCGCTGGTTGCGGAGGCGTGGGAGGGTGACCAAATTGACGATAGCGCTCGATGCGGATAAAAAGGGAAACAATGAAGGCTCTTCTAGCAAATATATGCATATTTTCAAGCAAAATATGTTTTGCGGACAAATTAATTAAAGTGGATTAATAGTAAATTAAAATAGGTTATTTTTTGAATGATAAACTGGAAAAAACAATAAGTGCATCTTTTATAGATGTCCAATAGCAGAGTTTAAATTAATCTGAAAGCATATATTTGCTGTAAAGAGGAAAAATATTCGTCATAACTTTAACTCATATATTGAATTCATTTAAATTGTGATTCCAGTGTAATTTCTTTTCTGCAGTTATCATTTAATTAGCTGCAAGAAATCAGACGAGTAAGCAAGCAAGTTCTAGTTATATTCCAGCAAAATTTCCTTCAATTTATCGATCAAATAAAGTTTAAATATTTTTCATTCATTGTCATATTATTATACTTTAATAAAAGTAGGTATCTCTTATCAGAGGAGATCTCACTATAAATTCGGACACTTGGGAAACATAATAGAATGACGAGGAGGGATCGAACAGATCGCCACATGATGAAAGATGAAGTCTACTGGAGTAGTTTGTTTATTCAATTATTATTCAATCGTTGATTTCAATTTTATTACATACATAGATATAAAGAGCATTTACTTAGTTCAGAGTCATCGCTTCGGTGTCTTGTCATAAACTGAATCACACCCACGAGTGGTATCGTTATTTATAATGAGCTCGAGGCTTCTAGAATCTTTGATTGTTGTACTCTAAATTTTTTTTTAATTTCTATTAAGTATAAAATAGCTTCGACAGTTATACGTGAGTTGAGATATACAAGTTGATCGATTTATTTCGAAGATTCTGGAAGGTTCTTCTAATTGCATTTCAATGAACGCGTGTTATTAAGTATCTCCTTCAAGTAGTACGTGGAACGTGATTAGCGATGGCTAGCGGTTGTTGCTTTACAATAAAATAACGAAGCAAACAACCTAATCGAACCCGTATCGAAAACAAGTGCGCTTTAAGTAAATGAAATCTGCTTTTAAATTAACATAACGAAAATAATAACGCTTCTTACGTTATCACGTACAGAAAATAAAGAATGTGATAGTACTTAAATTGATGTTGTCACTATTTTCGAAACTTTTGTACTACGCAACGTTAAAAGAGGTGGCAAAATTGCGATCGTTAGGCTGTGTTCTCACCGACGGTGTTGGAAACCTTGCGAATATTTAATGAATAAATATCTATACTATATAACGTTTCATCTTTAAATGAAAATCACCGAATGCGATGAAATTCTATAATAACTTGGGAAAAGTGGAAAATTATAACTATGCTATTTGTCTAGAGAATGTTTATTTTTTATAGTCTGAATCACTTTACTATCAAATTCAAAATCCAAATTCTTCCTAGTCAAAGTCAAATAACTTCAATTCATATAGTTACGAGTATATAACGTGTTGTATATAAGTAGATGTACTATCAATAGAATACTTTTTAAATTAACGTAAATGATTTGCTAAATGTATACGCTTTATTCCAAATATATCTACTAAACATTCCAAATCCGTATGTTTTTTAAACCCGTATCCGATGTTAATATTGTGCGTTTGAGTAACAATCAATTCAGAGAGATTAAACAGTTTTTGACAGCTGTTATAATAAACCCGTATCCGATGTTAAAAGCGTGCGTTTGAGTAACAATCAAGTCAGAGAGATTAAACAGTTTTTAACAGATGTTATAATAAACCCGTATCCGATGTTAATAGTGTGCGTTTGAGTAACAATCAATTCAGAGAGATTAAACAGTTTTTGACAGCTGTTATAATAAACCCGTATCCGATGTTAAAAGCGTGCGTTTGAGTAACAATCAAGTCAGAGAGATTAAACAGTTTTTAACAGATGCTATAATAAACCCGTATCCGATGTTAATAGTGTGCGTTTGAGTAACAATCAATTCAGAGAGATTAAACAGTTTTTGACAGCTATTATAATAAACCCGTATCCGATGTTAAAAGCGTGCGTTTGAGTAACAATCAAGTCAGAGAGATTAAACAGTTTTTAACAGATGTTATAATAAACCCGTATCCGATGTTAATAGTGTGCGTTTGAGTAACAATCAATTCAGAGAGATTAAACAGTTTTTGACAGCTGTTATAATAAACCCGTATCCGATGTTAAAAGCGTGCGTTTGAGGAACAATCAATTCAGAGAGATTAAACAGTTTTTAACAGCTGTTATAATAAACCCAGAAAAGAAGGATCGAACAACATTCCGAGTCATAAGTTTCGGGGACCTCTTTTAATAATTAAACAGCAGTCTATTACTGCGCCATATTCATTGGTTGCGGAGTGTAGATTGGGGTAACCAAATCGACTATAGCGCTCGGTGCGGATAAAAAGTGAGACAACAACAAAATCCCAACTAGCTAACTAACCAGTATGAAATATGAATGGAATAAATAAGGATAGTAAATTGTTTATTACATTAAACTTAGGGTATATTTAATGAAATAAAAATTAGTTAAGGATTTTGTAATATTTTCCCCAGCACACAAATTTCTTCCATACGGAGATTAGGAAAAGTTTCAAAAATGCAACGGAAACCATAATAACTTTTCACTTATCTCTTTTGAAACTTTCCTCGATGAAAAAATATGATCGTTTTGTCATTACTATTTGTTTAAAATGGCCATAAACAATTTTTTCTAGATTGTAATCTCAGCCGGAGATTTTCAAAGTTAAAAGAAAGTTAGATTAAGTATTGAAGCAATCTTAATATCCAACACTTTTCACACGGGCAACAGTTATGGATCATTTAAATAATAACATGTTAACAATTAAACTTAATTATATATGCTTTAAAAATTAATATACTTTACTTTAGTTGTTTACATTTGTAGAGTTAAATTTGATTTTTTCGTTTTCACTTCGTTTTAATAAAAATATTTCAATATAACAATGGTTTCCATCTGCCAGGGGTCCCGTGACGGATCCTTTTTTTTTTATTTTCAAAGTTATTGCATTATTTCAAATATATTGAGATGACTTTTAAGCAGGAACACTTAAGAAACTGAGATATAAAATTGTTAAAAAAATTTGTTAACTCTGGCATAATTATATAGATGATTCCGAACAAAAAAGAACTTTGCCAAATAATAAAGAAGAATTAAAAGTAAATAAATGAATAACTGTCAGTTGAGATATCTGCCTCAAAAATTATATTCATAACATTTAATGTAATATCGGTAAGTACGTTTGAGTTTGTTACATGCATCTAAACATATATATTGTAAAACTTACACTGTTCGTGTAACTATTTTAAGATTCATTACATTTGTTAGTTTTCATCAGATTTTAGAATATTTCGACATTTCGAACTTGGAATAACGTATCGGTTACAAAGCTCTTCTTGGAATAACGTATCGTTACAAAGCTCTTCTTGAAATAACGTATCAGTTACAAAGCTCGTCTTGGAATAACGTATCAGTTAAAACTTCATATGAAATTTTAGTGAAAATACGCTATACCAAAAGTAAATTTTTCACTGTATTTTTTTTAAATGAAAGAAAATTTACAATCAATATTCAATACTTACAGATTAAGTTTTAGTATACATCACAAATGTTCTGAAGGCCTCACTCTTGTTGCGCTGGTTATATCACGATACGTTGTTTATAGCACGATGTCTCTGAACCATATTGGCAAGTGAATGTCAGGGCTTTAACAATTTTATTCCTTTTTTTGGCAATTTAGGTCTCCCCAAGAATTCATTGAAATTGTCAGTGCTTTTCCCCAACTGGATTTATTTTTCACAGTTAGGGTTACGTTACTAAATAGAAAACATAAAAAAAGAGGAACTCCGTTACTACTTCCAGACGGAAAGCTATTCATGTGCCGGCTTACCCATGAACCATCCTGAATTTGGGTGCTGATTTTCAAATTGACTGTGCTGCTCTCATTCTTTGCTTCCATTTCACTAGAAATAATTGTAATGTTATTATCAGAATACCATAAATTATTGAACTTGTATCTTCCAACTGAGGTACTATAAATTCGTTCATCCCAATTTGTCATCATTGTACATTTGTTACAAATATTGACAAAATCGCAAAGCACTGACTACCTGAGCGCTGACTACCGATATAAAACTCCTAGATGGTGTTGGCAAATATTTCTCACCATATGTTATTTTTCCATAAAAAAGTATAGATATTTCCAACCATTTTCATGCTCCGTGTTTCTTGTAGAACTTTTCCTAAATAGTAATAGTTCTAACGCTTTTCTTCTATTTAGACCTCACTAGATTCATTTACTTAAGTCCAAAGTATGCAAAAACTTGCCTAGATATTGATGGTGTTGATCGGCTAGCATATAGCTTAGTATCTAAAGACGCATAATATAGCGTAGTAAAATAAATACGTAATTTCTGAAACCTCTGCAAGTGGAACACATCGATCCTCTGGAATAAGGTCATGACATTCTATTGCCACTTTTCAAAATCCACCTGATTCCTTTGTATGACATCTACGTAGGTACGTGTTAACTAAACAATTAACGTTGACTGCTTTGTCAGATGTGATCACGTAATAATTTAAAGACATAATTTGTAATATTTTCTTCAAGTAGTATGAAAAAAATAAAATTACGTATGTAAAAACATTTTAGAAACAACTCGGAGATCATCTATGAAAATCATCGAGAAACTGTTTTTAATGATAAGTGGATTATTGCTACCCTTCAAAATTTAATGCCGAAAACGTTAAATCCATAGAAACTTTAAATATCAAAATACTATATAATTCCTTTCTTTATTCACAGAAACTTCAAGACAAAATGGAATCAACGGTAAGAACTCAAGCATCAATATTCATATTTATGAGACAGAATTTGACTCAACTCCACGAAATAGATATATAACCAAACCGCAAGAAATTCAAACTATTATTTGATCCATATTTATATGGTTAACAATACATAGCAACCTTTACAAGGAAATGCAATGGACAAATTGTCTTTCCTGAAGACATAAACTTCACAAAATTGAATCGAAATGAGGGGCCAAATACTAATATTTCATCTTCCCCTAGCCCATCCTGATAAATCCAAAGGCGTTGCTGTTTATTGAAATCTAGGAAAGCTGTTATTAATTGCGGCACTTTTCTAAAAATCAACTATTCTCAAAATCAATTATTATTTACAACTCTATTTGCCACATTTTTCACTGAATAGTTATTTAGTATTTTTTCTACTTATATCGATAAAATAACCTGGTCTATTGATAGATTATAATAATTCATAAGATAATTCCAATTAATTATCCCAACCATTTACAGAGCCTCTCTCTAGCAGAACTTGCTCATTGAAACTCTTTAAACAATACTACTTAACACAAAGTACATCAATAGTAAAAAAAATTTCAGCTGTTACTCTTCCACTCTAGAAATACCTTGAAAAATGTATGTTGGCGGCAACCGGTATAATATTTAGTTCTTTTTAACTTAATATTATGTAAATCTTTTTAACTTAATATTTAACGCTCTGTTCTCTCATGATGGAGTAGCAAATTGCTAATCAGTATTGAGAAAAAAAACTATCCTTTTTCTCATCACTCATTTTCCCAACTTTTGTTCTTCCTTGTTTGAGTATTTGTTTTAAATATATATATATATATATATATATATATATATATATATATATATATATATATATTTATTTTTATTTTTTTAAGTATTTATAACGCCCATTAAAGAAATAGTGTGAACCATTTTCCAACAAAAATAAATATATTTCACAAAGGAGAAGCGTTTTGTCTCAGCTCGATTGACGTTGAAATGGTTTTATATGCGACGTATGTTCGCTTTCAAAAATTATGTCAAAAATTGACAAACTTTTTACACCTTAGATTCTTACCACCATGATTTATACATACGGTGGTATTCTCCACGCATGAATTTGTAAAATAATTATATTTGTACTATCAGAGTTTTTTTTTATTATTTGATTATTTATAATTAATTTAATAATTTTCAACGTTATAATTTTAGGGGCAGTTAATTTCTGACGTAACGTAACGTTAAAACGTTAGAAATTAACTTTAAAGAAGAAGATTTTTATTTTTTTATCTATCAACAGAATTTGAAGAGCAAAATAGAATTTTACCGATAGTGTAATTAAGCAAGTATTGGTAAGCAAGGCTTCTTAAAAAGGTGAATAAAATGGGAAAAAAATATTTTATTTTTTTTCTTAGATTTTGATCTAACTTTATAGTAACTGTAATCTACTGGAATTATAATTAGAAGAATAACAAATATTGGACGAGATTCAAACCTACGTTCATGCGAATTAAAGTGAAAAAATATTATCTTTTTACAGCTTATTCTTCTTCGTTCATATCCTCTTTTATCTAGAATTTCCTTAATATTTTCTTGAAGAACATATCTCAGTTAGTGTCAACAAGTTTGTTGATAGGGAATAAACTATATACATATAATCAATAAACCATATACTAAGTATTTCCTATCTGACATCCAATTATCCAAGCTATAGGCTTTTTAAAATTAAGGTTTATTAAAAGCTTGTTTGTGATAAATACATTTCCGTGTTACTGGCGGAAATTAAATCAAGAACTGCCATTCTAGACATATATAGATATTTCTTGTTTTTTGTTTCAGACCAAGAGGAGCCAGTGTAAGTAGAACAGACATGTTTTTATAATATTCACACAGCAATCAGTGGTAACCAGGTACGTGCATATATCTCTTCATATCTTTGGAAAATTAATCGAAATGGAAAATTATTTTGGAAAATGCATATATTTTCAGCTGTCCAACATAAATCGTGTTTATATTTAGAAAAGTATAGCCCTTTATTAATTCTTTATCGGTTATTCTCCCAACGTTTCAAGACTGATTAACGGCCGAAATAATATCTAATAATCGAAAAAATAGTCTCATTTTACTTTTTGTCTTATTAGACAAATTATCGTCTTACGATATTACGAACAAATAATATTATGTTCATACTATAAATAGGTTAGACAAATAATTTTATAAAAAATTAATAATTTCGCAGCTGGTATGAGAGCTTCGTTTTCCGTAAGCGGATTACAAAGATCAAGGTTGAAACTGGTGACCCCCAGTCGGTCTGAACTGGTAAGTATATGTTTTAATTTGTTAAATCTTTCCACCAAAGAAGAGATTGAATTAAATATTTATCAAATCTTGATATATATAAACAACATGGTTTATATATTTATTTTTGGTTTTGTATAATAATTAAATCCAAATTAATTCTCACTAGCACTGTTAATGCGAAAGTTTATTTATTCTCTACCTTATAACTTACAAAAAGACTATTAGGTATAAAGGGTTTTTATTGTTTTTTAATATCTTTTAGGAGAATTTTTCAATAAAAAGTGGTTAAAAGAATCCGATCCAATGTTATTTAATACTTCTCCAATTTATTCTCTATACTCAAACAGAAAGCTTAACGCATAATTTATAATTAAATGTAATAAAATAAAACATTATATTTAACATTATATTTGACTTTCATTATATTTAACAATAAGTTCACGTCAAACCAGTGGCCTGAATATCTTGAAAGCTAAAGAGCGTTGTATCAAATCCTTTTAACCACTTATTGTTAGGATACACCTCTTAAAAAATTATCGGAATCAGTTCTTACTACTTATGTGTCCTTACTTTACATGATAGACCCCGTATCAGTAATCTTTACAAAATTTGTGATTCCACGTTCACATACTCGTCGTGCACGATTATGTGAACAGAATGTCGTGCTTGATCAGTTTCGCGTCGGACGCCCGCCTCGATGTGAATTTTTTGACCCGACTCAAAGAAGTATGAAAGGCGTAGAAATCTGTGGAGTCCACGTAGTGTTTAACCGTTTTATTGCCATCGTTTTTTACTCATATATACTTAAAAATGCCAAAGAAATCTTTTGTTTTTGATCTCATTTACCCTAGTCTCGAAAAAAACTGTATATCTTCCAAAAATTATCCAATTTGAATAATTTTTTCGGTGTTTTCTTAATACAAACTTGTAGAAGGATAGTAAAATACAAAGAAAATTATCGAAATATATATTGTAAACAAAAATTACAACAAAAACTGAAATCAAGGTCACATCGTCATTTTCGCAGTCCGGTACATCCTCCGTATCAGCAAAATAATTGTTATCGTCACTATTATCACTATCACTCAAAATTTGCATTACGCCAAATTGTGAGTGCACCACAATGTCACTCCCACTATTACTTTCTTCACAATTTTAAATACGATCATTTTCACTCAAATTATTTTCGTATTCCGACATTATGGGTTAAACATTTTCTTTTCCTGGATCCTTTTTATATTTTAATTACTAATGATATTATAATTTGAACTTTATGTAACAGACGTAGAAAGATAAAATATTAGCGATGCATGCAAGCGACCTCCTCTACCGCGCACTAAACAGCAACTGATTTCGCGAGCGCCATGCACTCGTCGCAAATTTAGTTAGTACGCACGAGCGCGATGGCGCTTGTCGGCACTCCAACGGTTAATGACCTCCGTCAATCTTTTAAATTAGAAAAATTGAGATGTGTATATATATATATATATATATATATATATATATACACACACACAAAACATTTCTTTATTTTTGTTTTATAAAAGATAAGTATGGTTAAACTAGTTCACCAATAAAATATGGATGCCGCGCCAAAATCAATACCTTTCGTATTGGCCGGGCATACGGACGATCGTGTTCGACAGTTGCCGCTGTGGCGACGTCACTGCCACCAACTGTCGCCGTATATACTCAAACATCCTTTACACGATGACATTTCGTGCCAATGTCCTGTCATGACAATGTTCTACCATGATAATGCGGAGCTTCACCTGGGTATTCACAGTGGCAGTTGGTGACAGCGACGCTGCCACGACGCAAACGTCGCACGAACTATAACCGTGTAAAAGCCAGTTTACGGTTAGCCTTGTAAATAAGTATCATTGCTATAATTAAGTACTAAATATTTCATATGAAATACGTCTTGCAGAGAACTTAAATCACGCAATAAATTCTGTGAGTAGTAACGTATTACAATTAATAATTTAAACCCGACTAGCTAATATTACTATATGATTTTTTTAAGACTTTTTTCATAACATCAATCATGTTCATAACATGACCAACCGAATTTGAATAAAAATTGAAATATAATAGCAAGAACGTAACAAATATAACTCATTTATTATTTTTATACGAATCACAACAATTCAATCAATACAATTGAAACGTTATCAATTGCCAGCAAATGTCTTAGTTTTATACAACACCATCGGAATGGCTGAACTCTACGAGCCATTTTAGTGTATTATCAAACACTAGCTTTTACTACTAACTTAAGTGGTAAAACTAATAGCCATTACGGTTATACTATTAGCTTAAGTAGTAAAACTACTAGCGTATTATCATTACGGTTATACTATTAGCTTAAGTAGTGAAACTACTAGCATATTAAGTAGTGAAACTACTAGCGTATTATAAATACGGTTATAGTACAACTTAAGTAGTAAAACTACTAGCGTGCGTGCCTGTGTGTGTATGTATATACTAAAAGTTTGTTCAGAGCGAAACATGATTATTCCATCCTTTTTTTGTAATTTTCAGAGTAATGTTTATAGTTTTTCATTGCACACGTCGCTATAAGTTGACACCTACTGATATTATGACAAAGCAATGATGTTATATTGAATGTTATATTGTCTTTGACTGAATCGTCTTTACCTTCTTTGTACTGACGAATAACCCTACGAAAGAATAACAATAGCCTGCTACAAACGCTGTCTTAACCTCTAATTTTTGGACCTATGTCTATGACCCCAATAAAAATTTGTTCATATAAGAACACCATGTTCTGTACTTCGAAATGTTCGACGCTAAAATATAATCTTTGTGCTTAGTTAATGACTATATCTAAAAAAAAACATAATACATCTGCGTACAATTAAAAACATCCCCATTCATTTCAATGTACAATTTGTATTTTATTGCTTTTTAATATGAATATATTTGTAACATTCATAGACCAAACATCAAATAAAGCATAACCAGTAAAGATAAATTTAGAGAAGTAATTTTATAATCAAATTTTAAAAAATCAAAACCTAACGGGTATAGGTCAATAAGATAAACCTTATTTCCACTTCTGGCCGTTTTCATATTTGCTCTGATCCTAGACAAATCATTGGCGGAGAAGTGACAGAGGTTCTTGTCTTTAAGCATGCACAGCTTCCATGTTCATATCCCTCGGCACATCTTAAATGATTACCGAAAGAACCTTTTTAAGTTTTTCCGCCTACTTTATACTAATAATAGATGGAGCCTCTTCCTGTAACGTCCGCGCACTCTCTTCATCTTTTGCCCCAATTATTACTCCGCCGTTTCTGATCGAGACCATTCTATTAATTTTGATTCTCAGGACTTAGACCTGATTTCTTTCTGAAGCTTGTCCAGGATCTGAGCCCTCGATTTTGGCTGTTCTTTGGCAGAAAGCGCGTTAGTGGATCTTCCTGTTAGGACGGCTGTACTGTCAGACGTAGATACCGCTGGATACTGGGATATCACATTAAGTTTCACTCGGTGCGCTGAGTCTATTTCTGCTTGCACTGAGGTCCCGGAGACCGGAGATCTCTTCGGCCATTAGAGTGACCTCGGTCATAAGAGCGGTTATCCTCTGGGACACTCTCTCTTTGATACCCACCGCAATCCTAGTGGAATCAACCTCCACATAGATATTGTTAATGTAAGCTTTGGTCCTTGTTACGTGGACGGCACCCCTTTCATCAGTAGTTTCCCTATATGCTGGAGAGGGTATTCAGTTTCAAAGCAATATCTTGTATTAATAAGTAACTACTTTATATTAAAAAACAACGTAGTTAATATTTGCATATTAAGGTTTTTGAGACTGATATATATTGAATACCATTTTTATAATAATTTAGTATAATTTTTCTTTATCACACGTAGTCAAATTGCAATTTTTAAATAAAGCACCTTCTACTTGCTGTGTTATGGTAAAATTATAAATTATTCCTTACCAGATTAAACGAAGAACCTCATACGGGTTTGGAGGCATCCTGGGCATTACACGGGCCAAAAGTGAAATCCTCGCATCCGAATACAGACGCCCGGTAACGTGTAAAAAAATTTATATTTTATTATTTATTATGTTGAGCTTCTAATGTTACTACATTGTTTTTTTCTTAAACGCAATTCCCGCTTAAAATAAAACCCAGGAAATACAACTTTATATTTTATTAGAAAACAACTTATTACAACAAATTTAAGAATAATTAGAAATGTCAATTATTGGAATATTACATAAATTAGCTAAGTTACAGTAAAATGGAATCACAAAAATAAAAAATGGCAAATTTTATTCTTTTCATTTTAAAAAAATCTGTCCAATGGTGTCTACGAAGGAGTTAGCAAAATACATACTCGTCTACATCCATATTTTATACAAGTAAATGGTGCTTAATAATATTATTCAGCCACATATTAACTAAGATCACTATCTAAAGCAGTTATATTTGAGTTGTATTAGTTACATCTGAGTGTGTGCAGTTATATTTGTGTTTTTTCTTTACAAAGGTTAAATAAAAGACAATTAGTCAAAAAGCTGGATATATACCGTAAAGAAGTGCATTACACCATTGATAGATACCGGGAAACAGGTAACAAAGAAGTTGGAGAAAGACAGTTCTTTCGCAAACCACAAGCGACGCGCAAGTTTGAATATAATTAAGTGTTAAAATGTAACCGATTACTGACGATACAGAAGCACTACTGTAGGGCGGTACTATAGGGCGGTATTGTGGGGCGGATACTGTAGGGCGGTAAGTGGAAAGCGTAAAGCTGGGTAGGAGACGTCGGAGTTCGACTGCCATCTTGAAAAGAAAGGTGCGAATTGTTTTTTCGATATAACTCGGTAACAGTGAGTCTCACAAATTGTTTGTTAAGAATTTTTCCGTTGACAATCATAAATCTGCAACTATGTTATAACTAGTATTAATAAATTTTTGTTATAATATTAATATTAAAAAAATGTGAGCGAAGTACCTCTTTTAATTGTATTCCTGTATAAATATGTATTGGAATAGGTCGTAGAGAATTTTCTTCCAAAAAAATGATTTGTTTGTTTTTTTAATAGGTTCATTTTGATTGATTTTACAACGCTGCAAACAGAGGTAAATCGAAGGTAAAGGAGATACACAAGTATAAAAAAATCTGTCAAGTACGAGTAGAACTCGAACTACGAAGTTCCCGTACATATCTAGGCACTTATAAACATTTAAGGGTTTCTATTGATCTATTTGCAAAATTTTATTTTATATATATCTTTCACAGGCACATTTGAAAAACTATGACATCTAGATTCATTGCTATAGTATTCCTACTACCGTTACGTTGACTTCTAAAAATTATATTTGGAGTTTCCTCCTTAAGAATCCAATTTCATATATAGCGCCCGGTATAAAGTTTTATGAGGAGTAAAATCAGAAGTTCAAAGCGTTAAAAAAAAGTTTAACAGTTTGCAAGTTTGGATGTAGGAGGTAACCTCCGAAACTATTTATTCGATTTCAAAAATTGTTTCACCAATATTTAGAAAGGACTTTCAGGGGAAAGGACATAGGTTATATATTATCCTGTTAATTTTTTTTTGTATTTTATAAAAAAGTTAAATTTTGTAAGTTTGGATGTAGGAGGTAATCTCCGAAACTAATCATCCGATTTCAAAAATTCTTTCACAAATATTTAGTAAGGATCCACAGGATAAATATAGATTGTATATTATTCCGTTAAAATATTTATCATATATTATAAAAAAAGTTAAATTTTCTAAGTTTGGATGTAGGAGGTAATATCTGAAACTACTCATCCGATATCAAAAATTCTTTCACCAATCTTTGGAAAGAACTTTCAGGATGGAGAAGATTATAGATTGTATATTATAGATTATATACTATATATTATCCCGTTAAAAAAATTTCATGTAGACCAGTTTTGCAACGTAAGTCGACGAAAAACAGTCGAGCGAATGCGTTTCTTATGAACGCTGCCTTAACGATAAGAGATTTATTGATAGACGATGTTAATATTTATATTCATATACAGTGTTACCTATTTTATACAATCCAAGACAATCGTAATTAAGGAATAAACTTAAGTGGCGCTTCGGAGCTGACACGCACAATTTTTTTTTATAATTTTAAGTCAATTATTTCCGGAAACACGAAAAAGATATTTTTCAGACCTTTATAACTAAATCCCATATGATACTTGGAATTTAAGAAAAATTTGTTTCGAATGTTTCATTTTTCATCCTATAATTTCATATAGATATTTCTAAATGTTAGCTGTTTAAGTATGTGCAAGTTGATATGTCTTATTACTATGCCAATTTCTACATCAAACTGTTTTTGGTAAAAAAAACTTTAATGGTTATAATAAAAGTGGTTATAATTTTGGCAAAAAAACTCTAGTGGTTAGAATAAAAGTGGTTAAAATAAACTTTAGTGGTTATAATAAAGGTTAAAGTTTAGTGGTTTAGTGGTTATAAAAAAGGAAAAAAAATAAACAATTTAGTGGTATTAAAAAAAAACTTTAATGATTATAATAAAAGTTATAAAAAAACTTTATTGATTTTAAAAATTTTAGCCTTATAAGGGTTCCGCTTTCCTTTTGAGGTACGGAACCATAAAAAGTAGTATGTATTTGTTTCCATTTTGTGTTACGTTTTGCACTATTAATTCTACATCGAACTCATTTTCGCAGCGGGCGAGATAGATATGTTGCATTTTTTACGTCTCCTCAAGATCTAATCCATTCCTTTTGCTTGTGCTCCTTTTTATATATTTTCTTCTTTTTTGGACCATGTTGCTGATAATATACTGTAACATCGCCGACATCGTTAAAAATAATCGCCGAATCATCATCAGCAGTATTTTCAGTGTCTTCGTCGGGGCAAGTCTTGTAGATCCTTTCGCCAATATTTATGGACATTCATAGTTAAATTCCTCCACGTGTAACAACTTTGAATCCACCATTGCACTTGTGCCAGGTTGCTGAAATTTTAAACCAGACTTGTATGATCCGCAGGTCGCAACGCATTTATTTTTGCATCTGCGGGAAAAATATTTCAGCCATATAAACATTTGCGAACTATTTTCGAGCCACCACATTCTGGATCGTTGTATGTTCCCAGCCACGTTTGAATTTAATGGTAGACGGTAGCGGAAAGATACTAAATTTGATTTAGACATGATTTTTACGTAGTTGTTTAGTTTACTGATTGTTATGAAACTTAATATATTGGACGTTCATTTATAGCTAACTTAATCGTGAACAATATTAACGTCATATAAAATGATGAATTCACCAATTCATAAAACGATGAATTCATCAATAATACTCAATACAGCGGTGTCGACTTTTTAATTTTTAAAAAGCTCAACTCCACAAGCCAGATCTGTGTTTTTTACAGGTTTGAAATAAATATTACAAGCTTGAAATAAATATTACAAGCTTGAAATAAATATTACAGGCTTGAAATAAATATTACAGGCTTGAAATAAATATTATTTTTCCCATTGAGAAAAGTTGTTGTATCGCATTCAAAGAAGGTGAGAATAAATACGGTTCCAGTAAGGTGAATAAAACAAGAATATCAATATCCTCTACTAGATATGATAATTACAAAGCTGAATATGTATAATTTTTTATGGGATAAATTTACAATTAGTAACTTTTCTGATAATTCTATCTTCAAGAAAACCTTTTTGTCTAAGATGCTCCCATAATTTAAAACAATTTCTGAGTCAGCCGAGTAACCATCAAAAACAATAGTTACGCTTTATACAATTGCACACAGAAGATATCCACCATCGATTATAAAAAGATTCTTTGGTCCAAGATTGCGGAAATGGGCTAATCGATCTGACGCTTTCAACAGTCTCGTATTAGTTCCCCTAATAATAAACCTATTAGTTCCCCTAATAATGTATCGATCCCCATTCCTAAAGTACTTAAATTCTTCTGAAAACATTCTTATTCACAGTTAGCGCAAATAATGGTAGGCATAAAGAAAGAAAGGATCATTTTTGATCGTGTCAATGTGTAAGGACGAATTTCATAATATTTAGCCTTCATAAAATGGCTCAGAAGTGTTATTAAAAATCAAATGTTATTTTAACAGTTTATAGTGTGTAGCAAAAACGCCATAGATAATAATGAGTTTTTTTTAAGTATACTTTTTCTACCAATGAGTACCTATTCCAATGAGTAAATAAAGAATAAAGAAGCGATTGATGTGCAATTTTTTTTACCAATTTCCAGTGAATTTTCATTTTGGTTTAAAAATTCTGTAATTATGTAGTTTTTATTATGTTAATAGGTAATGGTCTTAAAGTACAAAGGTTTTTATATTTCGAAAAAAAAATCGTCAAATGTTTGGTGTCAAACTTCTCAATTTCTAATTGTGATAACTGAACCAAATATTGTCAGCTTTTACGAGGAATAGCTTTGGCACTAAACACCAAAAATATATTTCTAGCTTTGGCACCAAGATTTCGATAAAATTCGTAACCTTTGATTTGAAAAGAGTCCATTTTCTCCTGTAATTGTTGATTAAAAATCAAAATATCATTTTCATATTTCTGGAACAACCTGTCCTTCATTTTCCGTCTCACTCCAACGTAATCGCGTTCATCAAGTCTTGATAGTCTAAATGGAATTCGTCTGAATTTTCTCGTAGTTAAAAAATTTATATTTCATAGCTCAATCTATTGTATTTATTCAGTAACAAATAATTTGATTATATTGTTTTTTTATTTAAAAATGTTCACTACAATCAAGATTATATTTCGCACGTACAGCAATCGAATCCAGTACATCTTTAATTCAATGTCATTGGAGCGTTTACTTAATAAAACAATTTTCTTTATTTATTGGTATATTGGCATTTATTTGTTTACCAAATGAAACAACAAATTTCATAATCGTGCGAAGATAACGTTATAGATATTGACGATAAAATTAGATCAAAGAATGTAAAATTACATCCGTAATTCAGGATAATATCAATTAGATCCAAATCTCAGTATGTAGAAACATTAAAACGATTTTTTTCTTAATGTGATGTTATTAATTTTCACAGATAGAAAGATAATTCTATTCTCTGAAAGGTTGAATACATTCCCAAAAATGAACGTAAGACTCATCGTGTGAACTTTACTCCCAGAAAACGGGTTTTTACAAATGTTATAGTTACTAATTTTCCTCAAATAAAAAGATAATTAGCCTCTTCGAAAGGCTGAACACATCCCTAAAACTGAACGTAAGACTCATCGTGTGAACTTTGCTCCCAGAGAACGGGTTTTTACAAATGTTATAGTTACAAATTTTCCTCAAATAAAAGGATAATTAGCCTCTTTGAAAGGCTGAACATATCCCTAAAAATGAACGTAAGACTCATGATATGAACTTTACTCCCAGAGAACGGGTTTCTACAAATGTTATAGTTACTAATTTTCCTCAAATAAAATGATAATTAGCCTCTTCGAAAGGCTGAACACATCCCTAAAAATGAACGTAAAACTCATCGTGTGAACTTTACTCCCAGAGAACGGGTTTTTACAAATGTTATAGTTACTAATTTTCCTCAAATAAAAAGATAATTAGCCTCTTCGAAAGGCTGAACACATCCCTAAAAATGAACGTAAGACTCATCGTGTGAAATTTACTCTCAGGAAGCGGGTTTTTACAAATGTGATAGTCACTAATTTTTCTCAAATAAAAAGATAATTAGCCTCTTCGAAAGGCTGAACAAATCCCTAAAAATGAACGTAAGACTCATCGTGTGAACTTTACTCTCAGGAAGCGGGTTTTTACAAATGTGATAGTTACTAATTTTCCTCAAATAAAATGATAATTCGCCTCTTAGAAAGGCTGAACACATCCCTAAAAATGAACGTAAAACTCATCGTGTGAACTTTACTCCCAGAGAACGGGTTTTTACAAATGTTATAGTTACTAATTTTCCTCAAATAAAAAGATAATTAGCCTCTTCGAAAGGCTGAACACATCCCTAAAAATGAACGTAAAACTCATCGTGTGAAATTTACTTTCAGGAAGCGGGTTTTTACAAATGTTATAGTTACTAATTTTCCTCAAATAAAAAGATAATTAGCCTCTTCGAAAGGCTGAACACATCCCTAAAAATGAACGTAAGACTCATCGTGTGAACTTTACTCCCAGAGAACGGGTTTCTACAAATGTTATAGTTACTAATTTTCCTCAAATAAAAAGATAATTAGCCTCTTCGAAAGGCTGAACACATCCCTAAAAATGAACGTAAAACTCATCGTGTGAACTTTATTCCCAGAGAACGGGTTTTTACAAATGTGATAGTCACTAATTTTCCTCAAATAAAAAGATAATTAGCCTCTTCGAAAGGCTGAACAAATCCCTAAAAATGAACGTAAGACTCATCGTGTGAACTTTACTGCCAGGAAGCGGGTTTTTACAAATGTGATAGTTACTAATTTTCCTCAAATAAAAAGATAATTAGCCTCTTCGAAAGGCTGAACACATCCCTAAAAATGAACGTAAGACTCATCGTGTAAAATTTACTCTCAGGAAGCGGGTTTTTACAAATGTGATAGTCACTAATTTTCCTCAAATAAAAAGATAATTAGCCTCTTCGAAAGGCTGAACAAATCCCTAAAAATGAACGTAAGACTCATCGTGTGAACTTTACTCTCAGGAAGCGGGTTTTTACAAATGTGATAGTCACTAATTTTCCTCAAATAAAAAGATAATTAGCCTCTTCGAAAGGCTGAATACATCCCTAAAAATGAACGTAAGACTCATCGTGTGAACTTTACTCTCAGGAAGCGGGTTTTTACAAATGTGATAGTCACTAATTTTCCTCAAATAAAATTATAATTAGCCTCTTCGAAAGGCTGAACACATCCCTAAAAATGAACGTAAGTCTCATCGTGCGAACTTTACTATCAGGAAGCGGGATTTTACAAATGTGATAGTCACTAATTTTCCTCAAATAAAATGATAATTAGCCTCTTCGAAAGGCTGAACACATCCCTAAAAATGAACGTAAGACTCATCGTGTGAACTTTACTCTCAGGAAGCGGGTTTTTACAAATGTGATAGTCACTAATTTTCCTCAAATCAAATGATAATTAGCCTCTTCGAAAGGCTGAACACATCCCTAAAAATGAACGTAAGACTCATCGTGTGAACTTTACTCCCAGAGAACGGGTTTTTACAAATGTTATAGTTACTAATTTTCCTCAAATAAAAAGATAATTAGCCTCTTCGAAAGGCTGAACACATCCCTAAAAATGAACGTAAGACTCATCGTGTGAAATTTACTCTCAGGAAGCGGGTTTTTACAAATGTTATAGTTACTAATTTTCCTCAAATAAAAAGATAATTAGCCTCTTCGAAAGGCTGAACACATCCCTAAAAATGAACGTAAGACTCATCGTGTGAACTTTACTCCCAGAGAACGGGTTTCTACCAATGATATAGTTACTAATTTTCCTCAAATAAAATGATAATTAGCCTCTTCGAAAGGCTGAACACATCCCTAAAAATGAACGTAAGACTCATCGTGTGAACTTTACTCCCAGAGAACGGGTTTCTACCAATGATATAGTTACTAATTTTCCTCAAATAAAATGATAATTAGCCTCTTCGAAAGGCTGAACACATCCCTAAAAATGAACGTAAGACTCATCGTGTGAACTTTACTCTCAGGAAGCGGGTTTTTACAAATGTGATAGTCACTAATTTTCCTCAAATCAAATGATAATTAGCCTCTTCGAAAGGCTGAACACATCCCTCAAAATGAACGTAAGACTCATCGTGTGAACTTTACTCCCAGAGAACGGGTTTTTACAAATGTTATAGTTACTAATTTTCCTCAAATAAAAAGATAATTAGCCTCTTCGAAAGGCTGAACACATCCCTAAAAATGAACGTAAGACTCATCGTGTGAAATTTACTCTCAGGAAGCGGGTTTTTACAAATGTTATAGTTACTAATTTTCCTCAAATAAAAAGATAATTAGCCTCTTCGAAAGGCTGAACACATCCCTAAAAATGAACGTAAGACTCATCGTGTGAACTTTACTCCCAGAGAACGGGTTTCTACCAATGATATAGTTACTAATTTTCCTCAAATAAAATGATAATTAGCCTCTTCGAAAGGCTGAACACATCCCTAAAAATGAACGTAAAACTCATCGTGTGAACTTTACTCCCAGAGGACGGGTTTTTACAAATGTTATAGTTACTAATTTTCCTCAAATAAAAAGATAATTAGCCTCTTCGAAAGGCTGAACACATCCCTAAAAATGAACGTAAGACTCATCGTGTGAAATTTACTCTCAGGAAGCGGGTTTTTACAAATGTGATAGTCACTAATTTTCCTCAAATAAAAAGATAATTAGCCTCTACGAAAGGCTGAACAAATTCCTAAAAATGAACGTAAAACTCATCGTGTGAACTTTACTCCCAGAGGACGGGTTTTTACAAATGTTATAGTTACTAATTTTCCTCAACTAAAAAGATAATTAGCCTCTTCGAAAGGCTGAACACATCCCTAAAAATGAACGTAAGACTCATCGTGTGAAATTTACTCTCAGGAAGCGGGTTTTTACAAATGTGATAGTCACTAATTTTCCTCAAATAAAAAGATAATTAGCCTCTTCGAAAGGCTGAACAAATTCCTAAAAATGAACGTAAGACTCATCGTGTGAACTTTACTCTCAGGAAGCGGGTTTTTACAAATGTGATAGTCACTAATTTTCCTCAAATAAAATTATAATTAGCCTCTTCGAAAGGCTGAACACATCCCTAAAAATGAACGTAAGACTCATCGTGTGAACTTTACTCCCAGAGGACGGGTTTTTACAAATGTTATAGTTACTAATTTTCCTCAAATAAAAAGATAATTAGCCTCTTCGAAAGGCTGAACACATCCCTAAAAATGAACGTAAGACTCATCGTGTGAACTTTACTCTCAGGAAGCGGGTTTTTACAAATGTGATAGTCACTAATTTTCCTCAAATAAAAAGATAATTAGCCTCTACGAAAGGCTGAACACATCCCTAAAAATTAACGTAAGACTCATCGTGTGAACTTTACTCTCAGGAAGCGGGTTTTTACAAATGTAATAGTCACTAATTTTCGTCAAATAAAATGATAATTAGCCTCTTCGAAAGGCTGAACACATCCCTAAAAATGAACGTAAGACTCATCGTGTGAACATTACTCTCAGGAAGCGGGTTTTTACAAATGTGATAGTCACTAATTTTCCTAAAATAAAATGAGAATTAGACTCTTCAAAAGACTGAACATTATCCTATAAAAATTAACGTAAGACGACTTTACATAAAATATGCTTGGCAAGATAATTAGGAATGTCATCTTTTGTTCTGAAACAAGTTTCAAGATACTCTGTTAATTTTGGTTACTATGGGGTATTTCTGAAAGTACATTCACATCACACAATTTTCACGTGCAATGCGCTTTATAAATAAAGTCCTCTATATTATCCAACTCATTAAACTAATATTTTTAATAGAAATTAATTCAGTGCAAAATTAATTACTACGAAATACATGTGTATCTTGCTTACCTTCAATTCGCCGCCATTTGCAACGTTGTAAAATTAACTCAGGTGATAAAAAACAATATCATCAAAAACAAATCTGTAAGAAAAATATCTACGATATACTCAGAGTTTTTGAAGTTATACTTCTTTAGGCGCGTTATGAATAAATGATGAGAGTGAAATTTTAAGATTCGTCACACAAAAGTTAAAGTATGAAGTTGCAGCGATTGCAGTCTCGAAACAAAAGCTATTGGCACCATCGTCGCCTCTGTTCACTGTTTTCATATTCATAGTATTTATCCACATGTTTCTAGTGTCTACATTCACACACGTGTTTTAGTTTCATATAAGTGCGATTTATACATGTGTTGATAAATTATATTCAGTAGTGATTTAAATTCAATATTTTGATTAATATATTTACTATTCGCAAATATTAGTGAAAAAAATGTGTTTATAGACTTTTTCAAGTGCTCCAATATAATTGAGGTTATCTATCCGTATGTATTATTTAATGATGCCAAAGAAGTATAATTTCTCACGCGCGTACGTAAGTACACGCACCCTTTTTTTTAAATCTTAAATAAAAGAGTTATTTAGTTTTAAATCGTATCATCCTAAAAATGTTTACAATTTTTAGTTCATATTTTTTTCATTAATATTACAACAAAAATTGTTAACAAAACTTGTAAATATTTCGATTACCAACAAAACTTTTCTAACAAAAGAATCTGTAAGACTCATAGTTAATGAGATTTATCAAAGAAACCATTTCCACTCATCTTTTGAAGATAGCAGCTAAGAACTGCAATGCCGCCTGTTCCAAAAAAAATCAGTTTTGCGTTTTCCATCGAGACATAGAAAAAAAATTGCTGCCTACCTCAAAGGCGGTTAAACTATTTTTGTATCTACCGTTTGACTAGACTATTTGTCGTTAAATAATTTTTGTTTTTCAGGTTTTAAAATTCGAACCAACGTTTCAGCTAGACTCCATAAATCCATTCAATTACCAACAAGTGGAAAAACTAATAAAAAAAATTGTCTCGCAGTACTTTACCTCTCATAAATACCATCCCACAGAATCTCCATCTTTAGCCATGAAAATATCCTCAATATTATTGAAAAAAGTGAAAGAAAATTCCTACCAAAGGTATTTTATCGAATTCCACCATTTCTTTTTCTTATTCTGTACTTTGCGTTTAGCTTCTATATTTCGTGAATCATCTTCAACTGAGTTGAAGATGATTCATGAATTGTCGAAAATCTGCTACATAATTTTATACAATTACGAGCATTTCATTGTTTTGCAAATACAATTCGCACAGGTTCTAGGTGATGGCAAAGTGTTAGATGTATGTATATTGTGGATATTGCAAAGTGTTAGTTCATGTAGCATTTATAAGCTAGGCAACTAAACTACATACGTTTCACCAAAATATCTTAAAGTTGTACAAATAATCAGAACAAAATTCTCTAAGTTCCTCTATTGTACTGTATTGCAGCACCTAATAGTTTTTAGCTTAATTTCGTTTGTAACAAAAAATATTTAAAAACCGAAATATCACAAAGAAATTAAACAACATTGCACTGCACTGTCTTCACCTATGACTTGCTACCATAATGTAGATAGTTATGATATATCTTCACCGTAAGAACCTTATTAAATTCAGAAGATTTGGCTTATTAAAGATCTTCCATGCTGTCAATATTTATAATCTGTAAATGATTGCTTAGCGCTCTGAATATGATAATTTAACCAGATGGCGCAATGTAATGTGAATAAGGTGGACGCATTAGCAGATCCCAGCCTAACTTCTGTAATTTTTGACGATTATAACTTATTAGCTAGTTAGCCTAATCGATGACTACATCTCTGCATTTATTAAATTTCCATTCAGAAACAATTCCGCATGAATAACGCTCTTTATATTCCACCAGCAATTCAGAAATACCTTGCTGGTAGTCAATTCAAGTTTTACTGCAACTACTTTGTCCTGCACTTAATCCATTGTATTTGTGATTAATGGATGTAATTTTACGGTTTTGGAACTCCAAATCTCAGTATGTAGAAATAGGTCTTGGTTTTGCTTAAAACATAGAATGAATTGAGACGAAGAGCGTTCATACCTCTGTTGTTCCGGACAACCGCAGTAACCGACGCGACGGTCACGCGCCCACAAGTTCATAACCCGTTACAACCGACGGCCGCACACAGAGATAACATGAAGGCCATAACAAACGGTACAACATTGCAAAACAGTTCATTTAAATTAGAGCTCCTGCGGTTCACTCAAGTACACAGTTCGAGTAATCGGTATCAACAGCGGCGGTTAACTTTATAGAGAGTTATTGTAAATAATAAAGGTTTGTTTTTACATTTGACGAGGAGTTTTTATTGGTACTGAACCAAACGAGTTCTCTTCAAACGTCATAGTTAATAGCGCCAGATCTGGTGAATATCCAATAAATTCAGCTAGAGCGTAGCAATATTCCGTTCTCTCGATAGATTTCACTATCTATAAAATGCTATGGTTGCGAAGACGATGATAGAGAAGTTAACATCATCACTAAGATACCGCTGGTTCGACTTCCACCACACAACTGAAATATGACTTTAACTTACCCAAGCTATCTCGCTTCCTATATCGCGAAGTTGAAATTTATAGTTCCTACACACAACCAGAAGCAATTGCTTATGAAAATGATACTATCGTTCAGCGACTAACACTGAGAACATTCACCGCAATAAACAAAATCCAGATTAAATTATCAGTGTTTTCAAACGTGGGACACGCCATGACCGAGTGCAAGAAGTTGAAAGAATCGGATTCCGATGCTAGGTGGGACTTGGCAAAAATACATAGCCTGTGCTTCAGATGCGCATGTTAGGCACTAGAACATACAGATGCCGCACAAAGACGTGAAAACATTTCCACGATAGATTACTACATATTATACGAAGGCTGGAAGAAAGAGACCAAAAATCCTAAAACAGTCGTCACCTCTACACGGACACCGAAGCAAACGCGACTCTATCTGAATATTGTCCCAGTATGGATGTGCGAACTAGTAAGAGAGATTAACATGCAAGCATTACTCGACGGGTTAACGCCCTGTTGACCCATTACCCATCATAGCCATCTCGGACACAAAAATCGTCACTCTAGAGTCGCGACGAACCGTATTTATCGTAAAGGTGCGGCTCGATGGAAGAAGATCCATGCGCACACCATCCAGAATCTGCAACTCTCGGGCACAACCGACCGTGAAAATCTATTCGACTCCCTCACACTACTCGGTTGCTTTCTTCATAGTGCGTCCATATTCTGGCTGTTTCACCGTGTAAATTTCTTGCACCAAATAACATCAGCACAACAAAACATGGGCGAACATCCTAAGCATCAATTTGCCCCAAAAACACTCACAACAGCTTCCAAGAGACTGCAAAGCCATCGCGTAAAGCAAGCGCTTAAAATACTGAATTATTATGTGGCAAAGACAGAAAACAGATGTTACCCATTAATGCAGTTGTAGAGACAAGGACACGGAATTGCCAAAAAATTACGATAATGCGATGAGGATACTAGAAGGACTACGATAATGGATAAAAACTACGATAACTACAGAAAAATAAACAACGGATATCCAGCCCCAAAGGAGAAATATTGCCAGCATATGAATATGCTCACAGACAAGGACACGTCAAGCTTTTTTATAAAAGAAAATGGAAAAGAAGGCGGAGTCGCAGTCACACCGATCGTTCGTCACCCACCGCATCGCGGGGATAGAAGAAAACACTACAATCAGCGAGTTGCGGTATACCCCCCGAAAAGTACCCTCGAAGTTCGACGCTACCATAGATGATTTCAGGACCTAACTTTCTACACTAAGACTGCTCTACCTTATTTACTGAACAACCAGTGATAACAAAAATAACGGACAAGAGAAATCTCACCATATTGATGAAAAGAAGGCAACACTTTGACTGAAAAACAGTATTCCCGACATTATCCAACTTTCAAAATGGGAGAAGGTGCTTCGCGCAATGGCCGGAGGGCTACATAAAAACCGAACTCACTATACTCGGATGGCAAGAAAGAAAGAAAATTATCACGATAAGAAGCGAAATCGTAAATAAACTACACGAACGGCAGCTTCAGGTTTGTCTACAAAGTCAAGACACAAGAGAAAGTGGCTACCGTGAATAGGCTTCACTTTTAAAAATCTCAAATTCGTCGAAATAACAGAGTCCACGGAGCTTTCATAGCAATAAAACATATGAGAATCATTTCATATAAAATGGTTTGTTTCGTCACCAACTCCATACTACGACATCATCTCGGTTTACAAGTGAAAATAGACCTTCCTTTTGGAATTAAATCCTCGTCAATTTGCAAGCGTCAATACCATGACAAGATCTCTGAATGTACAAAAGGAATTTGATCGAGATTAAGAAGACATGTAAATATAAATAACCTCCATCAACAGACTTCGATTTAAAAAGGTTTGTAAGTTTGTTATGAGGTGGTACTTGGCGCGTGCTTACAGAACACTTATTGACAATATTTCCCACGAGGGTGGAGTCAGAACAAGTGATTTCCGTAGTCGATTATTTCTGTAATCTACTTAGAAGCCATTTGTCTGGTGCAGAGGTGGATTCAATCTCGACAGCGCTCTAGGCAAGTAACTCATCGGCGCCCCTCTGGCAGTCATATATTATACATTTTAACTACATATGTGAAGTGACATAACAGAAGCAGAAACGGAAACAGATGTTTAGTGAAAGTTTTAACGGAAACAGAAGCGAAAGCGGAAGTCAGAAACAGAAACAGAAGTCAGTTAGTACGGTTACGTACTAAAAGCGAAGTCACGTTTAATTTATTTAAAAATTTAAAAAAATCCTACCTTAATATTAAGTTACATCAATATATACGTAGGTATTGATTTAATAAGAATTACATTTAAAATTATATTGAAAATGTATGAATGGCAAATTGTACTTAAAAGTGAAATTTTAACAACCCTCTCTCCATCTAATCTACTCTTTTTTTCGTCGTAAATTGGAGCAGCGCCGCTGAACAATTTTTCGCTCGCGGTACTGCTAAATCGAGCTGATAAAAATCTACGGAATAATGCTAGTAAAATCGAGTATTTATGAGCGTTCATTTGCCACCACATCAAAGTATTTTCATTTAATGCAAGTCTTTTTATCCTTGTTATAATTCTGCAGCACCTGTTTTATAATAACAGTAGGTTTTATCACCAACATTTTCTTCAGTATCTGAACTTAACATAGATTCCAACAATCCCAAAGAGTGTTCAATCTTACTCATCGAAGGCTGAAGTCCATAAGCGCTTTCGATAGTGTGATTTTCTCGCTTTAAATTAGGCTGAGGAGAAGCACACAGTGTTGTTTTCTTTTATAGATGAAATTGTAATTAATTCTGTTTTAATCTTCTGTTTGACAATCTCATTAAAATTTCGTGGTCCATATATATAGAAATAGCACAAAATAATACATAAAAAATAGTTGCCAAAATCACTAAATTTGCCAATCAGTTCAATTCAAAATCAAATGTTTAATTACTCTTTTTTAGATTCCTCAGTTTGACAGTTACTTATAATAACGCTTGTTATGTGTAATTGGTATAACGGGCGAAATTGTAATTTGAGAACTGTTACCTATTCTCTCGTAACTTTTTCAAAAGGCCTCGTTATTCAGTTTAACGTTTAACCAATCCCATCTATCATTTAATGTTTAACCAGCCCTCCGAGGTGAGTGTCACAATTTTTTTTACTGACATCTAATATAACGGAATCTTTAATTGTCATAAAATGCTTCAGCAATATGTTTACTTAAAAACGGTTCAAATGCCGTGATGAGTTCCAGCGTCATTAAATAACTTCCATTATGAAGAAAGCCGAGTTTTACGCCATGCTCCCCAAAATATAAATCACATGATGCTAAAGACTTTACAGTTGCAACCACTCGTTTCAGAAATTCACGCCAATAAGTCAACTCTTCTAGACATTGAGCTGCATGCTCATGATCGATATAGCCGACAATGTTAGATCTACATTGCAAGGTCAAAACACATGTTTTATGTTCACATGAGTTTTCGTAGCTTTCCAATTTAATCAACGCGTTCTTCCAATCATTGAATACCAATATCTTATTTTCCAAAATGACCTCCTCCACCGAATAATAAACATACTTTTCCTGTATTTGGCGAGTAAATAAACCATTTCCTTGGACGTTTTTTTCTGTTTAATAACTTTAACATTGTTTTCGTCAAAAAACGTGAGATTTTATTGTCATATATTCTCTTACTCAATGACAAATCTGCATTTATATTTTGGTTAAAGCCATTCAGTGCAATATATTCTTGCGTTACATTATTGACATCGCACTTGACTGGCTCATTATCCACTATAACCAGCCTTTCTTGCAACTGCTTCACAACTTCTACTACTGATGGATCACAGACAAACCTTTTGGTTGTTTAGTACTTATTTGAATTTTGCATTGAATAGAGTTGCTAGCGGACTTAATTTTGAAAAGAATGTATCAATATGTTTCGTTTTTTGTATTTTTTGTATGTTTTGATGTTTTTTTTTCTTTTTCCTTAGCCTTTCTTTTATATGTTGCACTACTAGGTTTTTTCTTGAATTCACTCATTTTTTGAGTACTTACTAAAACAAAATGATCTAATTAAACATACACAAATACCGCTGCGAAAACGTGAACAATAGATGCGCGCGTAACCAATGACTCGCAAATCAAATGTCATGGCACCCGCTCGGCCTCTTGGCCTTGGCTCCCGACCCGCGACACGTTATTGTTTTACGTGTCAGATGAATGTCTTTCTTCAATTAATCAGTCCATGATCGTAATGACGATTGTACTAATACAAATAAATAATAAGAATAATATGTCTATCTAATTATAATTATTATGATTTAATTAATTAGATTATACATTCTTTTTGTTAGATTTAAAATTAATTAATTGCGATAAATAAATATATTTGACTTATTAAACAATTTAACTAATTCAAGATGTGACAATTTCCACTTTAAGTGATCTACAGTTGTTTTACAGTAGATATATTAGTCCTTAAGTTTTAATTAATTTTAAGGACTTCGACAAATTAAAGTGAGTGGAGACAAAAATGTATATTACAATGATTTATTTAAAAATTATCAATGTTACAATATTTCGTTTTATACTAACTAAAAACTAATATCGATACGATTTTTAAAGGCTAGGAGCCGTAGTTATAGAAGTGAAAATTTGAAAAAAGAAGGATATGGCGGAAAATTAGGGGTGGAGACTTAGCCCAGTGAGCGATGGAAACTCGGTATTTGGCAGATGAAGATGAGGAGTAGGTAGGTCTGCTTAATTGTCAGGTCCCTGGAAAAGTACAAGGAGAAGGGGTAGTTAGGTACCTTGTAGATATCCATGCGAACTCGAGTCACCGTAAGAAGCACTGACTATAATATGTTTTAACATTACACTAGGTACAAAACGTGGGCCGCAAGGGCTTAGGTCATTAACAGGAGGTAAGTCGTAAAAATAGTTATGTACAAAATAATTTAAGTATTTTTAGGGTCATGCCACACAGTTTAAAAAAGGTAAAATAAGCTAGTAAAAAGTAAATATCTGTATACTGAGGAGCACAGGGTCCGGAGCGTCATTAGACATTTTGTTTTTTAGAAACATGAAAAGTTAGAAAAAATTACTTAAATGCTATTTGAAAACATTCAACGTAGAGAGATACAAAAGAAATTTAATAAAATAAAACTACGAGCAATTTTCCATAGGAGTATTTGCTTGCTTTTAAATAATAAAAAATAATCCTTCACATCTTAAAATTAAAACATAGTGTATGAGAAAAATTAACATTATTTTAAAATATTATATTTAAGTTATAAAACATCACTAATTGAAAAAGTTGGTATTAAGTAAATTAAGTAGGTACTAGTTGTATACTTTCGATATTTTTAAAAAGTGAATATTCACTACCAATTAGTGATTTTTACTAATTCGATTTTAGAGAGTACTTAATTACGCAATTAATTTTATGTTACTTTTTTTATATTATTATTACTTAAATTAATTTTTCTCCCATCTAAAAACTTCCGCGCGCGCCCCTTTGTAACCTCGCACCTCTAGGCACGTGCCTAGTTTGCCTTACGGATAATGCGCCACTGTCTGTGAGACCCTACGTGTCGTTATTTTACTATGAACCCATTTTTAGAAAACTTCCATATCAATGACTTAAACAATTCTATATCTTTTAGGCTATGTATTCTATGACTTAAATGTATCCACTACTTGTATTCTTGATACAAACTTTAAATACTTGTCTTAGTATTTTTTATTTACTTTTGTTACTTTATTTTATTATTTTAGCAATTACAGGTTGCTAAAATAATAATGCTGATTCAGAATGGGAATACTCAGCTGATAAGAATTATACTGATAAAGAAAATGTAATGAAATAAAATATAAGAAATTTTATTTGAAACTGTCTATTAAAAAAATTAATTAATATCCGAACTAATTCCCGGGTTTAGAGGGTCATACCGGAACTCGTTATCGGTTTTAAAATTTATCTGGTGTTACATGCTCTAGCGTCAATTCCCGAACGACGATGCACCGCGAAGGAATTTGCAAAAATGTATCCTAGCTGTTTCTTATGCGCCATCGTTAAACGGTACCTACTGGTAAGTACGGCACACGGAGACAATTCGAGGGGCAACACTTCGGGCAGTAGGGTCGTTTCAGCACAAGTAACTATTTGATACTCTTGTTTCAACATCGAGTACTTTTAACATCGAATCGTATATTTGATACTTAGTATAGGAACAAAAGTATTTGTATCGAAACGCGAATCGATATCTCTAAAAACAATCCCATTGCTGAATGGGATTATACAAAATTCCCGTTTTCGTCCTTATGTAAATTCTCATTGCCCTTTACAATTATCGTTGCGAAATCTTCCCTGAGCCAATGCTTGAAAGCAAGCTGGGGCCACAATGCTGTAACCAAGAAACAGATTGTCTGCCAACTATTTAGAACAACTACTATTCCTGGGCAACCTAGATAAAGAAGATTAAAAAAAGCGACCGTGTTTTGATGAATAGCTGTATTTATAAGAGTAATATTTAGTAGAGTATATGAATATTTGTAATCTTTAGCGGTATTTACATGAGTAGAAGGATCAGTCGGGGTATTTATATGAGTAATCTTTAGTGGTATTTATATGAGTAGAAGAATCATTAGAGTTATATTGGTATGAGTGAGTATCAATATTTTGAAGGTAATTAACGTCCTTACTGGGAAGACAAAAGACAAGGGAGTGCCAGAAGTAATTCTGTAGGTAATGCTATAGTAACTAATATATAGAAATAAATTCATTACTAAATTACAATCACTTTCGAAACTTAAATTTTCTCAATAAACTAAAAATATTTTATTTATTATTTTGATATTTACGGCATATCTAAGTGAAAAATTACCAACCAAATATACAGCTTACTTTATTCTACATAAAAATGTTGTGATACTTCAAAAAATCGAAGGATTTTCAGGGAGTAATTCTGGTTCTCATCGTTACCGTTACTGGTGACATTACATGCGATTAGAATGGAGATAAAACGGTAAATGAAGAAGAGGAAGATAGAAGTGAGAGCATCACTGCTTGGAGAAGTTCTGTGGATAAAGCTGGGAACAAATTATCGTTCGCGACTTATATCAAGACTGACAGTCGCGAACTACACAATCTGCACAGCTGTGTCCTGACGCCGTGTTCAGAGGTGTCGCGCGAATATTCTACAGAGTTGGAATATTCTTGTAATATTTTGATTTATTCTTTTCGCGAACTGTGTCAATTAATTTTTCATCACCCAGCGTCGTATGTGAATAGCTGCAAATAAGTCTACACCACAACGCGTTGGCGACTATATACCCTTACCCATTCAGGTATGCAATACCATCTGCTGACCACCATATGCTGACGACACGCTGCTATTGGTCGGGGGAGAGTACCGAAGAGAGCTAGAGAACCGGGCAGCAGATTCCCTAGCCAGGCTTGTTGACTGGGGTATTAAGAGTAAGCTTAGCTTTGTCCCCAAAAGTCCGAGGCTGTCCACTTCAAGGGCAGACCAGCGAGGGTGCCCTCTGTGTTAACAGGCCGGTCCAGAATCGGGATTCCGAAAGCGAGACCAGGTTACTTACTTAGGCATAATCTTTAACTCGCGGTACAGCTTTATGCCATAAGCGTGGCATATCGGCGAGAGGACTCGAGGTGCCTACCATATCATAACCCGACTGCCAGTTCTTGCTGGGGGCATGCCGGTGCTTGCTGGGGTCTTAAGCTAGCTCGACTCTTAAGCTGACGTATACGGCAATATACTTTGGTACCGTTGGTAGCTTCGTAGTGCGTTGGGGTCCAACAATTTAGGCGGATGGTGCTTAGGTCACAGCACGCGCCGCTCTTGATTCTGACCAGAACTTATAGAACCTGTTAGACGAATGCTTTGCCGGTTTTGGTAGGTCTACTACCTGCTAACTTCGTGATCGTAGAACGGGCGGCCAACCCCACATTAGTTCGAGGGAGGAGTTTCGTTGCGGGTTCGTTGCGGTCGCGTCCGAACCCCGTGCGTGTGGCCGATGCGTCCGCAACCTATAAAAATATCTGGCGAGCCAGATTTTCGTCGGACGTCCGAACGCTCAAGTTCGTGTCCGTGACTTATTGTTGATAATTTACACGTTCATATAAGTGTAATAAGTACTAGCCAGATGTATCATCAGTCACGACCGATGGAAGTGACTGTATCGGTCGTGATACAGTCGCGTCCGAAAATGTATTTCCAGCTTAACATTTATAAAACTGTATACATGTTTGATTTAGCAAGCGCGCTTAAAATCACTAATGTTAGCGTAGTAATTTTAGTTTTAAATATGTACATAAATTGTTTATTATACAACACAAGAGTAAAGAAATTAGATTTCAAATACGGGCGCGTTAGATTTTAGTCGCCGAATCTCTACACGCGCTTTTTTTAATGCCATAACATTCTGAAAAAACCTTTTAATTGTATAATTACAAATAATATATCTTATTCTTTAGGTACAGGATAATATCGTTGGTTACAATAGGACAGAAGCGATCCCAGTGCTACACGAATGGTGTTTGTTTGCTGTGGGACCCTGAAAGAGATCAATACGCAAATTTCTCGACGGACAATACTAGTTGCTTTATACACGTTACTATTTTCGGTATCTATCTTGACTGATTGTACTTTCTGGTTATACGCTTGTATCAAACATGAATAAATTTATTGAATAAACTTATTCGATTAGCTTGTATAGGTAATTAAAAAAACTGTGATACTCGCTTACACATGCGTGTAATTACTTTGAATAAAGATTAAAAGTAAATTACTTTAAATAAAGATTCCAAAACTATTTTTTTTATTTTATTTCACTTATTTTTGAAAGTATCGATGATATTGTCCAGAAAAATATTTTTCGCCTAGATCTAGATCTCGTTCTAGAACTTACAATGAAATGAGAAGTTCACGATATTTTAAGAGAAAAAGGACAGGAACAGCAGTGGAAAGGAAAGCGTGTTACTCAAAACTAGGAAGGTATTGAGACGGCAAAACTTTTGATCCTCAAAAGTGCGTTGCGCAGGTCGGAATCTAATTTATTCCATTTTTTAATAGCGTGAAGAGTAAAGGAGCACTCATTGAAATAAGTATAATATTTGGAAATAAGTAGTGTCTACAAGGAATGAGGGATAATGAGCAAAAACTTTTGATCCTCAAAAGTGGTTTCCGCGGGTCGGAATCTAATTTATTCCATTTTTTAATAGTTCAAAGAGTAAAGGAGCACTCATAGAAAGAAGTATAATATTTGGAAATAAGTAGTGTCTACAAGGAATTAGGTATAATGAGCAAAAACTTTTGATCCTCAAAAGTGCGTTGCGCAGGTCGGAATTCTATTTTATTCCATTTTTAATAGCGTGAAGAGTAAAGGAGCACACATTGAAATAAGTATATTTGGAAATAAGGAGTGTCTATAGAAATGAGGAATAATGAGTTTTTCATATATTTGGTTACATTTTGATGCGTGACCAAATTTCAAAGAGCAATTAAGAATAATAACTAAATCATTTAATGAAAAAATATTTTTTTAACTCTTTTTAATATTCTCGCGTTATTACAGCAGGAATTTTAGGAAAAGTTAAAAAAGTATATGTTTGGTTAATATTCCTTAATCGCCCCTTGAAATTTAGTTACTCATCTGAAATTGTTTTTCCATTAAGTGAGAAATTATTTAATTTAATATATTAGAAATAATAAAATAAATTTAAACTATATGTAATAAAATATGAAAGAGAAGCGAGGAAATATATATATATATATAAAAGGATAAGCGATGACAAAAGGAGACTAGAAAAACGTTCAGAAGATTAACGAGTCTCGGAGACGTGCTATAATTTACACTGTCTCGTAACGATGCGTCATTTGTGTATGCCAATAAACATATATTTATTTTTTTTAAATGTCTTCAGACAGCTTGCGCACCGAGTCGAGGTACAACACAATGGTCACCTTTTAGTTTCCTTAAAAAAGCGACTGCTTTTTTAAAGGATTTTAAAAAATTAAATTGAAAACAAATTTGCGAACAGGGCCAAATAGTTCATATAATGTATTTTGTAGTTCATATAATCTTATCGTATTGAATTTTGAAAGACATATTTAAATATGCATAGACGGTATCCAATTATTTAAGGATTGCCTCCACAACAAATTTAATTGTCAACTTACCATACTCTGTTTACCAAATGTATACGAGAAGTTATAAAAATGATTGGGGTCTTCCATAATTTATTGTAACGTGGTTCATTTTATTGTAAAGTTGTGCTCGTTATAAGCTTTTAAATAAAATAGAACACCTACATAATTTTATGTGTACATTAAGCACCTGAGCCTCCAGCAAGTAAGCTTACGGCGTATTATTCGTTACCAAAACACTTAGCTAATTTTCCTCTGACGTGATTAGCGCGTCAATACTCCGGTGTTTAGAATTTTTTTCACCTTACTGCAATTGGATTTATATTTTTCATCAATTTGAAAAACTGTTTGATATGCTGATGTTTCAATATTCATATTTTTGTAGTCTTGATAGGAGCAAAAATTTTCTTTCGAATAATTTATAAATATTAGGATAAAACCGTGGCGTTGCTATTGCGAATTCTATTCGGATGTTTGTATTCAAGATCCTCAAAAAATACGTCAGGCTTGTGCCGCCAATCATATATAATGTGGCCAAAAGTACATAATATTATACTTTAACGAGTTTTGCGATTAGTATTATAATCTATTTTTTTTCTTTTCTTTGATGTACTGGACTTTTTTTTCTTTAACGCAGGCTCCCTTTTTAACTCGTCACACCGCGCACATCTCACTGTCTAGAATGATAATAGTGTATGTCTATGCTTAAAGCGCGTATACGAAAATATTTTTAAAGTGGAAACTTCTTTTGGCTCAACTTTTCCAAAATTGTTGATGATAAAATTCTTCGGGTATACTCGGCGCCCGGCCGAGTACGGTCGAACGAGAGGAACGTTAAGCGGCCAAGTTAGTAAGTAGATATATTTGTATTCCATCACTTGGCTTAGTGAGTCATTGGTGCAGCAGTAAAACACTGGTTTACATACTAAACATGACGGAAGTCTGAGGTCGAATCTGGATGCTTGTGTTTTTTTTTTAATTTTAGGAAGTAATATTTCTTTATCGAATTCAAACAAAAATCCCTTTTTTATAATACATTTAAATAGGTATATTTTCCCGTTAGACAAACGTATTAATTTATTGTTTGGTTTATTTTGTGTATAATTGAATAACTTTTATAAATTAATTGAGCGTATGTGCATAAATTAATATGTTATAATTAATTTTGTTTTTTTTTTAACCATAACCTGACCATAACATTTATATCCGTATTTTTTCCATACTTTTAATACTTGTGTAAAGAAAATACCCACTACGTTAGCTAGTTGCTTTGAAAGTATGTCAGGAAAAGCTTCAAGAAGTGTCAAACTGCAATTTCCATATTTCCGCCGTAATGATGATATTATAGTACCATTATTTTCTTAAGGGAGCCACATTATTCAAGATTATTTAAAAGATTTATAATAACCTTTCGGATTGACACTACTCACAACGGATATTTGAACTTATAAAGCCGTTTTTATCATTTAAAAAGTAAGCTTCTAATAAATTTAAGCATTCGAAATGAAAAAAAAAATATTTCGAAATATTTGACTGGTTAATGTAATTTCCAGTGGCCATAGAAACCGTCAAACAAAGTGGAAAGGTTTTTCGCAACTCTTTTATTTCCTTATTTTTTTCGTGATATTTAGTCTTAATCTGTTGAAATAACTTATTTAGATTTGTGTTATTTTTATTTTCATTTAATTTTTTACTTTATCTGTATCCCGTTTATTGTTTTATCCAGTTCTCGGTAAGTTTGTTCTTTTGTTCATTTGTTTTATTATTTATTTTTGTGATTCAGGTTATCTTTTGGGAAAATGGACTTAGTTATTCCCCCGAAACCTCCAGACCCTTCTAAGTCTCCTATATGTTTCAATGAATTTGCTTCTCCTACATCGCCTGCCAGTTTTATTACAGTTTCGGATTCCCAACAGGAACTGAAACGAAAAAATAAAAATTGTAAAAGGCCCAACTGTAAAAAAAATAAGCTTAAGAATAATCCCTCTTTTCATCCTTCTGATTCTTCATGTACTGAAACAGAGGATACAATCCCTCGTAAGACCCCTCGCACTCCTCTTTCAGAAGCAAGTTCAAAATCTCTTCCTCCAACCCCGACCTCTTCTCCTCCCTCTCTCCCTCCGAATTCTTTTGAGGGCCGTTTATACGTCCCTGGCGACGTTGGTCCATTTATCGTTCACGTTCAGAGAAAAGAACCCCAGCCTAATTCCGGATTTTCATTCCATGCTGTGAAATTTGGTTCCTCTTTAAAAATTTTTAATGTTGATGGAATTATACGAGATGGAGTGAAACAAATTGGCAGGAACAGGATTTCGGTGGAATTTTCATCTGCTGATGCCGCCAACCGATTCGTTAACCACTCTGCCTTCACAGGTCAAAACAAATTGTTTTGACCTGTGAAGGCAGAGTCAGAGGCAGAGTCCCCTCCTTTAACGTCAGTCGTATGGGAATTGTTCGCAATGTTCCAATCGATTGGTCTGACGAGGAGGTTTTACATAATATAGAAGTCCCTGAAGGGTGCGGTAAAGTTACTAAGGTCCGCCGCTTAAATTTTAAAAAGATAATTGATGGCCAGCCTAAATATTTTCCGTATGAGACGATGGTCATTACCTTTGATGGCCAAGTTCGTCCCCAACGGATATATATGGCTTATTCATCGCTTCCAGTCCCAAAATACGAATTCCCTACAATACAGTGCTTCAGGTGTTGTAGGTTTGGACATGTTGCTGACAAATGCCGATCTTCTGAGCGTTGTTTCCGATGTGGTCAAGGTCACGTTGGGAGAAACTGCCCACTTCCTCTTGACAAAGCAAAATGTATCTTTTGCAGTGGAAATCATGATTCCACTGATAGAAATTGTCCAGAATTCGAAAGACAAAGAAAAATCAAATTCGAAATGTCTGAAAGATATATTTCCTATGCGGAAGCGTCCAAATTGGTCCCTTCTGCTAAAAAATCATACGCCTCAGTTGCAGCTCACCCCCCTCTAACTCTTCCTTCTCCAATTTCTTCCCAAAGTTTGCTTTCTCCGTCTCGTCCTACCAACTCATCCCACAAAAAAATTATTTCTCTGAAACCCCGATCCCACTCTTCGACTAGTTCCAACCAGGGCTATGACCGCTCTGCTCTAGAACAAGCCTGGGCAGACTTCCGTATTCCTCAACCTGAAAATGGTTGCGGTTTAAATCAACAACCTTCAACTAATTCTTTTACGAGTATTATTAAATTTCTTTTGACCACCTTGGTCAAAATTCTGAGTTCCCCCAATCAAATACCGCCCAACGTTGCCTCATCTATTCTTACTTCCCTTCAATCCCTCCTTTCCAATGGCTTCGCCAATAGTGGCGAGGGTCTTGCAATGGAATAGTCGCAGTATAATTTCCAACAAAGCAGATCTTCGTCACCTCCTTGTCAAGTATTCTCCATCCGTGGCTGCCATCTCGGAGACTTGGCTGAAGCCTGGATTCCATTTTAAGATCCTAGGCTATGTCTGTCTCCGGGATGATAGAGGGGATGGTAAGGGCGGATTCGCCCTATTACTTGACAAATCTCTTCCCTTCTCCCAGATTTCTCTTGGCTCCCGCAGTTGTCACTTCAATATTATTGCTGCGAGAGTTAAAGATATCACTATCCTCTCCATATATGTCCCCCTTCCAACATGTTCCGTAGCATTAGAACTACGGGATATTTTATCTTCAATTCCTGGCCCGTATATTATTCTAGGAGATTTTAATGCTCATCACCCGTCTTGGGGTTCCACACGAAGCAACCCTCTTGGGGTCTCCTTGGTGGAACTCCAGGACGATTTTGGCCTGTGTTTACTGAATGATGGTTCTCCAACACGAGTTCCTGTCCCATTTCAGAACCCGAGCTCAGTAGATATCTCTCTTTGCTCCTCATCCTTGGCATCCTTGGTTTCCTGGAATATTCTTTCTGAGTCTTTTGGAAGCGACCATTTCCCCATTTTGATTTCTTTCCCCCACGTAAATTTACATATTGAAAAAACTCCCCCTCTTCAAAAATACAACCTACATAGGGCAGATTGGGTGGGATTCCGTACCTTTTTCAGTGTCGAAGTGGATTCCCTCCCTCCAGTGGACTTGGATAACATTGACACTTGCTATGACCAATTTGTAAAGGCTATAGACCTATCCGCTCGGAAATTTATCCCACTTAAAAGATTTAACCATCACTTCAGATCCTCTCCCCCCTGGTGGGATGGAGACTGTTCCGCAGCGGTTAAAACCCGTAAAGAGGCTGAAGCGATATATAAATCTAATATGTTGGAAGCAAAATTCCTCTTGTTTCGAAAGACCCAAGCTCAGACTAAACGAATTCTCCTTAAAAAAAAGAGGGAAAGCTGGAAGAAATTCTGTCAATCCCTCCCTCCTTTTACTCCCTCCCGTGTCGTCTGGTCTAATGTAAAACGCTTTCGGTCTATTTTCCAGCCTGATCTTCCCAAATCTGTTCACGGGAATTGGATTGATCAATTTTTAAATAAACTTGCTCCCCCATCCGTTCCAAATTTAGATGAATTACCTTTCAGGTATAACTTTACTAGCGCCAATAATTTTTTAGAAGAAGATTTCTCCATTAACGAATTGGATTTCACCTTACACCATCTTAAGGATTCTTCCCCTGGTATTGACGGAATGTCATATTCAATGGTGAAAAATACTTTACCATCTACCCGTTGGTATCTTCTATCCCTCATTAACTGTATGTTCAAATCAGGTTCTATTCCAAAGTCTTGGAAAACTCAAATAATATATATATCCCATCCGTAAACCTCATAAAGATCCCAATGTAGGTTCATCCTACAGACCCATAGGCCTTTCTCCTGTTCTAGCGAAGATTACGGAACATTTAATTAAGAATCGTTTGGAATGGTTTACTGAACACCATTCTATTTTTCCAAGGAACCAATTTGGCTTCAGAAGAGCTAAAAGTACGTTGGACAATCTCGGCGTCCTAACCACTGACATCAGACTTGCTTTCTCTCGACAAGAATTTCTCGTTGCTGCTTTTTTAGATCTTTCTTCAGCCTATGATAATGTAATCCTTCCAGTCCTCCAAAAAATTCTTCATAATCTTGGGATTCCGATTAAGATTATAAATTTTCTCCTCAATTTTCTTTTAGAAAGATCTATTATTCTTAGATCCCCTGGACCCCCCCCCCTTTTCAAGAACTATATGGAAGGGTCTTCCCCAAGGTTCTGTTTTAAGTCCATTACTTTTCAATATTTACTCTTATATAATTCACTCAATAGTTAATCCTTTCTGTCGTGTTTTACAATACGCTGATGACCTGCTTTTATATTCTTCTGATAAATCAATAATTGTTGCCGAAAATGCTTTGAACTCTGCCCTTGTTAACCTAAATAAATGGGTTACCTCTCATGGTATGGATTTATCCCCTTCCAAAAGCGCTGTCGTGGTCTTCTCGAGAAGGAAAATTACTCCTCCGTTATCTATTTCTTATAATTCCTCTTTGATCCCTGTTCTTTCCAATACCAAATTCTTAGGTATGTTCCTAGACTCAAAATTATCCTGGAACATTCACTTCGAATATGTCATCTCCCAATGCCAGACTAATTTGAATATCCTCCGCGCTCTTTCGGGAGTGTGGTGGAGCTCTCACCCTTCCACATTAAAGTTAATATATAACGCTCTAGTCCGTAGTCATCTAGAATATGGTTCATTTCTACTTGATCCGATTTCCAAATCCAATGCCACTAAATTGACCCGCATTCAGTCTCAAGCTCTGAGGATCATAGCAGGTGCTATGAAATCCAGTCCCATAAATGCCCTACAAGTAGAATGTGTTGATCCTCCTTTAAGTCTCCGGCGACAATACCTAGCTGATCGTTATTTACTAAAGGCAGCTAGGTTTTCTACTCACCCTATTTTTCCTAAACTCACCCTCCTCTCTAGGTTTATTGAACATACTCCTTTTTGGCGTTCTAAGTCCCGGCCTCTTCTTATCGTTAGCTTCCAAAGATTCAAATCCCTTACTAACCCCGTTTATCAAAATTCTTCTCTCCCTCTCTATAGCTTCCCATTTGACTCGGTATTTCACAGGCCAAATATAAATTTGTGTTTTGGAGTTGATAAGGAGTCCAAAAATGCTAATTCGCTGTTCAATTCTATCTTGAATTCGTTTTGGATGGATTGGACGCGAATATATACAGATGCATCAAAAACCGGTAGAGATGGCTATGTCGGAGCGTCATTTTACTCTCCATCCACCGCTCATTCAGATTACTTTCGCCTTCCTAAGGAATGTTCGGTATTCTCCGGGGAATGCCGTGCTATTGTGGAGGCCTTGAATTATGCCCTGCACAAAAAGATTCGCAGGCTCCTTATCTTCTCTGACTCCTTAAGTTGTTTACAGTCCCTTCTTGCTAATCCATTTTCTTCAAACTGTAGTTTCCTGATTCTTCGGATCAAGCAACTTGCGCTTGATTTGGAGAGATCGGGATCCGATGTCGTTCTTGCATGGATCCCTAGTCATTGTGGCATAGTAGGTAATGAAATAGTCGACGCAAAAGCTCGGTTTGCCGCAGTGAACGGGTATCCATGTTTCACTACTAATTTCATTGAGGATCTTCTTCCCATGACTCGTTTCTGGATGGTGTCTGACTGGCAGAGGGCGTGGGAAAGATCATCCCAGATTACAGGTGCGAGATATTTCCAGATCCAACCTTTTATTCCTTCAAAACCTCGGTTCTCAACATTTACTTTCTCTCGAAAGGAATCCTCTGTGGTATCTCACATGCGTTTGGGTCATTATTCTGTTCCTACTCATTTGGCTAGACTGCGGGTCAGAGAGTCTCCAATTTGCGATTGCGGATTTGGAGAAGGCGATTTAAATCATCTCATTTTTTCATGTCCATTAAATAATAGATTTCCTTCGTTTGTTTCCAAATTATTAAAATATAAAATTCAATTGCCCATCAACATAAGATCACTTTTATTTATTGCCAACAAACCCATTTTAGGATTAATCATTCAGTTCATAAGAAATTACGACATCAAAATATAGAAATTTTTATACTTATGTTCATGTTTATTTTTTTAAGTTTGTATATTTGTATATACTTATTTTGTACTTTCTGTTTATTATAATGTCGTTTTCTTCTTTTAGTTTAATTGTAGCCAACTTCTTATTTAGTTTTTGTTTTATTGTATAGTTTATTCTTTTGTTATCAAGCAACAATGACAAATATCCGAAATTTGATTTAATCAGTGTTGCCATACCCTTTTTTCCACACTTGACATTGGCAAAGGTTCTCTATGGAGAGAACGAACGCTATATAATCAAAGATAAAGATAATTTCCAGTGGTCAGTTTTTTTCCACTAAAAAGATTTTATTAACTTTGTATTTTGTACTAAAATGTGCAGCATTTTTTTGGGATTTTTGTCATTTATAAACTTTTACCTCAGTTGATATAGTACTTTTACCTCAGTTCTGTGAAAATTACATTTTATCTTGCTGACTGTACCATTTTTTTTTCAAAATCTGTGAATTCCAATCGAAATATCTTCAAAATTCATGAACAGTCTTCTAAGACCATTTTTCCGACCAGTCTCAAATTTCCACTCTGTATACGTAGATATATACACAGAACATAGGGTGACGGTGGGTATAATTGACCATACATGGGTAATTGACCAATTTTTAATTTAAGCGCCAATATTAAGTTTTCTAATTGACGGGTCATTGTCTATGGTATTCTCAATTATGTTGGCACTATTGAGTGAACGACCAATCGCGTTCAAGGACAGCTGTCACTACATCGAACCTCCATTTTGTGAGTTTTGTGAGAGATACGCAAACAGTCGCCATTTTTTCCAGCCTGCAGTAAGGAGCTCGTGTCAGGTATGTTTTTGTAAATCCACTTAAATCTGTGTTCAATGTTTGTGCTGTATGCAAAATTTATGTTTAAAATGTAGAGAGATGTGTGTAGATCGTGTTTGTTATGTAATTTTTCATAATTTAATTACTATTTCGTGACATTTCGTGCTGGTCAACTATTGACATACGAAATAGTGTATATTTTCAATAATTGACCAAAATGGTCAATTATTGAAAATATACACTTTTTCAAAAGTTTAACGGAAATAAGTTGTGTTTGATTAGTAATTTGATTGTGTATATTTATTTTTTTCTTTACTTAATTGTAGCCAATGGTTGACCAGATGGTCAATTACTGGAGCACTTAACATTATTTCAGCTCTAGTGTTTGACCAAACTCAAATTTATTAACTTAAGAATGAAGGGTGTAATAAGTTTTCACATTAATTTTCTATAGCTTCAAAGCTTATCAGATGAAAATCCTTTTTCAGGTACTGGGTGTGTAAAATGCCACCAAAAAAAATATTTTTCAAGTATAGCGAAGAAAGTTTAGATCTCGCACTTCGGGAAATTGGAGATGGGGCAAAGATAAGGGAAGCTGCACGAAAATATAGGATACCACATAGCACCATTATAAACAAAATAAAGTCTCGAACTCCATTAATTCGAAAAATGGGGCCTCCAACAATTCTTACAACCGAAGAAGAAAATCTACTTGTTCGCTGGATTAAAGCAATGGCACATAAAGGCTTTCCTATTAACAAAAATAACTTAGCACAGACAGTTCATGATATTATTAGTAACGATAAAAGGCCAACGCCTTTTAAAGACAATTTGCCAGGAAGAGCTTGGATGGAAGGATTTCTTAAAAGACATAAAGAGTTAAGTCAACGAAATTCAGAAAACATAGATATTGCACGCAGCAGAGTTACGGAAAAGGACATCAGGAACTGGCATTCCGGATTGCATGATTACTTAGAATATGAAAATGCTTTAGACATTTTGGATGATCCTGACAGGATAATTAACTGTGACGAGGCCGGTTTTCAAACGAATCCTTCTAGTGGAACAGTCCTAGGTCCCACAGGCATGAAAAACCTTTATGGTATATCAGAAAACTCAAAAGAGAGTATAACAGTTTTGGGGACAATTGCAGCTTCAGGAAAAGTCTTGCCAGCATCTATAGTTTATCCATATGAAAGAATACCTCGGCATGTAGCAGCAAACATTAACAAAGACTGGTCAGTGGGTAAATCAAAAAATGGATGGATGACTTGCAAAGTGTTTCATGGATACGTAGCTAACACACTGCTTCCTGCTTTGCACAGAGACGGGACTAAGTTCCCTGTTTTGTTGCTAGTGGATGGTCACCGGTCCCACGTTAGCGCTGAGGTTTCAAAACTTTGCAACGAAAACGGCATAATATTGTACGCATTGTACCCTAACTCGACACACATTTTACAACCAGCTGATGTCTCCGTTTTCAGACCTTTAAAAAACAATTGGAGATCTGTAGTCCAACAATACAAACTCAAAACAGGCATAAGAGTATTAACACGAACTTTGTTTGCGCCTTTGCTGGAAGAAGCGTTCGAAGCAGCCACAGCTTCAACAATAAGCAATGGATTTCGTAAATGTGGTCTCTACCCATTTGACGCTAACGCGATTGACTACAGTCGATGCATTAACTACAAAACCAGGCATGAAGCTGCTAACAAGCCTGTGGAAGTGGGTCCTGAGCACCTTTTGTATGTGGAGTCATTAATGCGCAAAGGAAGGGCATTCAGAGTGGTAATAAAACTCCACAAAAAACATCTACCAAGTCGAAAGTTCCAGTGAAAATTCATGTTGTCCCGATAAGTCCAGCTTTTGCTGATGCTATTGTGTGGCCTACTGAGTCCCCAATGAAATGCTGCAAAAAAAAGAGCAAAACAAAGTTTCCTGATGCTATATCGTCTGAAGAGTGGATAAAATACTGGGAAGCTAAAGACATAGAAAAGCAAGATAAGGAAGAAAAGAAGTTAGCCCGGGCTGAAAAGAGGAAAATGAATCAAAAGCTGAAGATAAAAAAAAGTCAAAAACCTAAACAAAAATTAGCCAAAAAACGCAAAACTGTTATTTATTCTAGCGACTCCGAAGATGAAGAAGTACTTTCTAAAGTTGCTGAAGGTAGTAATAAATCTACTAAGAAGCGGAAGGATAAGTACGAAGTAGGAAAGTATGTAATCGTGAAATATGAAGGAGAATATTTTCCTGGAGTCATAAAACGAAGCGAGAGTGATTATAAAAAGGTGAGTGTTATGGTGCTTTCCACGCCAAACACATTTAAATGGCCTGATAAACCGGATGCCATATGGTACAAGAATGAAGATATAATTGAGGTCATAGAGCCTCCTTGTATTGTGAATGCAAGAGGATTTTACAAAATTGAAGAAATGGCAAAATATTTGCCAAAACCTTGAATAGCTATATTGATAATTTAAAAATATGATTACCTAAGATTCTCCAAAGATAATTAATAAAACTAAGTTGATTAGATACATAAAATATATACTTTAAGTTTAATTGAAATGAAGATTTTTATGAGACTGTTCTGATCTTATGATATACTTTTTATAATAATATAGGTAGGTTTATGTTATTTAATGTTCATAAATATCCAAAGACTTATAAAGCTAAGTTCATGCTTTAATAGAAAACCTCTAAACTTTTACTTAAAATAAAAACATATGAGACTGTTTTGATGTTACTATGTAATAATATGTTATATACATATATTGCTGCAATATAAACATAATTTTCTAAGTAATATGTAGTTTTATTTACATGGTCAACCACTGGAACATCAACTGGTCAAACATTGAAATCTTCTGGTCAAACTTAGAAACATAGGGGTAATTTGACAAAAAAAAATTGTAACTAATTGTCTGTAAGAAAAAAATTAAAAGTTATTTCTTTATTACATTAAACATCTAAATGGGATGATACATAAAAATAATTAAGATTGTGTCTTATTTCATATTTGAGAAAAATAGTGATTTATAATAGAATCCGCCTTAACTGGTCAATTATACCCACGGTCACCCTAGATAAAGGTAAATATATATTACACTATTTATTTACATATGGAAATTAGATCAGTTGTACAAAGCATTCGTGAAGTACGAAAGAAACAATACAATACACTACTAACACATGACGACAACTTAGACCTGTTCGCACACCGAAACAAGATGACGATTTTCTCAAGAGTGGGATACTAAATAAATTAGATCTTTTGACCCTAAGGTCACATATCTGTCATATCGATCCTTCAAACCGAATCAATCGGTCTGTCAACATATAGAAATCTTATCAATAGTTTGTAGAGCTCGGCCAATCAGTTAGTTGTCTTTATTTTGAAGTTCGTAGCCCGTTTGTATCATATAAGGATAATATTAGAATTTTAATGACATATTCGCGGTTCAGTGACAGTGTGCTTAGTGCTATGATTATTAAGAATAAATTAATTAATTTGTTACGAGTAAAAGTAGTTATAAATAATAAATTAATTAATTTGTTACAATTAAAAGTAGTTATAAATAATAAACTAATTAATTTGTTATGATTAAAAGTAGTAACATTTACATATCCAAGTGACTTTGGTTTTTGTAAACTGTCCACTTTTTAAATACTTCAGTCTCTAAGATTAAAGACTGCCAATATCAAGCTTATAATGTATGAGAAGAAAATTTAACGTTTCTTTACTACAAAACAAACTGTGTATAGAACTGGGTGACACAAGCGACCTTAAACGCTCTTTTCTAGCGGCAAAAACCAAGGCTACAGAGGCTTGGTCTGCCACGCCCGCCTGCCACTAAGAATATTGCTCATGATTTGCGCTAAAATTTCAAACATGCATGAACCACGAACCTGACCATGATCTTTAATACCCCGGTTTTGTCACCCATCCACTAGTGAGCTTTACCGGCGTACCTGTAAGACCGCGGTTTACACGCTAGTGGGTCGGTGTCAATATTTAAATATTTGGGTTAAGAAAGTTTGATAATATTGCTAAAAGCATATCACTACACGAATGATTAGGCGCTCGTAACCAAGATCATCTCCATATTCGTAAACTTCTTTTTGAAGTCTAAAAAAATAGTTAATATAGTCGGTATTACTTCGATATAAAATATAAACTTATTTATCGCTTTCTGAAACCAATTCACTTATTGCTTTCTGAATCCACTTCACTTATCGCTTCCTAAAACCAATTCTCTTTTCGCTTTCTGAAACCAATTCACTTATCGCTTCCTAAAACCAATTCACTTTTCGCTTTCTGAAACCAATTCACTTATCGCTTCCTAAAACCAATTCACTTATTGCTTTCTGAATCCACTTCACTTATCGCTTCCTAAAACCAATTCTCTTTTCGCTTTCTGAAACCAATTCACTTATCGCTTCCTGAAACCAAATCACTTATCGCTTTCTGAAACCTATTCACTCTTCTTATTCCGCTACAAACTATTCTTTTTAATAACGATAACAGACGATTGAATTTGATTCGGCCGGATCCGTGATCTTCAGCCGAACCGTATCCGCTCGTATAGAGAATAGTCTGGCGACTATAATTGTTTTATTTCATGTCTGCTCGGTTCGATGGTGTGGATGCCGGATTTAGTCAGTTGCCAACTGAATCCGCGCCTGTGAACTATGGGACTGGACCAACCATAGATAATTCTGTAGATATTTATCTATGAAATCGATCATCATTATTCACGTAAACTTGAACTTGGTCGTTCACTGCCATGATTCGTTCTTAATAGATCGTTCAGTTAAATGAACCATACCAGTTTGATCGTTCAATCCACATTCAGTTACCGAACGAATATAACAATGAATGACAACGCACTAAACTTATAAATTCCACATTCAAGGTATTTAATTTCCGTTAATACTGTATGGTTAGGACTATCGTCTTAATTGTATCGGAATGAAAACAAAAAAATATTCTTATAAAAACTTAGAAAAAGTTAAAACTCCTTAGTGTAATACGCCATCGTATTATCATTTTAATATTTTTATATTATTGATCTATAATAAATCCATACCTTACACTACTATACATTACATTAATTCTAAATTCACTATTTATAATTATTATCATACAAACGTACATACAATAATCTACAGTAAAGCGTCGTTCGCTATAAAATTTGGACAACCAAATATCAGCGCGCCGCCCGGCCCGGCCGGTTATGGCACGCATGCAGTTCGTTCACCCACAACGACGACGAGAGAACGCAAACGACCTAGATCGTTCACTAAAAATATATGACTCAATTAAATCGGTTCTTCAATCACTAATCAGTGCCAAGTCTATAGACACGAAAACAAAACTTTTAGTATTATGATCCGTGACAAAACTGTGAAGGAGGGCTGTACGTAATGGCGCGTTATTACAGAATGTGACGTTCTAACTGAAATTTGAAAACGTAAAAAGCTTTTTCATGTGTGGAATTCATTCAATGAGTTACATTTTAATAAAGAGGCTCGGAATCAAGCACTACAAATACGTCAAGAGGATTACTGCAAATTTGAAATAAACGCAGTAAATCTAATGCTATAGGAAGATTATGTTTACATATACACCGACCTCGTAGTATTACCCCTATTTAACTTTTTGAAAACTGAATCCAGCGGTACAAGCTTGAATTTTTTTTTTCATATAAAATTTGTCTCATTTCTTTTTTTTTCTTGGTTTTCACGGTGTTATTAATGTCATTGCAGCTGTCGCAATTTTTGCGCGCTTTGATAAAATAAGAGTAAAACTCCCTACGTACTGGTGTATTGCGCAGACTGCCTGATCTGACCGTCTGTTAAGCCGAATTTGATCCGCCGATTTCGTCCCAACAAAAAATAAAGTGAGCAGGATCCAGCAACTATTAGTGTATATTAATTGGTATAACTATAATTATTTTCATCTCCCTGTCATTCATTTAGGCCTAAATATTTTTTTCTATCGTAAAATATTTTATTTCCAAGATTTTCTCCATCATTATCACATTTAAACATTTCGTCATAAAATCTTCATAAAAAAATTAAGGGAAACCCTCAATTACAATGATCGATTTATTCTTTCACTATTGAAGGCTGAACAAGGGGTCCACTCCGTTGCGTCGTATCGCTTTGATAATGCCATGCGCATGGAGTGCATGTGCTGTAGGACAATCTCCGGACGCCGTGCGGGATTTTTAAGGCAATAAAAGGCAACGCAACAGTTACGCTAGAGCTGAAATAGTATATCTCGAGAAATAACGAGATACAGATTTTATTGATTTTAATAGTTTTCTTTTGTTTTCGGATACCTATAGAAGCTTGTTTGCTATACCAATTTAACAATACTGCAGGCATTGTTAAAGTCCATGTCTGCGCACTTGCTATATCCTTCTTTGAAGAAAGTCAAACATTATATATAAAGATTTTAAAAATTTATGAAACAAAATAATTAAGCAAATTACACAAGACACTAAAACATAGTTTAATCTTTACAAGACGGCAGTTTATTATTATATATATATTAAGTTTATTATTAAACTCCTAATTTAACAACATGTATATTTCCTTATAAAGAAATGCAATATGATCCCCCCATCACCAAAACCATGATATAAAAAGTGTTATTAGAGGGTTAACAGAATGATATGAAAATTATACTAGGCTGTATATTGACATGATAAAAACAAACATTTTGTCAGTGACACTGCATAACTAACATTTCTATAAGGTGTAACTTCAACTTGACTAATATTGAAAATTAGACCTTAAAGCAATTGTTAGTTACGCGGTATTACAGTACAGATGACGATTTGTAAATATTTTACGAGAAATTCTGTTCTTAAATGCTTGTACGTGTCTATTGCAAATGTAGTGTGAGTTTTACTCGTATTAATAGTTATTTATATAATCGTGTCAACATTTCAATTTGGTTTATCCGTAAGTAAACATTATTTTTATTTTCAGATTTTATTATACTTTACCACACAACTAATGATTATTTGTGTATTCCTACCCATTTTGGTTCAATATAAGGGATTGTAGCTATAAGCCCATATATAGTGTCCGGGACTAAGCATCGGACAAGATGTTATCCCTTGACTGAAAAATAGTTGTTAAAATAGAATTCTTTTTCTTACACACGATACTTGCCCACATTGTTCAGAATCTCTCGGGGGAATAACTCGTGAACAGCTGTGAAGACATTGCTCCTGCGGGTAAAAATCGTACTCCAGGCAAGTATTGGGTGTGTTAAAAAGAGTGAAGTGAAATATTTTTTTTGCACTCATTTATAAAAAGGGTGTGTTTTACGTTTTATTTCAACGACAATTTATTCTTTTATAACCAACAAATAGTCTTTGTGCAACATCTATTCCCGGACACAGTGTATATATTGACTAAAGATGTACCCTCATACCGCAATGACCATTAAAATCTCGAAATTTAACCTGCATTGTCTAGCTACGGATTAGAAAGAAGAAGACCAAAGTAATAAAACATTTATATAAAATTGCATTTATTTCTCTGTAAGTCTTAAAATATAAACAACGTTTACAATTTCTGTAGTCATATTTCATCGCAACACTACTAAAAGAGATATATTAACAATCTACTTAAAATTAATTTCTTCCTATTTACATTTTGTTCTTGTCTTTTAATACATCAACAATATTTGCATTCCGTGAAATTTCTAGACTCGCTGCTCCAAATAAAAATTTTGGTTCACTATCGGTGCCGTTCAAAACAATCTTTTATGCAACTAACTTAAACAAGCATCACTTCTTACTACTCACAATATACTGCCAAACCTCTATTTCCCATAAAACATATACCATCATTCTGGCGACTTTCTGACTACAAAATTGTCTACAATAAACTTTCATTGCCTGTATTGATATAAGAATCAATGTGCAATCATACATACTGATTTACTTATTAAACCCTTTCTTAATAAACAATGGTAAAGTTGCATTATAAACAATATATAACCCAATCTAAATCAGACAATAATATATTTATTTTGTTTTTAACACTTATATAAAAAATGTTTTTTCATTAGCACGTTATTTGACGTAAGCAATATTTAAATATTAAATACTGCATAATAAATTTTGGTTTCTTAATAGTGAAAAGGGTTTATTAACTAAAAAAAATTTTTTTTAAATTAGCAAATCACAATGTAAATTTTGTACTTCAACATTGTAGCAAAAATGTCCAAGTATATATTTTACTCGATTACAAAAGTTATTAATTCTATTAATTTTTAGTTAATTTATTTCAATTTACTTAATTACAAAATCTTACTATTTTGTACGAAAATGTTTTTTGATGTGACAAAATATTCACCAGCCTTTTATTTAAAAATAACTATGTGTTGGAAAACAAACCTTATTCTTTGTTACAACTCATCATAGGATGTAATATATTTGATAGCAAATTATCTTAGAGAAATGTTTGATTTTTAATTTTGCAAAATTAAGTCTAAACATTTTACATATTGTTAATATCCCCTTCTAAAATTTTATTTTCACTACATTCGCAAGATTTTTTCAAATATATAAATTATCTCACACGATAATTTCAATCTCAAAACAAACCATTACAACTGTTACTTCAATCTTTCTTTAGGGTCAATTTACTTTAAATCTATTCTGAATTTCACATTCATATCTTTTTATTTTTCTATATATTTATTGCTTGATATTATTCAGGCTGAACATTATTCAGGATACAATATTGTACAAATCGATATTGAAGTGAAAATGCCTAAAAAAATTAATGTTAAATTTATTTCTTGCTACAATCAGTCGTCTTCCACTTCTCTATCATAAATTTTATTAAACAATTATACAATACGAAACATAACATATTTATGAATCATATAAATGATTACATTACTTCGGAAACATCATTAAAAATTACTAGAAACATAAAATTTAAAAGTAAACTAATCGATTTTGGCACGCCGTTAATCTTCTTAAAAAGTGCTTCAGTTCACTGTTGATTCTGTAATCAGATATTCGTATATATCATTAACACGGTTATAAAATTTACCTTATCGATCATTCCTTCGAGTCCTTCGCAACCCGTATAGTTCGACTGTACACTAAAAACTTGTCTCTAAAAATAAGTATCACAGAAAAGCACATCACAGATTTGTAAATACACAAACGGTTCGACAATCTCATCTTGTACTGGGATGCTGAGCTGTAAATCATTCTGGAAACACAACTAAGGAATCTAGAAGACTCCAGCTATAAGATCCAATGGTAAAAAGGATCATTCTATTGATTCAAATTTGCCACACCAACACTTGACTAATCATTAATAACTATAAAACAGGTAAGCCTGTTATTCCTAAAAATGGGTATAAAACAATATTTAACTGTAAGGATCTTAACTATGTCTACTGAATTGTTTAACCTTAAATTTTTTAAATGAACCATTATGTAAATTATTTCATATTAGTGCCCAGCATTTTGAAAAGAAAATTGAGCACATAACTAAGACAACCATGAAATTAAATCATTATTCAGTGGGAGTAAACGGATCAATAAAAAATTTAGTAACAGCTGATTGCAACATTACATGAAATGAATTATTTGCAATAAACCTATCACATTATAGCATGGCTAGATACTGCTATCAGTACCTTATAATCAACTGAAATACTTAGCATTCGATATTTAAAGACGAGAAGAAATAAATGTTTGGTTGAAAAAGTAGTACAAAAAAACAATTAAAATCAGTACATTGAATATACTTCAGTGTTGTCTCAAAATTTTCAGGAGCAACTTTTAGTAGGCATAGAGAATAATCACTATTCTAGGTATTATTAAAATTAGTCCATTATTTCCAAGTCTACAAGCTGTTATACCATTCATTGTTAAACAAATGACACCAAGCAGCTATAAGCTAGGTAAAAGCTTAAATTATTGTACTATTTTAATGAAATTTTCTGCTGCTTAACTTTCATTTTATGTTTCCCTATCAAAATCAGTTCAGTGGTGATAAAGTTATAAAAAATTTAAAGGAACATCACATTAATAGTATTAGATGGAATGTAAGTGGGACAAAAAGAAGAAATATTAACTTAATTGATATATAATTATTCTATTATGTAAATCTTAGACACAAATTAAAACTTTTTTTTAAGTAACGCACTTAATAAAGTTAGCTAAATGGGTTGGTGGATAACAAAACAACTTTGTTCCAATGTGAAAGTAGATACAATCAGCTAGTCACAATTAAGTATTAAGTCAGTGACCACTTTTGAGGATTTTATAACTGTTATAAAGGTATATACTATATACTAATAAAAAATAACCATGATGGAATTAATAAAATAATAAGTTAAATGGGATAACTTAGCTTGATAAGGATTTTTATAGTCTTAGCACAATACATTTTAATAGATATACATAATAAAGGAGATAAGATAGAAAAAAAGGAAGTTTTAGAATATTGGTTGAGGATTTCGTGGCAGATCAAACAATAATATAGAACAAAAGGAAGAGATAAGGAAATCTGGATTACAAGAAAATATAAACAGCCTTTGATTGCCTCGTACATAAGATACTTACACTACTAATTTTATAAAACCTGTTAAAAAGTAAATTGTAATGCAACATATTTGACAATTATTCTATATACTCATATCCTGCGTTAATGCGTTCGGTGTGGTTCTCGACACTAGGATTTTACTTAGTGTGACTGTCGGATATTGACATCTTGTCAACATACCGACACATTTCCAAAGAATATTTTTTGTAAATCAAAAATATTTAAAAGTAAAAGAAATAAAGATAATTGAGGAAAAATTGAACTTAGTCAACTATAAAGGTTTCTTCCGCCTTAATAACGGTGTCGCTAAGCACCTCCAAAATCACATCAAAAGTGTGCACTGTTAAATAGTTTACAAAAGTACAATTAAGTTTATTTCAATATCATATAAAACCTGTTGATATAGAATTCATCTGAAATAAAACCCTTAAATTAGTTGAGTATTATGAAAATATTCAGCTGCAAAAATACTGTCGTCAAAGCATTGACTTTATGCATGTAACATTGACACGTGATGAAGATGACACATAATAACTTTGGTTGTATCAGTCCAAAAATAATTATTAAACAAAGCGAATGTATCAGAAATAAATATAAATATGTATTCCATTAAGAAATACTTTAACTTACCCTCAGAATCCGTGCCGAAATGATATTCACTGTTGCATGAAGGTGAACTGTTTTCTAGGCTGTAAAATTATCAATTTTTTCAGTAACACGAATTATAAACTTCCTGAACAATTGACCTTTAATTCATAAAAACCATTTGATGACATTTACAGCTCCACTTTCATAGAATTAAATTAATCGCTACAGATAAACTGTAGACATATTAAAATTATATACTGAGACAAGTCTGAAGTAAATGACTGTTTTTTCAATCACCTCGCCCATTTTTTAATGTGGATTATAAAAGTTATATAAATAATTTGAAGTAATTTATAATTGACATTTTAAATGAAATAAGACCTTATTTTCTTCACTAAATAAGTCCAAAGCATTTAGTAAATTATTAACCCACATACAGAAGTCTGAAAATGTAGCTTTGTTATTCTTTTCCTGATGATTTCTTAAACAATTTACTATGGGGTTTCAAAACTGGGACAATCTTATCAATATATAACGAAGGAAAAAATCAAAAATTTAAATTAGAAGTAAGTTTTAAACATTTACCCATCTTAACAATTCAAATGAAATTATAATATTAAGATGAGTTATCCATTTGTTATGATTACTTTATTATTCAGATGAGTACTGACCTTTCATCTCACAAATCAGAAGGTAACACAAAATCACATAAAAATATATAACTTTGAACGAATCAATGTATGAATTAGAATATCTTAATAGACTTCGCATCATTAATTAATGACCTCAAAATTAATTTATAAATAGGAAACATACTAGTAAATCTCCACGTGTCGACCAAGTTTTAAAACTATAGTATTATGAAATACAGTAAGCAATTAAAAGTTTATTTTCACCATCATATTTTCTATTTTAGCTTCTATTTAAATGCGTTTTCACTTCAATTTTCACTAGAAAAAAATGTGAAGTCTAAAGTTATGGTGACAGCGGATATATAATTCCCTATAAATTTAACTAAAATAGAAACATTTTAAATATTGTACACAATAAAACTCACCCTGCCTATTTGCTATTGTCCTCCTCTTGAATTAGATCTTGATATCTAGCGATCATTAGCTTTTTTACAGTATCTCGATAGGTCTCTCCAGGGGCAGCAGTGTAAATACCTCGCTTCTGACCCAGACCAGCTAGTCCTGGTCGTTTCTCTGCTTCGATTGGAGCAGTTCTACCCTGCTCATCACGACCTAAACCTCTGCCTTCTGACCAACCCATCTTTTGCAACATTTTGCCACCTATGGTGTCGATAACAGAGCTACTTGATTGAACAGGAGGAGGAGGCAACTCTGCTGGAGGTCTACTTCTGGTCGGGTTGGGAACTACCATGTCATCTTCACCATATTTCATCCTTCTCTCCGCTGCTCGATCTCTATATCCCTTACCCAATGTAGGTACATCATCCCCTCTATTTTTTTTAAACTCTGCCAAATTCTGCTTATGAAGTTCAGACAGATTACGATGTTTAGTGAGAACATCTGCAGATGGGAATTGCCTCTTACACAAAAGACACGCCAACTTAGTCCAATCAATAATTCCCTCTTCATCTTCTTCTTCTACTAAATTCTGTCGGGAGATTGAGACTTCATTGTTGGAAGTCTTTTTCATGAGAAAATCTTCTACTAAACTATTGCCAGCGCTCGGCGGTGAAAAGTTGCCAACAATATGAGCCAGAGGCGGTGCAGCTGCACGATTCTGTTGCTTGCCCAACACAGAGAAACCGATATCGGCAGAACCGCTGCCGCCATCCACTTGAGAACTCTGTTGCATCTGTTCCATTACAAGGCCATTCCTGGCATTTTCTTTCTTTTGATTCAAAGTCTTTGCCCAGCGTTCCATATCCTTTGCTATTTTCTTTGCAACTTTGACCTTATCTTGCTTGTCAGCCGGCTTCTTTTTCTCTTCCGTAGTTGCAGGTGTGGTTTGACCTTCTGTTGTGCCACTACTTTGTTCTGTCGGCTTCGATGTTGCTGTCCGTTCACTGCTTTGTGCAGTCTGCGGAGCTAGTATATATGTACTTCTTGTGGCATCCCAATACATGTATTGATTGATTTGATTATTATAAAAGTACTGAGTATTTGCATCATAATACAGTCCAGTCGTGGCATCATAATAGTATCCTGAAGTTTCATCATAAAGAAAGGTGCGCATGTCAGGAGAAAGATAAGTATGAGTACCATCACCAGTCGGGGGTTGTACTGCTGCTACCATGGGCATAACCACAGCTGTTGCCACAGGTTGTTGAAGCTGCGATCGTGCCTGCAGCTGACTGATAGCTGACTGAGCCACAGCTGCGGCTGCATTGACTCTGTCTGCTTCAGATAGTGTTTGAGTTTGATAGGGATAGTAAGACCCGTAATTATTAACTTTTGGAGCGACTGAGTTAATATTCTCAGTTTTCTTTTCCTCACTACAGTACGATATCAGAACATCTCGATTGTCAATACGAAGAGGGGGATCCAAAGCTAAGAGTTCCGTATGTGCAGTACTAGCATTTGGAAGCGAATTGAAATCAAGATATGCGACACCTCGTGAAGTCCCTGTTAAAGCATCCCGGCCAATCTTTATACCGACAATTGTATTAGCAACATTCGGCAATCTTGTGGTGATTACTGACAAAATACTCTCTTCCGTGGTGAGGGCATCGAGACGACGTAAAAGTAATTTCCTTGTAATACCATCTGACAATTCTTTAGTCTCATCATACTCAGGTAACCCGTAATTGCAAACAACTCCCTCGGAACGACGTGCTTTGCACCCTCGTCGGTAACAAATATATCGTCTTTTAAAGTTCAACAGTCCACAACGGCAGTACCAATCTCCCTGACTAGCTGTCACCGAAAGTGAAAACTCCTCATGCCTTAATGCACTGTTCTTATCCCACTCCTCACTTTTGTCTCTATGACTCCGTGGTGATGAGTCTCTATGGTTACGTGGAGACATATCCTTGTCGCGGTATTTTGAGTGATGCAAATCTGATAGTGGACTCCTTTTGTCTCTGTCGCGCAAGCGCGACGGGGAGCTATCGGCGCGATCTCGGTCATTGAAACGGTCTCGTTCATCGTCTCGATCCCTATCTCGGCGACGATCGCGCATTCTGTTCCTGTCCCTATCTCTATCTCTGTCCCTATCGTACCGATCGCGCTCGTTGTTGGAATTGCCACGGAAGGGCCTCTCACCGCTTCGGCTACGACTGCGGCTGCGACGTCGCTCGCGTCCCGGCGAGCGATGGCGTTCGTCGTATGGGAGACGTCCATCGTCCTGCTCACGCGCCATTTGACTCCATCGCTCGTGATATGACCTCACCTCTGGATCGTCCCGTCTACTACCTCGCCAAGACATATCCTACAAAGCAATGCCTGAAAAACATCATTTTTAATATCAAAACACCAATTGTAAAAATTCAGCCGCCCTGTCGTTACCAAACGACACGGAATCTAAGATTTTATGACACCTCCGTCTTCGACATTACGCAGTCACCTAAAGGAAATATGTATAGAACTCTAAAGGTATTATATTTACCTCTTCCGAGTACTGGAATATATTTTTTGGTTTTAATTTTTCTGTTAATGAACTTGTGTGTTAAACGCAGTTAAAAATACGGAAACACGATATAAACCAAACTACTGACAACCAACGCTTTACACTTTCCGAAGATAATTACCACAGATAATTATGGTATTTATGGTCATGTCTCTGTAAAGCAAGGAGGTCGATGACCGAAAAATTAAAATATTAAGGCTCTATGGTTCTCCGTAATACAATTTGTTGCATTTCATATTTCAAACCCCCTTTTTCAATATTACAGTACATACACTATAGAATAAAAAGTATTGTATAACATTGATATAAAATATTCCAAGAAAATGTAAACAAAAGGAATGTTACATAAGTACACATTAATGCTTACAAGATTTTAAAAATATATCCCAAATATCTTAGGATGCCGACCGTTACATAATATAATTATTGAGGCCAGCGTAATGCGGATAAATCAAGATAATATGACCATGTTTTTTTTTGGAAGACATTTCCAGATCTAATCCTTTATACCTTCAAAACGTTGGTTCTCAAAATTCACTTTTTCTCGAAAGGAAACCTCTGTGGTATGCGTTTGGGTCATTGTTCTATTCCTACCCATTTGGATGAGAATCTCCAATTTGTGACTGTGGGTTTAGAGAAAGTGATCTAAATCATTTTATTTTTGCATGTCCATTGAATAACAGATTTCCTGCGTTTATTTACAAATTATTAAAATATAAAATTAAATTGCCCATTAACATAAGATCATTTTTATCTATTGCCAACAAATCCATTCTGGGATTAATCATTTAGTACGTACGAAAGAACGATATCAAAATATAGAATCGTTTATTTTTATATTCGTTTTTAATTTTTATAATCGTTAATTTTTATTTTGTTGTTTATTTATATATACTTATTTTATACTCCTCTGTATATATGATTGTAATTTAATTCTTTTTCATTTTATTTAACGGTAGTGAACTTGTTTTACTACATAGTTTTTTTTTTCCAAGCAACAATGACAGATATCTGAAATTTGATTTAATCAGTGTTGCATAGTCTTTTTTCCCACATGACATTGTCAAAAGTTCTCTATTGACAATCGCAAATGTTTTTTTATATTTTAAAAATACCCGTTAATTTTAAAATTATATTTCCATGATATCAGGTTCATTTTTGCCCGTCTCCTTTATCTCATTCTTAAGGATATTCCAGAAAATTCAATGGTAACGAAATCAGAGGATAGAATTTGGCACTACAGATCTGAAGCTACCAAATATATTTAAAGCTCTATTATTATAATAGACAGCGGACATCAAGGTTTCATATATTAATAAGACATAAAGGGGACATCAAATTATAAAGTGTCGTTTGATTAGAATTAAGTTATATGGAGTTGAATTTGAAAATAACAAAAGCCTACAAGGTTAAATTATATTCGCCAAACAATAAAAAAAAAATTATATGTTTATAAAATAAATTTTTTATAATAAAATAATTGTGCACGAGCCCTAATTTTATAAATACGTTGTTTTTTATGTGATCGTCATTTTAAATAAAAAAGGTAAATTTATATTTTTGCTAAATTGAACTCATACAAAATAATATTAAAGCCATTAGAAAAAAAAATTATTAAAACAAAATTCAAACTTCAAAGTTTGATTGATTGTTCGGTTCAGTTCAACGAGTTCGCTACTAATTAACTGTGGCTGCTTATTTCGTGAGTGAATTTACTAATAGTCTCTCTTTTCTGTGGATTAATACATTATCAATTATATGATTTGTGTAACAGATGATATGTGTTTTGTACTTTACACTTAGATTGAATTAAGTATAATATATCTTCAATTCTGCGTAAGTATTTTATAATATAAATTTCTAGGCATTAACAAAATACTTTTTATTTGCCGGCTTTATGAAAATGTTTATTTATGATAAAGAGAACTCGCGGTAGATAGTCCTTATTGTTTTCGTCTTAAAAGCCATTTCAACAAATAATTAAATTATTAGTGGCACATTCCATTAATTATCTGTTTTAATTGTTATGAGGATGGATTACTAAATGGAAAAGGCAAACCTAGAATGGCAATTTGTAAATTATTAGTAGCATACAATTTACGGACTTAATAGAATGATTTTACTTTGTTAATTTATTATTCGCCATATGAGTGAGTGGAACCTATACGTAATTGTTTTTAGCTTATCGTGTTTTCACACAAATGTGAACTTATTCTTATATATAGTTGAACTTATTCTTATATATAGTTGTGTCACAGCTTGTAATGCCAATTTTGAACATTTGGTTAACTCGGTTTATCGGGCACCCGTGGCTTCAGCCCTGTTTAATGAGTTAGGCTGATGAAAGTAAGTGGCTAGTAGCTATATAAATATACCATAAACCACTCATGGGCAAATGAATGGAATGCTTGTTATGTAAAATTATAATTTTTTAATTATTACGTAAATTTTAATGAAACTTTTGTTGAGTTTTATATTATTTTTATTTAACAGTAAAAACAATTTTTTATATTGTAACAATGTGCAATTTTATTAATCAGATTACTGATTAGTAATACATTCTGAAAATTAATAATTGTATTATTAAAAATGGTATTATTTTTAGAAACAAGTTGTATTTTAATTGGCCTTATGATTGTGGCATCTAATAAAACACAATCACTGCCAAAGAACTTGTTTAATGCAAGAGATTATTAAAATTAAAGTTGCATTAGTATATGTGACAGAATTAAATATAAAAGATTTGAAAATAAACATTTTTAAAACCTTTTCTATTCATACTATCAAAATGTATTCTACAAGACATTTTTAACTTTAACAAAACTATTTTTTCTATCTTTATTCCTTTCCAGTATTGTTTAGACTGTCTTTCATGCTACACATTATCTTTTATTAGTTATGGAGGAGATAGTTAGTACAGCAATAAACTAATTGTGATAAGGTTTTTGCAGTATAATACATTTATCAAAGTAGCTACTTAAGTATTTTTTTGTTGTTATTTTATGTTGTACCTATTACCAAAATATGATTCTTTTATGTTTATTGTTATTTTATGTTGTACCTATTACCTTACTTTTATTATTATTTTTTCAATTTCAGTTTGTATTTTTTTGAATTTTTTCTTAGCTAGGGTATAATAACTTTAATTTTATTTGCATTGTACAAATTTTCTTTCCTCTGTGTAAAAGTGCACTTTTTGATTCATAATTTATGTTCATCTTAAAGGTGTGACTAATGTCTTATATTGTAGGTTTTTGAGGAAAATAACTAAGTATCCAAAATCTGTTTCCTTCTTAAATTCTGTCGATATTTTACATCCAAGTTTTTGTAATACAATATTTTAAGTAAGTTATATATCTATTCTAATGACATTTAAGGTATAGGAACAGATAATGTTAAAACTTGAACTGATTGTTGTTCACTTATAAGTAAATTTGGAATTTACATATCTATAGACAAGAATTTACATATCTATAGACTAAAATGGTCGGGCTAAATAAAGCATAAATAATTATGAGCTAATTACACATTTAATTTTCAAGTTGTAGGTAATACAGCTTTTGTAATACAGTATTTAAAGTGGTAAGTTATATATCTATTCCAATGCCATTTAAAGTAATCTATAGGAACAGAAAACATTAAAAACTTGAACTGTTTGTTCACTGATAATCAAATTTGGAATTTACATATCTATAGACCAACAATACCTAGCCAAAATGGTCTGGCTATTTGTTAACTTTAATCTACGTGAGTTAATTACCATTTATTTGTCAAGTTTTTAATTTGAATGAAAGCCCGCAGAGGGAGAGGAAATGTATGATTTCATGCTCGGTATTCACATTTCTGTTTTCAAATACAGTGTAAACTCTTTATAACGAAACTCAATGGACTGAGCATTTTTTATCATTATAGAGAGTTATCGTTATATGGAGTGAACAAAAAAAACAACCAAATTAACAATAATTTTTAATAAGTCTTAGATAAAATATGCTTATAAATTATTGTTTACACATATAGTATGATAATTTTGTTTGCCATGCCATGTTTTTTGCTATGCCAGTACTTGTTTTGTATTATTTTATGTATTCTGTTCATATCTAGATATGTGGTGGAATCGTCTTGATTAAACAACAAACATTTTTCTACCAACTTAGCGGCATCTAGGGCTTGTTGAATTGTTGGTGGTGATTCGGCTTCGTCCACTTGATCATCTTCTTCATCTTGATTATCGGGTGTTTCCTTACTTTTTGACACTAAATCGACAATTTGTTCATCTGTAAGTGTACCGGTTGTGGCAACATCCTCATCTATATTTTCGTACGATTGTAGATCTTCGTTAAAATTGTTTGGTATGTTGAACTGGCTTATCCAGTCACTCAGTGGTAGATTGTCTTCACTATCAAATTGGTTCGTTTCTACTGTCTGGCTACTACATAATCCAGCATGTCGAAAAGAATGTTGGATAGTGGCTGCTGTAACCTCTTGCCAGGCTTTTGATAAGAAGTTCACTGCTTGTAGCATGTTGATCGAGACCTTGCCGTCAGTTTCCATCATATCCATCAACATTTTCCGTCTATAGTGACCCTTTAGGCTTTTAATTACACTCTGATCCATTGGTTGCAAAATACTGGTTGGTTAGCTGGGAAAAATGGTAACTATATGTTTCGAAGATTAGATATGATTGGGTGAGCAGGACAATTGTCTACTAGAAGCAAGATTTTCCGTGATTTTAATTCAGCATCATTTTCTCACTTCCTCTTCAAAAAACTGCGATGTCATCCAAGCTGACTTGTTTGCTTTGTACGTAACTGGCAACTGCTTTATGTTCTTGAAACACCGAGGGTTTTTTGATTTGCCTGTAACTAAGAGCTTTCTTTTTTCTGTGCCACTCATATTGGCAGCTACTAGAACAGTAATACATTCTTTAGACAGTTTTCCTCCAACACATTTTTCCCCCAGTTTTCCTCCAACACATTTTCCCCGTACGTAATTTGGTGACGGTGCTTAAATTTTCCGAGCCAACCTTCAGATGCTTTAAAGTCAATTATGCCAAGTTGGTCGGCAAACTTTTCAGCCTTGGCTTTTACAATTGGCCCCGAGATGGGTACATTATTCTGGGGCTGATTGTGAAACCACGACAACATTGCCTGATCTAATTCTTCGAATTTTGGCTTTCTTAATTTTTTAGAAGAGTTTCCTTCCAGTGCCGCCTGCAGAATTGTTTCTTTGTTTTTCCAAATGGTAGCAACAGTGGATTGGTTTAGTTCAAAACGTCTTCCAATGTTACTTTTCTTTTCTCCCTTTTCAATCGCACGTATCACACAAACTTTTTCGTCAACACTAATCGCTTTTCTTTTACTGGAGAGTGTATCAATATGTGGGTTTTAACGCAAACCAACCAAGTTGTGCTCACTTCTACTTTATAGGGAGTTTATCGTTATAAAGGATAACGTTATAAAGAGTTTACACTGTAGTTTGAAGTTTTTATTGTTCAACTTGGTCCTAAAAATTATGCCCAATTTTGATATGATATCTTATAGAATTAACAAATTGTGCTTATAGAGTTTTCAGATGGCTCACAGCCTATTTGCTATTAATAATACTTTATAATACTGAGTCTGTCGATAATATTGGATTTGTAAAATTTAGTTTTTTCTTTTATTTGTTTTTTTTTGTTATTTAGCTACTCTTTCATTATATCTCGGTGAGTAAGTTTTATAAGTAGTTTTATTGCAAAATAACCAATTAAAGGTCCCTAATATAACAGACTAAAAGGTTATATCACAGTATATTACACGCTAGTTTGTACTGAAAGTTTATAACAGTGGGTATCAGATAAGAATTATTTATCTTATTTATGGCAAATAAAAGATAAACAACGTTACATTTTGAAATGTTTGTACTTTGAAGCTATATGTACATTTTTTTTTCAGTGATGAAAAATGTATTACGAAGATGACAACAATTTTTATTCTTCAAAGTCGAGGGAGAAAAATACAGAAAAAGTAAGTTAATTAATATTTTTCAGAATTTATAATTAATATTTAATGACAAGGCACTTGGTAAGCCTCGTTGTTCATTCCTAAAATATTGTTTTTTAAAGTAATGCCTATCACAATTAAATCATTTCTTTTATACACACACCAATTATGACACTATTCTTTCCATTTTTTCTTGGGATGGAATTGTATTCTTTTCCCAAGCCGCTGCGGAAGATTTGCATCCTTTTAATTGATTTTTTTCACATACGAAAAGAATGCAAAACACAGGGTTGAGGGGAGAGGTGTGGGGGGGGATTTGTGAATATAATAATCTGACGCCTGTTGATTTTTTATGGGTTCGAAAATGAAATTGTTCAGGTGAGAGAACATTTATTATGTTCAAAGCCCAATGTGTCTGTGCATTGTTATGGTTCAACAGCTAATTGTGCAATTAATTCTTCGGACGCAACATAGTATTCAATATATGAGATTGATGTAAGACTGCGTTGAGTAGCCAAAAGAATGGATTTAATCATGCCACAGCAATCAAAGAAAACGATAATAATTTCTGTTCTTAATTGAATGTGTTTGATTGTATGTAGTCAGACAATCGTCTTCTTTTTCAAACAGTGACACACGGCTTGGGATTTTGTAAATATATCAAAGTAATATAACCCGTCCATTTCTCATCTTTCAAAGTAATTTAACCCGTCCATTTCTCATCTTTCAAAGTAATATAACCCGTCCATTTCTCATCTTTCAAAGTAATATAACCCGTCCATTTCTCATCTTTCAAAGTAATATAACCCGTCCATTTCTCATCTTTCAAAGTAATATAACCCGTCCATTTCTCATCTTTCAAAGTAATATAACCCGTCCATTTCTTATCTTTCAAAGTAATATAACCCGTCCATTTCTCATCATTCTCATTTTCTCAGTGATTTTTTACTCTAAGAATTCGTTTGAATTTCTAAGAGTAAAATGTTGGCTCTAAATCTCATCGGAATATTGAGGCTCTGAACTCAATATGAGTGGCGGGAGCATTTGAAGAAGTGTATGAAAGTTAAGAGTAAATATTTTAAATTATTTTTATACTTTTAATTTATATATTTCGGTAATAAGTGTAAACTTCATAAATAGAATATCTTGTGGCTTTCCATTATTTCAGTCTTTAAAGATATATTTTATGATGATCTTATTTTTATAGTGTTTCTTGGGTTTTCTGTATAACAGCAGGTTATCATTTTTAAACTGTTGTCTATAACAGACTCATGAAATTTGGTAGTAAAAATGTGTTTTCCTTAACTTATGAAAATCAAAAAATTTTAAGTATAAAAATGTCATTCATTAGGATTGTATAGCCAGGATTATAATTTTTGGTTTTTTAAAATTGGTTGGGTAAGGGCTACAAAGTGGGTGTAATAAAATCAACCTCAACTCTCGCTGTAGCAGAAATTAAAAGATCGAAAGGTTCTCTCAAATATTTTTAATTACATATATTGTCATTATCACTTTCTATATATTAATAGCAAAGTTTTGAACTGAGACATGATTATTGTGTTTTAGTAGATTGTGAAAATATTTCAAGAAACAGCAAATGTAAATTTTATAAATATCCAATATAGATTTGGAAATCAGATCAAAGAAATAAATCGATAGCTACTGTAAAAACGAATAAGTAAAATAACCTATTTTTGAGTTGTGTGTATACCCGATGAATTAGTTTAAATATGTTTTTAGAATAGTATGTTTAATAACTGCACTCATTTTACTGAACTGATAACGAAAGAATATCATTATTTTGGATTCGCACAATACGATAGTTGATGCATTCTAAATTTTGATATTTTTCATACAATACAGTGAAATATAAGTTAATTAAAAACCAGTCTTGAAAAAAATTCAAAAATTGATTGAAAAATAAGCCAGTTGTAGGCTTCTAAATTTGAAGATATGGATAGAGTTGGGTATATCCCTGTCTCTTTTCCTCTCGTAGAATATAATGTGCAATATTAAAAATGACCTCACAACTCAGTATTGTCGTCCTTCTCTAAAGGTTAAATTTAAACTTTTATAACTTGGTCAATTTTTAAGATTATTAAAAGAATTTTCGCTCTTCATCAGCTTGTACCTTGAAATTATGATTAATGAAATAAAAAAAAAATTAGTCAAATACCCAATTGTCATCTTGTTATTATTTGTTAATAAAAGTATTTACAAAGATATTTTTCTCCAACACGATTTTACTGAAAACTCAAATAACGTTCGCTTTTATTCAACAAAAGTAGCAGATGAAAAATTTGTATGGAATTGAGAACACAAAACCAAAGAAAAATTTGTATGGTATATCAGTGGTAGTTGGTATTTTTAAATATTCACATAAACGTTTACAGAGTTGTTAATTTTATGCACATAATTTCAGTTGACGTATTCTTAAAGTGGTGGTCACTAGGTGACATTGAAGTTGCATACTCAGCAAATAGAATATTAATTTTATTTCTTATAAGGTTATTATAAGAAATTGTAAAAACTCTTCTTTTGGTAATAATGTATAAATATTAAAAAAAGTTCCCTTTTTTAATTATTTAAGGTACTCTAAAATAGGTTAGCTTTTATGTTAAAAATATGTCAGTATAATTTTAAACAAAGTTATATTTAAATTTAATTTAGTGGAAAGAAAATGTGGTACAAACATATTACCTTTACTAAAATTTATAAAAAAAATTAGAAATTTTGAATATGGAAAATTTCTAAAACTCGTGGACATATAATTAAATGGAATTTGAGTTGTAAAATACAAAAGAAAAATAAAAAATATAAAATAAAGATATATTTTCTCTTTTCATTTAGCATTATGATTATGACGCACACGATTATATTGCTAGGTGCTATGCTTCTCTTTCTGTCAATAATACAAATATGAAATGCTTTTGAACATTTTGTAAATCTTATTAATATTTACGAATAACCAATGTTTTAAAACTGTACATTCACTGCTGGCTGAGTCATATGTTGTAACACAATGGTGTGAGTCACTTTTAAAAAGAAGTGTTTTATTCAAAATTCTGAGAACCTAAGTTGGTTAGGCACTTGTGACAACAATACATAATAATATACAGACTTGTATAGTCTGTATATTATTAGGAAAAATACTTTTCCTTCCAACATATTTTCACAGGGCTGATTACTTTCATAATCCTGAATGTACAATATTTTGGTGAAAGTGTAAAAACCGTATCGTTTCCAAGATATATGCCTTAAAAGCCTGAAGATTAAAAAAAATTCTTAATTTTCTTTCATAACATCTTTTTTATTACATTTATTATGTCAAATCCTACTACTCTCAGGAAAGCAAAGCTATAAAAACTATCAGAAAATGCTTTTTTAGTATTATATATCACTAATAAGATCAGTTCACACGATAAGCAGTGTTTCCATAATTTTCATTATAATTGTGGTTTGTTACACTCTTCATATTATTGTCAATAAGAAAAAGTAAAAGAAATAATTTATCAAAAAATAATTTTTTTCAAAATATTAATGTTTTTTTCCTCTTTATTATTCGGAATATTGGGCCAAATCATCCTTGTGAAAGTATGTGCTAAGGAATAATAAGTATATGGGTCAATCAACTTTTATTTGTCCAGTAGGTACTATGTTGTGTTCTTGACCAATAATCGGAGTTCTAAAGAGAAATAAGTGATTTGTTCGCATATATCACATTTATTATAGTATTAGACAAACAAGCGAGTATATTCTGTTATATAAATCCCTTTTAAACTGGAATTTTAATGGTTGTCCAAGTGACAAAACGTCTGATGTAGTGTTTTTTTGTTTGTCCCCCAGTAGCTAAGTACAATGAAACATGGCTTTATACAAAAAAAATACTACATGACAGTTAATTACACTCATACATAATTATTCATTACAATGTCTAATATGATGCAAGCATATAGATTTTAGTTTGCTGCATATTTTTTACAAGTTTTTTTAATGTTTATTTTTGTCCCCTATTATATTTTATCATCCTCTCGTCCACCGGACAACTGTAAAAAGTTCCAGAAACTAAACATAGATGGCGTGAGACCAAGACCAAAACCAAGACGATTGATTTGGTGACAACACTCATTCGGCCGCCACTTTGATTTTATTTTTGCCGCGGCGTCAGTCGGCCGAGTTCGTTTGGAGAGAGTGCGTGGCTTTATTGTGTGTCTACCGGACAACCACCAAAAAAACGTAAGTAATTGATATATCGTTGTAAACTAAACTGAACTACATTATATTTGATCTATATTTGTCACTGCGCGTAAGACCTAATTCAAAATATCATTATTTATTGGTAGGAAGCTCAAAGACTGTAAATTGTCACTCGGACAACCAGTCACTTGGACAACCAAAATGCTTGTCCGTGGGACATTTTGCTTGTCCATAGGACAATGACAATAGAATCGGCATAAAACAACAAATTCAACTTTCTACTTCTTCTTGACGTTTGGGACACGGAGGTGACGAACGACCCGATAATCTCTTGTATCAGGTTTTTTAACGCCTGTTCCCTATATTCAATTAATCTCTGGTTTGCTCTACCAGATTGTTTATTATAATGTTTTGAATTACTTTCTCTGGTCTGTTCTATTCCTATTCTATTCTGTTTTGTTCGGTTCGGTTCCGTTCCGTTCGGTTCTATTCTATTCCTATATCTAAGTAATTTTTGTTTTATATAATAATTCTCTATTTTGAATTAAGTATATTTGTTATCATTTTTAGATAATGGGTTTGACGGAAAAAGAAAAATCAAGGCGCTATAGAGAAAGACTGAAAGCAGACCCAGAGAAATTAGCTGAGCGAAAAAGAAAAAAAGTGAAAGCTACCATAAAAATAAAAAACTAATTTCAAGTATGCCGCCAGAAGATAAAGAAAACTGCAGAATTATCTGGAAGCTGCGAAAACAATCGCAGCGAAATCGCCAAAAATCTGTCAGGAATATCATTGAGAATACGCCTCCGAGCTCTCCGTCTATTCTGAAAGAAATAAATCCTGAAGAACTCCAACCGACGACACCTCCTCATCGTCCTGCTGAATCTTCGAAAAATGAAAATATTAATGGCAGAAAAAAAGTTAGACGAGACAGATCTAAATTATTTAGAGAAAATGTAAAATTACAAGCTGAATGGAAGATGTGGAAAAAGAGGTCTGAAAAGTATAAAAAGAGAGCACATCGGAAAGAAAAAGAATTGATTAAATTAAAAGATAAAGAGGAAGAAAATACTGAAGAAAAGAAAAAGTACGGCATATTAACAAACGCTATCAAAGACAATTACAAGAAAATTAAAACCAGAAAAGGCAAAAACAAACTTAAAAATATTTTCGCGACACTTGGTGAGCAAAAGAATGAAATAGTAAAAGAGTGTTTGGGTTTAGAAGGAAGACTCAGAATGAGTATTAACGCGCGTAATTCGTATACAGCTGACAAAAAAAATTAATAGCTTCTTCTTAAGAGATGATGTATCCAGAAATGCTGCTGGAAAAAAAGATACTGTAACTAAAGATAAAGAAAAGGTGCAAAAGCGGTTCCTATTGGACTCAATGAAAAACTTGTTCAAATCCTTCAAATCAGAGAATCTCGATGCTAAATGCTCATATTTCAATTTCACCAAACATCGCTCATTCTACGTAGTTACACCAAAAGTTGATGGAAGGGATATATATGTGCCTTTGTAAAGTACATACTAATGCAGCAGCTAAAATAAAGGCTCTAAAACAAAAAAGAGTTATTAGTGCTATTTACGTTACGTTTAGAGGTATGTTCATTATTTAAAGATTTATTGTAATGTTGATTCTTTCGTAAGAAATTTATAATAAAACTAATAATTATTGTCGTATCTGTGTTTTTTTTTAATAAAAATATCAAATAAAGGCGATTTCAATCCTAGTATCTCCCCTTTGGACTCCCAAGTATGTCCTATGGACAACCGTATATGTCCACTGGACAACCATTTTGTCCCTGTGTCCTAAAGACACGTTATGGACATTTTTACTTTTCAAAACGCAGTAAGGTTTACTAAGTTTTCAAGTATGAATGTAACGATAAAAAATGAATTCATTATAGAGTGTTATATCACGTATATCATTACTTACAAGTTTTAAATGAAAAGTTCGTTACATGTCAATTTTGTTGTTGTCCAGGGGACAATATTATTGGTAATAACTTATAAATTAAAAGTCGCTTTATTTATTTATGGATGATAAATTAAAATTCCTCCTCTATTTAGTGAGAATAAAGTGATAGTTTACTATTTGACTAAATTTCAAAGAGTTTAGAAGTACATTTATTTAGTTGTCTAGGGGACTATTTCAACTAGAGTAATTTGGATTTTTGAGTCATAACTACCATTATATTTAAATAACTCGTTCTGCTCTATGTGGATTCTTAAATTATAAGTAATTACCTACATGAAAAATATTAAAATACAAAAATATGCAAATAAATTGAAAAAATAAAAAAATTACATCAATGTACACTTAAAAGTTGATTGACCCATATATTTTATTAATATGTAATTTCTTGTTTTTAGATATCTGGCTACTTACTTCTAGTATTCCTGTCATCGCTCTGCCTTCTAGGGTACTTCAGTTATCATGTGGCTGTTCATGTACCTCCTGTATTGAGGGATACAGAAGCGGTAAGAAGCATTTATTAATGACTATTTCTGTTAAATAACATTCATTATATTTTCTTAAAAGAAATTATCATTGCAAACTTTTTACAGTTATCTTATACTTTTTGCAGTAGTCTTATGTATAATTTTAGTATATAATCTGTAATATAAAATCTATATTTTTGTTAATGTATCTGTAGTATCATATACATTGTAATATTTAAATTGAATTACTTTTCAGTCTGTTAAGAAGATAGATGTGATAGATGTGATGTGGTACATACTTATATACTACGTTGTTTCAGTATTCATTACTAGTATGTATTAGTAGTAAGTTGGTTCAGAATTGCTTGAAATTATTACTGACATACAGGTTAATGACACTTTTTTTGGCACTGTAGCAAAAGGACAGTTAAGTAAATAAAAGTACAGAGTCCCAAAACGGCTTATTGAGCAACAGATTATCGAGCAAACTGAATAACTTTAGTAGTAACAAGCTTTCTGTTCATTCCTTGTGCAGGAAAGTTTGTGTTATGTTACACATTTCTAGACATTACACAATTTCTATCTGAAAAATTAGAGAAAGCTCTTGTATTTTTACTGTATCGTCACTAATAAAAAGTCACTTCAATTTTATTTGATGGTATGTCTTGAATGTATTTGGTGTTAATTTTGTAGAAATTCATTATTCACAATTAAAAGCAATTTTCACAATTGAATAGCAAAGATCTTTGCATCATATGAATTCATGAATTAAAGCAAAGATCTATGCCAATTGCCCACCTGAAGATGTTGTAATACAACGAAATCTAGGTCGTGGTAAAGAAATTAAAGAAAGTAGATATAATCACATCTACATCACGAAGTTTCATTTAATTGTGATGGTATGTCATTTGGGAGTAATATTATTATTATTATATCCATCAGAAAAAGAGTATTTATACCACTGAACAGTCAATAAACCTTGTTACACACAAATAATGTTAAGCCACACATGGCAGCTTCAAAGAGTGCCTTTGCAATCTGCTTAGTGCACGACCTTACTTGGATTGTCAGTAACCATTGTGGTAAATTTAATTTAAATCTATTTGTCCTTGAGAAGGAGATAGTGAACGCATGCACACAGACAGGGAGATAGACAAATTATTTAATCATAGATAAAAACATATATTTATCTTTATATTTATCTTCTTAAATAATAATTATTATCAATATGATTAAAAAGTTCCATTTCATTGTCTATCCATTTGTTCAATATTTAGGTTACTTATTGGCTTATTTGGGTTACTTATAAATTACTTGATGCGTATCTCTAAAGATAATTTAGATCCATATGATAAAAAGTGAAAATAAGACGAAAAAATAATTTTTTGTGAATGTTCATAATGTATATAAATTAAAATTTTGGAAATATTAAACTGTTTCATATAAACAGACACGTAAATAAGAATATTTTTTATTAATGTGTACACGGCCAGTGGCTGATTTATCAATAAACGGGAAATTTGGGTGGCTTTGTGTGGTGAGTTTTAGAGTGTGGTAAAATTGCCTATGAGTTCATTGTAAAAACATTTTTTGCAGTGAAACATATTTTGGGTTTAAGGTATCTGCTATTTCAAATTCCGGTTACTGTTTACGCAAATAGTAGAAAAAATTGGTAAAAAATTAAAAACTCCATTGAAATAATAGAATTCTTGATATTTATTAGATTAAAATGGCATAAAAACATCCGATTTATTGATAAGATGAGCATATTATAATTGTATTACTTGAAACTTCGCTTTCGCATGACTTTGAGGCTGACATTCAGAAACCAAGTTTAAGTGTGAAATTGATCTTCTAAATCTCAGAATTCTTACTTGAAAGTGAAATTTTGATATTTGCGTCGTGTTCACAAATAAAAAAGTAAACATTTTTCAATTTGTAAAAAAACCCTTTACCTGGTACATATCGGCAGTTTAAAGCAACAGTGGGATAAGTTAAAAAATCTCAATTTTGAAATATACCATAATTAAAAATTTGCTTTTTGTTTTTTTCATAGAGCAGTTAATAATGGTTCTTTTATATAGAAAAATTGTTGAGAATACCGTATTTTGATAAACTGCTTTTTTCATTTGTTTATTGAACATTCACAATAATATATTAAATAATATCAATCATGCTTATATAAAATAAAGTCAAATGTATAATTTTAAAAGTAAAAGAAACGTAAATTCTAATCCTGGTTGCTTACTATAAATATCAAAAATCATTTTGTGAAACCAAAAAACTATCAAAACTGAAAATCTGCAATCAGTTGACTATTGAACTAAAAATTGCAAAAGTTACCGAAGAAAAATTTAACACAGGTTCCCACACGGCAGCGCGCTTCACTAAATGCATATGCATCCATAAACAAGTTGGTTTTGTAACTAAATTACGTTAGATGCAAACCAAACTTAAAAAACTGTAAACCAAGTATTAAACATATCGGAACAGGATCTGTGTTAATTCAATAACTACAATATTTAAAAAATCCCAAGATTCTTTTACAGAAAAGAAAAACAAGTACAAGTCCATGTACAAATGATACAAACAACGAATTATTAAACAATGTCAAAAACCACATTAATATCTTTTCTAGCCTTGTTGTACCGGACAGGCAAAACCCTATATGTATATTGATGGTGGTTTAAACTTTAAAATTATGTATGACAAAATATGTCATGGTAAATAAAGTGAAACACAGGTAGCACTAGAAATAAATTAAAAGCTTTTTAACACTCAATTTAATATATTATCCTTTGAGTCTAAAAAAGACTTATGCTCTTATTTTGTTTTCGCCAATAATTTACTGATGAATGCTAAATTAGTGTAAAGAGCAAGAATATTTAGCACACAGGGAGCTGTGTAGATTACAAAAGGAAAGGCAAAGAATATGCTACAAGGAGAGATGATGTTGTATTAGCTATTCACAATTTGCTAGCTATGATGCCCATGCCCCGTGGCAGTATTTCCACATTTTTGTGTAAGAATAAATTGAATACATGAATTTACTAAAATTGTATTTTTTATGATATCAATAATTGACAAGGTCATTGTAATTTACGGCAAGAGGTAATTGCAGAAAAGGTGCAATTAAAGTGGCCACTTGTGTTAATGTCATTGTAATTTATGATAAGAGACAATTGCAAAAAAAGTGTGATTAAAGTTATGAAATGAATTTTTGAATTGCCAGGGGAAGCAAGATGTCAGTGACAATTAAGAAATTTGGATATTCAAGTTATTAAGTACAAGTATTTGATTTTGGATCACACAGAAAATGAAGGAGATTCTATGCATTCATGTATAGAAAGAGAAAAGAATTTTAAATCAAGATCCAATATTCGTTCCAGCTGAGTTGAAATTAATTATTAAATATGCCAAAAAGATAAATTAACGGAATCCATATAAATTAACAGAACATTGCCAGGACTAGCGGGAGGTAATATTTTCACTGACAATCGGTCATGCAAAAAGTTATTATAGTTATATTTATTATAAAAGTAAACAGATTATGTGATTTTGTGCAATAAAAAAGATTTATATTTCAATTTACAGTAAACAAAGTACATTTCATTTTTTTGGAGTAGTTATATTTAATTTCTATAAAGATGCCAGCAATTTTATGGTCAACACTTACAAACATGTGAATTTGCTAGTGGTGGCACATATATACTGTGATTACGAGTCTCAGAATTCACGTGTGAGAGGCATATGACAATTTGTATATCCTGTCACAAAGTTTGCAATATTCTGTCTCTGTTCATAATGATTCAACTTCTATAAGAGCAAAAGAAACAAAACAATTATGGATGTACACAAGCTAACCCATCCATTGTGTAAATTCCTTCTTAGGAAAGAAATAGGAAATGTTTCACATAATAATAGGCTTATATTTGTAACATGTCATATTCTAGACATACTCTTGGACAAACCAGTATTCCATATAGTCGACTTTGTGCTTGCTTTGTACTAGATATTCTCTAGTCCATTTAAACTCCATTGCATATGTTGATTAAAAGTCTCTAAAAACCTGCGACAAAAAGTTTTATAAGAATAAAAATGAAGATTATATGTTAACAAAGATTTTGTTTGGTGTAATTAATATTCAAAGTGTAAAATGTTATAAGCTAATATTCTAAGTTAAAAAACTGATATTCAGAGTTAAGTGTAAAATGTTATAAACTAATATTCAATGTTAAAAAAGTTAAAAAACTGATATTCACTGTTAAGTGTAAAATGTTGTTAATTAATATTCAGAGTTCAAAAAGTTGAAAAACTGTTATTCAAAGTTAATTATAACATAATGAAAAAAAAGTGTTCTTATTTTCTGACTTTAAACTGTTAATCAGCATTTCATACAAAAACCATTCGATTTTATTTTTGTAACTTTTTTTATAATGTAATTCAGATATTTGAAAAGCCAAAATATTTATAAATATTCATTATTAAATAGTCTTAAAATCTTTTAAGAAAAAAGGTAGATATTACAAAGTTGTAACTGAAAACTTTGAAGTTGTAACTGAAAATTTGTAAAAATGTAATCATCATCAATAAAGGACATCAGTGTATTTCTTACTTATATTTTCACCTCCATTTTAATTAAACAGTATGGGAGACGATATTTTATGTAGCAAACAATCTTAAGCTTGTATAAAGTACGAAGGAAAGTTTGCAATACTGCTTAAATTCCTGTCATGTAGCAAGTAAAAAAATTTGAATACTTTATTCCAAGTATTTACATTGTCTACTTCTAACCAAATACCTAGTATTTTGTAACAAGTAAATGTACCTATTATATTTATGTTCTTGTAACGTGATCCCCATACTAAGAAAAAATATTAATATCTCACACCTTGAAAATCCTCCACTGAACACTGCGTTATAGAAAAGTGAAGGAATGAAAAAATTGTAACTGTCGTAATTATTGGAAAAACTGAAATTATTTTCATGTGTACTAACCACACAGAAAAAATGTATATAACTCTTTCAGTTTCGTAGGTTACGTTATGCAATTCATAAAAGAAATATTGTTAGCTTTTCACATATATCAAACATAGATTTTGCCAATATATGTCATGTGAACTATATTTAAATACATAATTGCTTCTAAATGTACAAAGATATGTCTACAAGTCTTCACACTTTTTCTCACAATACATGCTGGCTTTTATTCTCTTTAGTTACAACTAAAGAGAAGATGATATGTATATGTGTGATATGTATGTGTGATATGTATAAATACTTAAATATTGATTTTCTGTTTGTTAATTAAACATTGATTCACTTGGATAAACTTAAATATTGATTTAATTTACATACGGAAAAAACCAATCAACAGCTTAGAGTGAAGACTGCTTGTAAAAATTTATTGGAACTCATGATTTCTTATTGATTGAAGCTGGGAGATTAAAAATGAAATTTAACTCTTTAATTTTTCAACTTTCTCTCTAATTTCTTAAATATTTGTATTTGTGTCTTAGATTTTTTAACATAAATATATTTAAGTTATTTTTCCATAAGGAATTTTGAACTGAGTTTTCATATAAAATTATGTTTATAGTATATTCATTACATACTACAGTGTCACATTTTAAAATATAAATAAATTTTTTTTTAAAATAGGGCCCAAATAGGTTTAGTGAAGAATGTGCATGGAAGCATTTAGTGAACATTATGGGCAACGGACCGAAGGTAGCAGGCAGCAGAGAGCATTTAAAGACAATGAATACAATTTTAGAGACTCTAAAAGAAATTGCGAAAGTCGCTAAGAAGGTGGTGAAAGTGGAACATCAGAGAGCCACTGGTGAGTATACAATGTAAATGCTTAAGTTAATATTTTAGAAAGAAGCCGGTTTAGTCGCATGTCGCAAAAGTAACAAAGGCTAAATATATTTTAATGACTATGACTAGCAGTCAGAAGTAATGGAAATAAGTCTACGTTGACCTGAAAAAGAAACTATTATTACTTATTAACTGTACTTTTAAATTTCTTTATATCTATATAATGTCTAGTATGCATACTTGAAATTTCACGTTTTTATTCAGCTTGACGAAACTATTTGAAGGCTGAACTATTTAGTATAAATACATATAGTATGATTATCTTTAAGATTTTCTCCTGTTTAATATATCACATGTAGTTTGATATTTCAATTGACTTAGATTATATTCTTTCAAATGTGAAACACAGCTCAGGTTTTATTATTTTAAAAGTCTGTTAAACTTTTTTTAAACTTTGAAGTGCGCATTTTGAGTTTACTAAAGGTGTAGATGGCCCAGATGAAAGAAATATTCTTGTATACATTCCAAAATGTTGTTTTATAAGTACAACCCCCACTATCAACAGGAGTTTAAGTTCTATGACTATATTGTTTCAGGCGTGAAACTTGGGTTTTAAACCTTTAAAACTTAGTGTGCATTTTGATGTTAGTAACTTTACACATGAGGCTGAAAGTGAAAGACGAAAGGAATATTTTTATAAATTTACAAAATATTTTTTATAAATAAAGTTATTTTTGTTATGTTTGTTTAGTTAGTATAAATAAAGTTATTCTTCGTTATCCACGGGTGTTAAGTATCTAAAAATTACCACAAATAATGAGATTCTGAATTGTTAGTGAAATGGAGGTCTAGAGTCTTATGTAGTAAGATAAAATTAAATAATGATTTTAATAATTTATTTTAATGTTATATTTTGTTTTTAATTGTTGTTTTTGCGTTATATTATTTTAAAGAAAAAATGTTGACAATGACTGAAAAATGAAACTTGTTAAGTACAAGTAGGAATTTCACTATGAGGGTTTCGTATACACTCGGGCATACAAATAGTTTTGAAATTTGTGTCCTTTAAATGATAACACCATACTATAAATGAATTACAAAAAATTCAATTTTCTATTTGCACTCTCCAAAATTTCCATATGAATATTAATTATATGTGGATGATGAATATTCTTTATTACTATGTCAAATTTAAAATATTTGCTCCAAACGATTTCTGAGAAAAAAAACTGTGATAGATGGGCATGTGAGACTTGACTGAACCTATAAGAATTCCGTATTTTCCTTTTGGGACAAAGGAGCCTAATTTTTATGAGTGTAAAGCGTATATTTTTTTATGTAATGGATTTTCCAGGCAAAAAAAATTAGTAATTAGGGTTTAATTCTTCAAAAGGAAAAAATGGAATTCTTGTAAGGTCACTTGGTGGTCAAAGTCCTCATTCTCAGAAACAGATTGAGATATCAAGTTGATATTAATATCGTATACAGAGGCCTATAGCCTTACATTGCTGTAAAAATTTCAAGTATTTTGGTTCTCATAACGAAAAGATATGGGTCTTTAAACAAATTTTTTTTATTCATACTATTAGTGACTAATCACCAAAACCTATAAGGTTCTTCCGGTCGACCTATAATCTTGAAACTTGACATACTTAGAGGTCTTATAGCGCAAGTAAAGGGAAAAATCCAAAAATCAGTGATTTCTAATTCTACGTAGAATTATACCTTTTTATAAATAGTTTGTTTTTACATATGAAAAAAAAAAGATACAGTAGGCAATAAATTTATGTTGTTAAAAATTAATATTTGTAAATAGTTTTATTAGAAATATTATGTACCCTTAATGTTTAAAAGTGTTTAAATGTTTACAAACCCTCGTAGTGCGAGTTCTAATCATGCTTGACAGGTTTTTTTATGTTTTTTCAGCTATGTCATAAATAACACCCATGAGTGAAGCTTTTTTAACTATTTTGATTGTCACAAAATACGTTCAGGTATAATATTAATATGAAAGGATTCACTTTTATTAATACTTACTAAAAATGTCGTTGCCATAGTATTTTGGGTTGATCACAAGGTGTACGGCCTTTGATTGTATTTTATGATTCTCCCTGTCAATCTGTATGTCACCCACACATACATATCCATATTTATAACACAAGCAAAGTTATGAAGTAAAATCTTCCATATTTACAATGTCTGCAAAGTTATGAAATAAAATCTTTCATATTTATAACGCATGCAAAGTTATGAAATAAATTCTTCCATATTTATTACGCATGCAAAGGTAGGAAATAAAATTTTCCATATTTATAACGCATCCAAAGTTATGAAATAAAATCTTCCATATTTATTACGCATGCAAAGGTAGGAAATAAAGTTTTCCATATTTATAACGCATCCAAAGTTATGAAATAAAATCTTTCATATTTATAACGCATGCAAAGTTATGAAATAAATTCTTCCATATTTATTACGCATGCAAAGGTAGGAAATAAAATTTTCCATATTTATAACGCATCCAAAGTTATGAAATAAAATCTTCCATATTTATTACGCATGCAAAGGTAGGAAATAAAGTTTTCCATATTTATAACGCATCCAAAGTTATGAAATAAAATCTTTTTTAGGGTACCTCCTCTGCATGTAAAGTGGAGGTGAATATTTTTGGCATACATCATTGTGAAAGGTATCGTTGAACAGGTCTGTCAAAATTCGATGCAGGGATCTGTTTAGAAAATATTAAGCTTTGAATAGGTAATTTTTGTTAGTTATGTGTCCCCACCACTCACTAACTTAACCGCTATTTTTTATTATATGTGGAAGTATTAAAAGGAGGAAAATTATCACAGCTAAGCAGCTTTACTAGTTAAGGGGCAATAGTTGACTGACTTATAACTAATAGTTCGATCTGAAAAAGTGGGTAGAAACTCTGTACAAGTGACTTAAATCAATTGCAAAAATAATTTTTTATTTATACACGAAATTTGATAAAAATGTGTGTATGAACGGTTTTATGTAATAATATTAAGTATAAAAAAGAATAGTCTGATTGTTAGTAAATGACTGTGCAACCATTTTTTTAGGTGACTTCTGGTGGTCTCCATTTATATCTTTGTACCACGATGCGAGCAATGTTATTGCTAAACTTGAATCAGACGTCCGCACTAACACCAGCCTTCTGGTCAACTGTCATTATGATAGTGTTCCCACAAGCCCTGGTAAGAGCTGATATTTGCCTTTTATGTAACTTTTTGCTGTGTGTTAATTAGTTGTATGATTTGTTGATTTCTTGCAAGGGTAACACAGAAAGTTCTTAGTTTGTATTAACAAATGGCCAGTCTTAAAAAATAAATTAAAATGAAAAAATCTAGCTATTTGATAATGTTTTGAGGTCACAGAGACTGTTTTAAATTATAAATTTGCCAGTTGTAACAGTAAATAAATTATAAATTTGCTAGTTGTTTCCATTTTTGACATTCTAAAAACTTAAATTTTACCTTTTAAACATATAAAAGGGGTTCTTCCCTTCGAATTGCTATTATACCAGTGCAATTTGTGAGGTTAATGTTTTGAGGTCACAGAGACTGTTTTAAATTATAAATTTGCCAGTTGTAACAGTAAATAGATTACAAATTTGCTAGTTGTTTCCATTTTTGACATTCTAAAAACTTAAATTTTACCTTTTAACCATATAAAAGGGGTTCTTCCCTTCGAATTGTTATTATACCAGTGCAATTTGTGAGGTTAATGTTTTGAGGTCACAGAGACTGTTTTAAATTATAAATTTGCCAGTTGTAACAGTAAATAAATTATAAATTTGTTAGTTGTTTCCATTTTTGACATTCTAAAAATTTAAATTTTACCTTTTAACCATATAAAAGGGGTTCTCCCCTTCGAATCGATATTATACCAGTGCAATTTGTGAGGTTATTAGTTTAATAACAAAAAAAATCACAATAAAAACATATCACATGGTTTTTTTGTTACATAAATCACGTGTTCTTCATATTATTATGTAAATTTTCATCATACTGTGTTTAAAAAGAGTACACTTTTTAAAATTAAAATTAATTTATTAAATCTCGAGCAACCACCAAATGTGTACCAAAATAATTCCACAAGTAAAATTTAACACACAAACTTAAATTGTCGAACAATGTAATCATATCAAGACATTAATGTAACATTCAAGTATACAGAAAAGTTCCATTTTTTGCTAGTTCTCCGAAGCTATTTTGTACCAAAATAAAGAACTGGAAATTTATCCCGTTCGAATTTAATCAATTTTTCTCCTGATTATGTAGAATATACATAGTTTTCTGAGAATATAATAAATTTTCTGAATCTAGAAGTAAATGATTATGTATGTGTCACCAAGCACAATGAAACAAGTCTGAGAAGGACATTGTTCAAACCTGACAAGCTTTTGAAAGCACATGAAGGGTACCTTTAAGGCTTATACCCTTTGTACTTACATCTATATGTACGTACAAACTCGCAGACTCGTGGTTTGCGCTTATCTACTATCATTTAGCCCTAAAACACTATTGGAATATGGAAACCTATATGGAAACCAAAAAATGAATAGGAGTTTTATTATTTATGACCAAAACTATCAGATATATTAAATTGAAAGAAAAAAGTTCATAAAATGGCAGGTATAATCCATGTAGAATCAAAATATTAATTAAAATTTATATCTAGTTTTTAACATAAAAGTACTTGGTTTTTTTACTGACTGGTACTTATTAATGGTTACAAATTTTCACCTGTGCTTGAAGTCTACATATTCTTTAACTATTATAAAGGTATGCTTGCAACTAATATGAGATATTGTGACTAAAGATAATTCTATCAGTTTTGTATACTTATTGTTAGTAATTGACTATTTTATTTATTAAAAATATTTTTGCAACATTAACCTAAATGAAACTTTAAATTTTTATTGTACTTTTGACAACTAACCTCACAATATCTGGATTGTATGAAAAAAGTTGGACATTGTTAGAGGCCTAACTCATTGTACCATTTACTTTATGTATTAACTGTCTAGTGCAGGCGCGTCCGACAATATGCTGTGGTGTGCTGTCATGATGGAAGTTCTGACTATAATGTCAAAGCAAGATGAGAAAATAGAGCACAATGTTATATTTCTGTTCAACGGGGCTGAAGAGAATGGTTTACAGGTATGTGATATATCATATAAAGTTAGTCCTGATTATTAAAACATATTAAATGTTTATAAAAACCTTTATATTGGTGTAGTGATGAAACACACATCATCTAATATAGCTAAAGAAACAAGTAATAGATGGGAAAATACAAAAAGGGATAAAATAAGCTTGAAACTGTTATATAGTTCAAAATTTGTAAAATGTGGATTTTGAAATATAATTTTTTAATTGTCAATAATTTTTAAATTTTTTAAAATTTGTTTCAACATCCTTTCTTTTATCGTTTTAATAAACAATTCACTTGGACCTAGTAGAAACTAGTATCATTGATTTTTTAATATTATAAGATATGAAAAGCTTGCCCTGAGTTAAATGACACAATCTAAAAAATAGCTTAAAAGATAAAAACTACTTATGTTTTGAACCGATTTGCAATGGTTATAATGGTATTTGATGCGTGAGTAATGTGACAAATACTGGATGAAAATCTCGAAATGTTGCCTATATCAGGTATAGATTGAACCAAAATTATCAAGATTGAAAAATTCTAGCGCGATTAATATTTAAAAACACCAATTGTTATTTCCTTCCAACTACTGAACCGTTGGCAGAAGAGATAAAGTTTTTCGATAAAAAATAGTTCTCGCAATGTAAGGAACAACTTATAGTTCCATACAGGTTTTTCAATTGATATTTAACCGTTTGAGTGCCGACGAGCGCCATTGCGCTCGTGTGCGTAATAACTAAATTTGCCAAGAGCGCAATGGCGCTCGCAAAATCAGTTGCTGTTTAGCGTGTGGTAGGGGAGGTCGTTAGCACGCATCGCTATTATTTTATCTTTCTACGCGTTACATAAAGTTCAAATTATAATATTATTAGTAATTACAATATAAAAAGATACAGGAAAAGAAAATTTTTAACCTATAATGTCGGAATACGAAAATAATTCGAGTGAAAATGATCGTTTTTCAAGTTGTGAAGAAAGTGATAGTGGGAGTGACATTATGGTGCGGTCACAATTTAGTGTGATGCAAATTTTGAGTGATAGTGATAATAGTGACAATAACAATTATTTTGCTGATACGGAGGATGTACTGGACTGCAAAAATACGATGTGACCTTGATTTCAGTTTTTGTTATAATTTTTGTTCACTAATTTCTTTGTATTTTATTATCCTTGTACAAGTTTTTATTAAGAAAACACCGAAAAAATTATTAAAATTGGATAATTTTTGGAAGAGATACAGTTTTTTTTCGAGACAAGGGTAAATGATATCAAAAACAAAAGATTTCTTTGGCATTTTTAAGTATATATGAGTAAAAAACTATGCTACTAAAATGGTTAAGTAGTAGAGGGAGGGCTGATTGCACGAAACACTAATTGTAAAAGTATAGTTAGTACATGAACAATTTTTTTAGTTTGTGTTTAATAAAGGTATAAAACAATGTACATAAATGTATCATAAGAGTAGTAAATTTCATGTCCCCAAAATTCAGGTTCTTTTTCTGTGTGAAATCTAACCTTTACATTTGAATGAATGTGAAATCGTAATACACACGTATAGTTATTTATATGCAGAGTTTTTGTTGCAATTTGGATGGGTTTGTAAATTTATCCATAGTCCACAATTAAATGAAACTATGTGATGTAGTATTATTTCTACTTTCTTTAAGTTCTTTACCATGACCTAGGTTTCGTTGTATTACATCTTCAGAAGATATAATAAAAATGTTTCAGACAAGCCACGCCTTTCTTCAGCACGAATGGTCTAAAGGAATCAACGCTGTTGTGAATCTAGATGCAGGTGGTCTGGGAGGAAAAGCAAGCGTGTTTCAAGTTAATGAGCCACGAATATTACGACATTACTTGCAAGCCGTACGCATGCCCAGCTGTCAATCAACTGGCGAGGCTTTCTTCAAAGCTGGTCTAATACCATCAGACACAGATTTCAGAATTTTTAGGGACTATGGAAATATACCAGGTATCGTTTTAATAAATATTAATATAGTAGTCTGTAGTACTTGGGTGTTCAGTTATAAGGGAATACCATGTCCTCTATCTAGATATTCTATAAATTTTTACTACAAACACATCTTTAGGATTCTTTCAGGATCTGCCAATTGTAACCCGTCATGGGCCCGGGTGCTAATTCACAAATTTACACTGAAAGCTCATCTACGCGTTTTGTGTACATTTCGGAACCAATATCGGTAGGTTTCTATTGAAGCCGATATCTGTCCTTGAGCCGCCGATTGGTTAATTTATAAACAACTTTAGTCTTACAATTTCACTTGAAGTTTTTAAGTGTCATGTTTTAAATGCTAGAATAACATGCATAATTATACTAGAATAATATATAATATAATCAAGTCGGTCAAAACAATCTTTGTTAATTTCAGAGTAATATATTGAAGTTTCACCACTACATGAAAGTATTTCTTATTTTTCTTTGACCGAAAAAAGAATATTGCAATCACTACTATTACTATAGTGACTTAGCAGTCAATAGATATATTATTATAAATGCAAAAATTACAATTGTCATAGTCGCTGTTGGTATTTGATCTACAAAAATTATATATTTTCCTTAGTAACATAATTGTAGTTTACTATGAAACAGGTTAGAATTTTACTGTCTCTACTGTTAACTTCTAATGCTATATAAACAATTACCTAAGATTACTTGATGATCAGAACAATATAAGAAAGTAATATTTAATTAAATATGTGAAAATCACTCTTTCCAAAATTCCATAAAACCTTGCTCAAAGTAAAATGCTTCAAATCAGAGGTACTTTATTAAGTTTCACTTTGAGTAAAACACTACACATTGGTAATATTTGAGTTACACGAGGAGTGATAATGTTTAATATATGTATCGATATTTAAATTAAAAATAAATCATTTTAAAATTCTCTATGTATCTGAATTTTTTAATTTCTAAAGTGATAATGAACTATGTGTGTATATCATAATCAATATGAAAAAAAATGGCTGCAGTTAGATTAGATTACATTTCTCAGCATAGTTCAGATTTAACCTGATACTGCAGATCTGGTTATACCAATATTGATAAGAATTTGTGACGGAACAAAAGGCAAACCTATATTTTGCAAATAAATAATAAGTTTTAATTATTAATAATTTTACATGGGTGGCAGTTTGTGTGAGAGACCAAGATATATACTTACATTTCAGTACTGTTTTATGATTTGCAGGTTTCAGAGAAAGCTATCTAGGGTTTTTAATTTCAATAATTTAATTTCCCATTTTTTAAAGTAGGTTTGTTCCATTCTGAATGTGTGTACTGTCCATGGTAATAAGTTGGGACAAAGTGCGCTAATATGATTTGGTTTTGAACAAATAATATTTAGCATGGAAAATGAAAGAGGGCTTATGTGTTGAAAATGCCAAAAATTTATTTCTTCGAGATTAACGAAAGAAGAAATATTTTATCCCATCAACAAATTGATGGTACAATGTTGACGAACAGCAGCTTAGTAATTAAGAAAGAGAAAGAGGGCCATTGAGTGATTGAAGGAAGAAAGATATGCTGACGTGAAATGCTGGAATGCTACAGTCTTGCAGATCTATAAGCAACGGTTTAAATGTATCAAAGATCGGAGATCAGGTATAGTACTAAAATATTGAATGTGATAAATCATAGATCTGCTGTAAAGGAAGCTGCAATGATGGAATAGTATGAAATATGAGAAAATATGTTTCCATGAGCATCTGGAATAATAAAATGACAATCGGGACTGATTGTATGCTATGACAGTCTACTTTACCGAATATGTGGACAACATGAATGTCTATTGTCCTTAAGATACTTTAGAGAAGGCTGGTTATAGAGTATAGAGAGGTTTGTGTAATTTATTTTGCAAAGTATATTATCTTTAGCTAATAAAGGCAATGGGATATAGGAATTATCTTATACGCAGTGAACTGCTGTGGGGCAGGAGATATTATTTTCTTTAAATGTTTTAAAATCAATACTGTAACTTTTGCTATACTTAAAACATTAATACAATTAAAAATGAGCATGGGAAAAAATTGGAAGGAGCTATAAAATAATGCCATAAGTCTGGTTGCATGTGACAAAATGAATGATGCATGATGGCGGTGCATAATCAGCTATAATTTAACATATTAAGACTTTTGGTATCAGCCATAATTTAACATATTAATGAAACATCACTGGTGTCTACTTCATGGGTCCTGAAGAGGTTCGAGCCTCCTGAATGTTACTGTTAATGGGATTGAGTCCACCATCAATATATTTTATTTGCTGTGTGTAATCAAGTTAAATGTACCTAATGTTAAGCAATTAACAATAAAAAGTTTTTAATCTTATATGTTGGTCATAGTGTAAATTGACATGTCTTTCAATCATACACAATTTAGTGTTTAATTTATGAACATAGTACAGTAAAATTTTACTGCAAATATTTATATGTGTTTTCAACAGTTGTTAAAATCTATAAAAGTTTAACTTTTGAGTTCCGACAACAGTTATTTGTAAAACTATAAGTGTGTACATAACGGATTAATATTTGATTAAAAGAAAAGAAGAGAAAGACATAGACAGAGAAAGCATTTTGTAAAATGTGCGAGGGTGCAGAAGAGGTTTGCTATTTAAAATTGAACAGGAAAAAGAGAGATATTTTAACAACTAGGGGTTGTGAAAATATCTTTCCTCGTCCAGATAGGGTAGGACAGCCCAGCTGCAAGAAAGAGCTATCGAAGTTTCGCTTACACAAAAATAGACAAACCCAAAAAAAAGATGTAAAAATAAGTGAAGAACATAGGTTCGAGATTCAAAGTATTCCAGAAGGAAGAGTAGCAGATCTACAGTTACGGTTTATTGCGTAATTCATACCTTAAATTTCACTTCTTCGTCCAAGATTCTATGTGACATCAGTGGAAAATGCAGACATAAATCTGGCCAAACTTGTAATAAATATAATAATTGTGTTTCCTTAAAAAGGTTATCTTTTCCTTAAAAAAGTTTATCTTTTATAAACTTTCCCACGCTGAAAGCAATCATGACTCAACCAACCTTATATCCACTGTGCCCAACAAGGTGAATGATGAGAGTGTCCAGTATACAACAAAACCTGAAGAACTACGAAGAAGTATTATAGTTTTGGAGGCATTTTCAGACTTGGCATCAAAATGTATGGATGATGATGAATCAGAAAACATGCTTTTTCATCATCGTCTACTTATGTGTACCTGACTCTGTGGAGAAAGCTCATTTCATTGTTGAATCGTCCTCCATCCTCGTGCTCAAAATCCTTGAAATAAGTTGTGTGAGTTTTGAGTAGTTCTGCCCAAAGTATTTGCACGACAATCCAAATGAGACACGTAGTAGAAGACTGGTGCTACCACATCATCAGATTATCCCATGTGACTGACTGTGTTGATTAGCGTTTGCCATTTATTAAATAGAGCTAAAGACGCGAGTATTTTGTCATATTGCATGTTTTTATTTTATTCATCAGAGGCCATTTTTTTATTAAGATTTTCTTGAAATTGAATAGGTGAAAAAGTAATTTATACGAGTTAGTATTTATTCAATGTTCTGTATTTGGCCTCTGGATTGAATAAGTATTTCATGACTGTTTTTTTCAGTTGGTGTAATTTTTATTTGTATTTTTAAATTTTAGTCTGCATTATAATTTTTACATTTTTTAAATATAACTGATTTTATTGATTTTCTTTTTAAATTATGTTTTATGCAGGGAATAGTAAAAAAGAAAATTGTTTGTAATACACATGATACAAGTTTTCCTCATTAGCCATATTTTCACCTTTCATCTAAGTACATTAAGTACCTGTACATTAAGTACAGGTATAATTGTAGTCAAGCACAAGCCTACACAATTTAAAAAAAAATTTAGTTTATTTAATATTGTCTTTGAATACACATAATCCTGCCAGTTCAACCTGTTTTAAGTTTGGGTTTTTAGTTTATGACAATTTCTACACTGATACAGGCATTCATTTGTGGGTGAAACACACCTATATATTGTTGACATAATACAAATCTCTGCTTAAGACAAAATGCATTACCTTATTTTGTGCAAAAAAATTAATTTGTCATAATCGCAATTGTCTAAATTAAATCTTTCAGTTATATCTACCAGTTACTAGTTGCCTATTTGTTGACTGTTCAGCACACAAACAAGATGGTGTATTGATACATTAGTACATTGAGGTAGTCATAAATAATGTCTGTAAACTTTTAGCTCTTCATCCGAGGGAAAAACTACTTTTGGTGATTTATATAATTTCTCCAATTAGTGAACGTTCTAGAAAAAGCAAAGCTCACTCTGCCCATGTGTGACAATGTCCATGATCATCTGGTATGATTAAAAGAATGTATAATAATATTAGATTCACTGATGAATTTTGTTTTTAATATTTCATAGGTATTGATATAGCTTTCCATATGTACGGCCAGGTGTATCATACCAAGTATGATTCGATGCATCTGATAGGTGAAGGTGTAATGCAGCATTCAGGAGAGACACTACTGGCATTGACTCGTTCATTAACTGCTTCGGATACACTAAAAACTAAGGTAAGTGATTTTGAATGTCTACAAATACGCACCATGTGGAGTTTTATTTTATTGTATCTCCCATCTACGTTTCTGTGCTGAATTCTTAATTGTTGTAGTTCACTTTTATTTCATTCTACATACACATCAGTGTTGTTATTTATGCATTCAGTATTTACGATTCGTTATTCCCGGTTAAAATTTTTAGATTTTTAGAAGCCATAGGTTCTAGAAACATACTAATGATTCCAAGATTTTCTAAACTTTGAAATATACACCATGTTTTTACATCTGCGAAACATAAAGTAAGAGATATATTTACGGTGTGAAAAATTGATATTTGTATATAGTTTAATAGAAATAGTATGTATCATTAAACGTTTATAAGTATCTAAATATATACAGAACTCTCATAGCGTGAGTTCTACTCAAACTTGACAGATCATCTGGATACAACACCAACCAACATAAGAAAGCATTTCTAAAATATATAGTATGATATAATTTTGCTCTACGCAAATTCATTTATGACTTTATTGACTCATTACGACCTCTCTTAAGTCCCAGTCTTTTCTATCTTTAGATACTTTTGCCCATTTGCTTACTGTTTTTTTCAGATATTGGCAGATTTTTTAGGGAGGAAAATAAAATTTTCTCAAAATTTATATTCTTCTTATGTATATATAAATATGAATAAAACAATATTTTGAATTTTTGATACAAAAATACAAGATATTTCCCTATTGCATTTTAAATAATTTAAATTGATATCAATTAAAGATAATGATATTTTCTGTTAAATGTTTTTCTTTACCACAAATTGATATTGTTACAAACATTCCTCCCTGTATCACATTCTTTATAAATAAAGGTTGCATGACAGTATTTACCGCCTACATTACTTTAATTTGCTATTTAGTACCAATATATTGTTACGTACATCCTACACTGTTATGTATATCATATTGGATTGGTTACTATAGCTATTGCACTTTAAAATATCTAAATTAAAAGGAATTTAACAACATAATAGTTCTCTTCTACTACATGTCTGTTATGAAGTACTCAGTAAAAACTTTGGCATAAAGCTGATATCAGAATGATGTCATGCCAGGTCATACTTGAGTCATATTTCACACATTTTTACGTTGGACTTGTGACGTAATGAATATGACATAAATATGACGTCCATGTGGCATCATCTTAACCTCTTACAATTTTAAAGTCAAATTTTATGTCGAAATGATGTCACAGTATATCAAACACCATGACATCATAACAATTTCAAAAGAAAATCAGTTTTACGTCAAATTTTTGTAAAATGTTGTGACACACATATGATCTATATGTGACGAAATTTTAGATCACATGTTCACTAGGTAGTAACTTCAAGATCATTGGACATAATTCTCATCTAATGGAATCTACAACTAAAACCAAATACCAAATATTCTCCAATAATAATTTGTTGTCAAAGAAGTATTGTGAATACATGTATCATACTGTGAACGCACATATACATTAACAAGCTAGGAAAGTAATCACACATAGAAATAATTTATTAGGTAAAAAAGTGACAAACCATCGAAATTATTTGATATGCTTTTGGGATAGTATCCTACATTATTTAGCTACTTAAATTTCTTTAAGCATAAAATGTATGTACTTGCATAACAAATTCAAATCAATTGAAATAAATTTTTTGTGTATGAAATGTATTTACATACTTGAATTTGCTATCCTCGTCCCTCGATACATTTTCAAAGAGGATGACAGTTTTTGGTGTGAAATCTTCTAAGTTGGGGTCTACTACTAACACTTCAAATATCACTTGGGAGTCTAGACCATGTCATTGTTATGAATTATACTCACTCAGCAACATATTAAAAAAATTACAAATGATCACTGATATGTTGTTAACATGCACAACTCAAAGTGGACTCAAGTGGGTATTTAAATTGTTATGTTATTAGTCGTAAATAGATTCAAACGTTCTGATGGATTTATTTACGATAGTGATCTGTTTTTTGAAACAGTAAACTAATCCTTCTGCCATTTTATATGTATTTTGCATTTCATACATCAAAAAACACAATTATTTTGCACTTTGTGATTGAATACTATGAAAAAAGTCATTGTTAATAATATTTTTTTAAATTTGTACGATCAGTATTATTGAAGGAGTAAAGTGGGTAGAATACCTAAAGTATGTGAATTTTATATGACAATTTTTCTGTTTTTTATTGTAATTATCATTAAAATACGTTATAAGTAATCTTTTCAGGTATACGTTAATTAGTAAGGCACTAGCTGTAAGTGACAGGCTTGATTATGATATTATTTTATTACACATTTCAATTACTGTAAAACTAAGAGTTTTTTTAATCATAAGCACTTGGCAAATTTCACCTACTGTTAATAAAAATAAGAACTAAAACAATCGAAATTGCTTTTATTTTGTTTAGTGTTATTTGGTATAAGTGAAGCAATAAATTATATATTTGATCACTTCATTTTATATTGAAAACATTATAACTACGTCTGTAATCAACACTTTTATCTGTTAACACATTTATACAATTTTCATACGTTATTTTAAAAATGGTAAATAAGCAAACCTATGCTTAATACATATTATATAATATTTCATTTTTAACACTTTTCTTTATGTACCAATATCACTTTATGAAAAGAAAGTGATAGTTAAGAAAGCCATGTCCCAGTCGCATCGCTAAGAACACTTTTTATGAAAGATTCCTTACGTTTATTAAAATGAAAGATGTCGGTAAGAAGTCTTTTTGTTAAATTCAGTTGTCAGTAGCAGAAGTTGTGAACATGACAACTTTACAAGTTGTGAACATGACAAATTAGCAACTAATTGATTACGGACATGTGGCACACATGTCTGTATCCTAATCTTAATGAAGAATATTTCAAGTTAACAATAAAAACACCTTCAAAATTTATGCATACGATAAACCTTTGGCCTCTTGGATTACGCTCTGAAAGTTTACTCATCTTACTTATTCCCAAACATATCTCTATCTCCTATGAAAAATCACCGTGATAAATGCTTTCAAGGATTGAGTAAAAAAGTTGCACTCCTCCTGAACTCTTTTCCTTCTGAGTCCTTGTGCTTTCCTTTTTTCCCATCTTAACTCATGTCAATATTTTGAATTATAATTTCTTTCCTCTTTTTTTTAAATGTACTATTAATCTTTTATGTTGTAAAATCTTTTATAGTCTGCAAATTAATTTTCCAAAACTTATTGTTATGGGTACCTTCAAGAGTTTGCTCAAGTAGCAATAAGTCTGCCACATGTGATATTCATTGATAAATAAATAGCTATTTTTCTAGTCGTGTGCAGAAAGTAAAACTTATTACAGTCTGTATTTTATTTTTCAGGGCTCTATGGCTAGTGTAGTTTACTGGGATTACTTAGGCGTCATCATGTTTGCTTACTCCTATTCAACAGCTTTGATACTGGATATCCTGGTGCTGGTTGTGGCAATATATGGTGTCCACCGTTTCTTGGCTAGACTAGGTTACAGTAAGTCACCCCTTCTTTTCAAATACATACTTTTGTAATTAACTGGCCTTGAGAGTAAGGAGGCTTTTTCTTAAAATTGTTACACAATGTTGTTTAAATATTAAATTCACAAAAAGAATGGTTGTACACTTTGCTTTACGATATATTTGTGTCAGATGTGCTATTATGTATCTATGGTGCTGTCAAGATGTATTTGAAGATGCTACTACTTCTGACTCTAAACGGCAACAAGCATTGTATAAAATTCTGCTTTCGATGATATTTTAAGTGGCAGTTGCTTCAGTTGGTGACACGTATTCTGGACAGGTTAATTATCATCCTCTTTTGAAGGAAAATTGTGGTAAATAGTTCTTAACTTTAGCTTGAGAGTTTTAATGTATTGTGAATGGAATTAGTTAGCATTTTAAAAGATTCTTTAATCTCAATAATTCCAACGGCAGCTAATCGTGCCTGTAGATGCTATTTGCTGCTGATGCTATGATTTTACTACTATCACTGCAAATTATGTAGATATTTTAAACAATTGCCATTTATTACGCTCATTAATTTGTCTGCTTGCCTCTGTATTTGATGCCAACTACAAATTATCATAAACCGCATTAAAGAGGTATTAGTAATTGATGTAATATAAAAAGCCCAATATTTCACTTTGGCGAATTTAAATGACATTAAATTTTAGTTCCTGTTTATTTGAGTGCGAGCAAAATGCGTGAATTTTCAGTATATATATATATATATATATATATATATATATGTATATATATATGTATATATATATGTATATATATGTATATATATATATATATATATATATATATATATATATATTCAGAGGGTAAATATGAATGATCTAGATAAATTAAAATCCATGCCATACTTATAGTCCATTAAAAGTATCTTTTCTCATAAAATGTGTTATAAGGAACAATTTTTCTTAGTTTTTATATTAAAGTTGTGTGAATTTTTACAGTATGCTAACTAAGTTCTAATCTTGTTGGGTGGAAACATTTCATAGTAGAACCCCTGAGACAACCCAGGTGGAATATGGTTATAGTGTGTTGACTAAAGAGATTTTATAATTATAGATATAAGCATAAAAATCCCAGAAGAATTGTTCCTGCTCTCAGAAATTGTTGATTCGTTACTTAGAATGACGGATGTCTATATAGGAATTTATTCCCATAAACAAACTATAAAAACGTTTTGGGAACCGTTGCAAGTGTACAAAATTTTGAAAACATTTTAAGTGTACATTCACGGTTATTTGTTTTTAAATTTTCAGTTGGTTTAAAAATAAAATAATAAAACAAAGATATAATGACTTCTAGAGGTGGAAACTGGTTAATAACATAAGCAAATAAGTATTTTATAGTGATCCATAAGTGCCAGGAATGTTAGAGGCATTTTTAATTTTAAATAATAGGTGTGATCTATTAGTTCGTTATCTATGCACTTAATACCTCGAGTGCGCAAGCCACTTTTATGTGACGTAGGCGCATGTACATGTTGATAATGATAACTCCAAACGTATTGATTTTATTGTTTTATTGTAATAATATTTTGTACATAAATAGTTAAGAAATGTAGCTACAACTATATATATATATATATATATATATATATATATATATATATATATATATATATATATATATACACGCATATACATATACATACACGTACACATACACATACACATACACATATATATATATATATATATATATATATATATATATATATATTTGTACCTAATGTGTGTAGTTATGACTTTACAAAGTAACTTATGAATAAGATGAAAAAAACTCTCCCCCTTTTCGTAAAGTCTTTATAAAATGTAATTTTTGTTATCTTAATACAAATTTATTTATTAATTTAAAGAAAATTTTGTTATCTTAATAAAAGTTATGTTTACTTTTTGGTGAGCGGAAAATAAAAGAAAAAAGTAAGTCATCCCGTGTGGAAAAAAAATCATAATGGCAAAAAGAACTGTACGCCATAGATGAATGTATAAGTAGTCGTTTGTATATTTCGTTCTCTTCTTATTATGTATTGTCTGTAGAAAGTCTGTAGAATCAAGTGCGCTCGAGAAATTAATAATAATTTGCCGTATATGCTGTTTTGTTTAGCCTTTATTACTGTGGAAGTTACATATATTAAATGATAATAAAATTTAGAAGTATGCAGCATTTATGTTAACACAACCCTTAAACCACTGATCTGAAGTTTTTTTAACTGGAGAGGTACAAACAATTCTGGTGTAAATATGCTGAATTAAACGTGACAAAGGCAAAAAAAGACATTTAAAATTATATTTTTTAACCATTGTTTGCACAAAGTTAACTATAAATTAAAAACCGCTGAATCAAATTCAGTTATTTGCTACATTAGTTATGGTTTTTTGCCATATGCCGATCTCATCTTATAAAGTATAAAGAAAACTATTAAATTCTCTGAATCGTTAATTTTCTATAAAAATACTATATTTCTATAGATAATGAAACAATTTTAATAAAGTGCATAATAAAACAATCTGGAATGTATCCTTTACACAATGGTGAAAATATAATCAAATTCGGATTAGTGGTTCTCGAGATAATTTTATAGAAAGAAAGAGACAAATAGATATAGTAATATATGCAGAGATTGCTGAAATGTTTAATTTTACTTTTTTGTTTTACTCTTAAGATTTGCATTGAAATGTTTTAATATTAAATATTTTAATATGTAATATTTTTTTTTCTTTAGGTAAGAAAGTGAAGAGAGAATTTTTGTGGGCCATAGCAGCGAGAATTTTGAGCCTCCTAGCAGGTGTTACTGTAGTCGCGCTGCTGGCTGGACTCATGTATTGCACAGTCCAACCTTTGCGATACTACTTCAACACTTGGCTTGTAGTTCCACTATTCTGGTTTCCGTTCTTGGTTGGCGCTATTGTTATGTCGCAAACCATAGATAATTGGAGACGCAATAAGGTATTTATATACTTTTACATTAAATTGATGAAAATGTTGAAACTAAGTTGTTTTTCAATTTTAATGTTTGTTTAAATAAATTGCTTTTTCATTGCAAAATCTGAAATCAAAGTAGCAGATGCAAAAACAATGTCTTGAAAATGAAGCAAGTCAATGTAGACTAGTCAATAGAAATATCTATTCCAGTTTATTATCTAAGCTAGTTTATTAAGATGCGATTAATTTATTAATTAATCGCATCTTAACAAACAAGCTTCTTGTACCCACGTTGTCCAGGAAAAAAGGGACCGTGAATGCATTTTGTTTTAATTTTTTTAGAGTTCCGCAGCCAAAGTACAAAAATGGAACCCTTATAATTTTGTCCCGTCCTTCTGTTCCTCTGTCTGTAGGTTTGTCTGTTCATATATCACAGCCACTTTACTTGGAGACCATATAGATAAAATTTGGACAGTAGATGTCTTCTACGCTATATTTGAAATAGTGGAATTATGAAAAAAATTATATTAGAGGTGGCACACCATACATATAACTGAGGGATAAAAAAATTCAGTGTACACAGGCATGTGGGATGTCGTTAGATAGGTCTTATAAAATAATAGTTTATTAGAGGTTCCAAAACGGCTTTTTTATTTAAGTCAATAGTCTATACCCTCCTATTTTTGACTAATGTGTGTAAAATTCTGAAAAAAATTAAGGTACTAGAACTTAAAATGAAATTTCATCAAATATTGGTTTGTAGGTTGTGTAGTTTTTTAGATAAGGGATATTTTCGATGCCGACTGCACTGATAACTTTGTTTTCACAGTGTCTTTGAGGAATACAAACTTATAAGTTTAATATTGTTTGGTACTATGGAACTCTTCATCCGCAAGTCTAACTCACACTCGACCGGTTCTTTTAAAATGAATATTTTGGAATGATATTTTTAATGGTTTGGTTATAAACTCTTTGCTTTAGCCGAGAATAGAACTGTTCGGTCCAATCTTGTGACATAAAAATTCTTAAGCAATATGTAATAATTAGCCATATACATTCTGGAAATATTTTGTAGATTTTATTGTTCGACTTAGCTATAATGGTTTAATTTGTTTAGTGAAAAAATAAATACATCGCCCAATTTTGAAACAATATACAGGTAGTAACAATATGTAATAATTAGCCTTATATATATTCTGGAAATATTTTGTAGATTTTATTGTTCAATGTAGCTATAATGGTTTTATTTGTTTAGCTCGAAAATTCAACAAAATACGGGTATTAAACAAAATACAGGTAATATTTTGTAGATTTTATTGCTCTATGTAGCTATAATGGTTTAATTTGTTTAGTGCAAAAATACATATATCGCCTAATTTTGCAACAAAATACAGTTAGTAACAATCTGTAATAATTAGCAGTACACAATGTTGATATTTTTTGTAAATTTTTTTATTATTTGTTTTATTTTCATACATTGTTTTCCCCTTTCAGTTGCTTGAATAAACAATAGCCAGAATATTGGTTGTAGTATTCTGACACATGAAAATTATCATATGACGTTGGGCAATTTTCCATAGTCACCTTTACTTCTCTCAGCTTAATGGTGCTTAATAACCGTTGTTTTTATTAATATAAATGATTATATAATTTTAGATTTATATTTAAAGACTAGCAAAGGTTTTTGTGTAATATTGTCTATTGTCGACTTCATTCTCTGTGAAATGGTACTAATAAATCTACAATAGGTATTATGCTAGCATATAATGAAGAGCTAATATCTCATACTTTATTTCCATATGCTTTATTTTATATAGCACCACTTTTAATTTCTATTCTATAATTGATCTTTCAACAACATTCCTCAGAGTGGCCTCAACAGTTATGGGCGTACCCAGCTAGCTATGGCAGCTACCAGGGCCCTGTGGTCATTGGTATTATTGCTTTTGCTCTTCTGGCATTTTAATACTGCGCCCATAAGTTATGTGATAGCCTTACCACTGCTGCTGACCTCACTGGCAGCCCTGTTTGCTGATGTAATGAATGCTGGTAGGGGTGTAGGTGGTGAGTTTGTTTATCAATCAATTAGGTTCCCAATAGACTTTTGTAATCTTTTAAATTTATCACCATGAAAGTGGATGAATTTCCTTTGTGACTAGTTAGGTTAATAATTTAGGATAGATTCTATTTCTTGTAATGATAAATGCTTTTCCATAAATGGTTAATATGCCATTGTTTCAGCAATTAAGCCGCAACTGTATTGATCATATTAACGTTGCATAGAAGCTGAATGTATTTTTTTTACATTCCCTGTTAATACTGCAAGACACATGAAGATAAGCCAATAAATGCCAATAAATCTATTCACTACCTTCATTTTTTTTTCGATAGAGTGTAATGCTGGATTTGTAACTGTTTTCTTATACTCAAGAATTAACGCTGAATCAATACTAAACTAAAGCAGAACCCAGCATTTTTTGCAATAACCGCAACATGGTTAATTAAATTCAGAAAGTGCATGTGTGACATCATATGTAGTCCCGTTATCTAAGAAATTATCAGCAAAGTGCACATTTGTTGCAAAATTAAAATTTTCATGTCATTTTTTTTTAAATAAATCATTCCAGAAATAAGTATGTTTAGATTTTTTATTTCTATGTTACATCTTAAATAAGGAATTATGTGATGGCTGAAATATTTTTTGTTTTAGCTTTATAATTTATAGGGACCGTGCAAGAAACATAGGAGTCGCTTAAAAGTAACACAAGGAAAAACTTTTGGTTACATGTTTGTCAATATCGGTGAAGCAGTATTTTATCGATAGAATATAATAAAAGTCATTGAACATAAAGAGGTTATGTTACGAGTAAATATGAGATTAGATTTTTGAAATGCTAAACACTGTGTTGCTTTTACGAATTATTGAAATGCTTTTATACTATACCATACTTAGGCTTCATAAATCATTTTGATTCATTTGCAATATACATATGTATGCTACGGGGACTTCATACAGTAAAATGACAGCATTGTACCCTATATTCATTAGTGTATCGCCATATGCCATTGACAGTATCTAAGTATATATATATGCTATGGGGACTTAATACAATAAAATGACAGCATTGTACCCCATATTCATTAGTTTACCACCATATGCCACTGATAGTATCTTATACAGTCCCTTTAAGTTTTTAGAAATCAGAGTTATAGACACTTTAGGTACAAGGGATTTTTTTCAAATGAAATTTTTAAATATCTAGTGCGCAATATTTTAGAGTACATTGTCTTTTCATGTCTTTTTTGTACACTCTGCAAACCTGTAATTTGAGTGACTCACATCTATAGGAGAAAATATGACATTTAAGATACCTCCGACATAACCCCATGAAAATTATATGCCTCCACATTATACAGTGCACATGTTTTACCAGCTCTAATATAATCAGAACAAAATTAGACTCTTGAACTTATTTCTCTTGTTACAGGTGGCAAATGGTTCATATTGTACTGCAGCTCCATGCTTCCAGCGTTAATGTGGGGGTTCGATTTTGCAATAAATACCGATTCCCTTCTGATACCAATCATGGGACGTTCTGCTCACGTGGTAAAATATCCAGATCTCGTCATGGCAGCCCTCAATGTTATCTTGGGGCTTGTTGCAGCTATGAGTTTGGTGAGTCCTTTTTTGTCTTAGCTGTTATTGTCCTTGTTAATAATTAATATTATCTGGCCTAGCAAGTGACAAAGGAAAGTTATTAGTCAAACATTCTATAGTGTACTACGGTGCCTGTACCAAAGATGTAAATCATTCTAGATAGGCCTTGCCTATACATTAAGAGTGCAAAAATCCACAATAAAAGATATGGATGCACCACTGACCACTATTATATTAGTATACTTGACTGGCTGTACATGAAGTCGTATCTAAATATTTGGTTCTCGTCATTTTGGCGCTGATAGAAGCAGTGAACGTCCACGCAACTGTTATTGTACAGTGTAGCAAAACAAATCAATAAAAACTTCCATAGATTAATGTTTACAAAATTATGCTAAAACTAAGAGATAGAAACAATAGGATGTGTCTCGAGTGCGAGAGAAATGAATATCACAGGGAACATAGATCTAACTATATAATACAACCTTTCCAAAGTGTGAGAAGGACAAATATATTTATGCATATACCTATATTTTTTCTTCTAACTATATAATACAACCTTTCCAAAGTGTGAGAAGGACAAATATATTTATGCATATACATATATTTTTTCTTCTAACTATATAATACAACCTTTCCAAAGTGTGAGAATTACGAATATCTTTATGCATATACATATGTTTTAGTATGACTGATGATGCACACGTAGATAATAGCCGCAATGGCTTGTATGCACAGATAATAGAAACAATATACTATTTTTTTTATTATTCAAGGAATTTTAGTTAGGTATAGGATATAAAATAGTACAGTCGAAACTCGTTTATCCAGACTAATAGCTGTTGAAGGCCATTCAGCTAATCGTAAATGTGGATAATCTAATTAATAGGAAGAAAAGACAAGTAACTTGTAATAATGTTAAAATAAATAATGATTTTAAAAAAATCAAACAAAAATAAATATTCTCTTTTAATTGAAACTTAAAAAACACATTATTGTCATTATGAAATACATACACACATATAAAGGTAACTATTATCTTTTTTAGCCTTCCGTTTCTCAAAAGGAAAAATTCATCCTGTCAGCCATTTTTCTCAGAAACCGCTTAATGTAGAAACTTGAAATTTGGCATAATCATAAAATATATTAACCTGCATATATCACAATAGCTAACGTTCAAAAATATTTATAAACAGATTTTACGGGAGCAAATTGTGAAATTTAATAAGTGAATTTTTTTTTATATTCTATATGTAGGGGTACGAAGGGGCTAATAATAAGGCTTTAAAACTATTTTTTTCATAATTTTAGGTAGTGTATTCTCTGAGACATACTGAAAAGTATGCAAAGGAAAAACCGAAAGGTGCAGTTTGGTTCCTTGCCATAGATTTTTCATGAAAACATCAGGATAAAATCATAACAGTCTTTTAATATGTAATATAATTACTAATCTTTTTAATACAATGGTTACTTGGAGTAGTAACATGGGGCTGTTCTTGGACGTTGTATGCCCGATGGGCCAGCTATGCGATCACTTTGTTTAATTTTTTCATTTTTTATTGGATACTGTCATTATAAATAAACATGTATAATTAAACTATTATAAAAATATTATGTTCACTTAACATTTATAAGTTCCTACATGCGTACAGAACCCTTGTAGTGCGAGTTCTACATGTGCGTGGCAAGTTTTTTTTAAGTATTTAGTAATTAACTTTTTATATAAAAAAAATGTTTCTTAATTGCAAGTTAAGTCTCAAATTTGTTTTAGCTTTTATAAACTTCAGTATCACTTTCTATTCTTTACCGTATTATGATCTGTGTTCAGGGCTTGAAATGTCTGCAATATTCCACATGTGATTATCCTATAGCATTTTCGTTTTCTTGTTCAATGTATTTTTTAATTTTAAATGTATTTTTAATTTTTTTTGTAATAAGTTTTCAACAATGTCAATGCAAACATTTTTCGATATCACCATATACACTTATAAATAAAAAACTTTTTTTGACATTTAGGAAATTTCATAATCTTTTCGAAAATGTATTGATACTACCATTGAAGTAATTTTCACAATTTTTTGATAATTAAATTTTGCCAGGGCAGATGTTGCGAATTTCACTAATATTTTCGGAGTTTTCTGCGTAAATTCGCTATTAGCACTTGGGCCCTAGATGAGTTAAATACTTGTGATGAAAAAATGAACTTATGAACATTTTCTAATAGATTCAGGAATCCATAGAAAGATTTTAGTTGATCTTCATTTTGCAATTTCTATAGATATTTGGACACACTTATACCACACTACACTACATTTAGATAATTATAAGTTATGATGATAAATAATTTTGTTTTGTACAATAATTTTACTTTGTTGAACTTTACATAAATAAATGACATTATGGTAATCAAGTGTTTACTAATCGACAGCCAGATTGCACTGAAGGCATTTTACATGGTCATTATGCTACAATTGGTATAATTTTGAAATTCAACTACAATTTTAACTGTGTTTCTGTAATGAATGTTTACAGTACTATATTCTTTTAAAAATGTAGACCTAAAAATGTTTACTAGTATATTGACATTATAAAATCAATGAGTAAAAAGAAGTAGTTAATGTTATATTTGTTTACAGTTAGGCTTGGAGCTCCAGTTCAAACGTACGAGTAGTGGCTATGTAATGATCCTGTTATTCATAGCATCACTCATTACAATCTACATCCCTGTGAATCCGTATAGTGGAGATTATGATAATCCATCTCCACAGCGCTACCAGATAATGGTATGTCTCTATGTTTGTTATACTGTTGAATTTACGCTTGATCAGTAAAGATGACAGCAAGTTAGTACCTTTATATTTAATATATTCATCATTGACTATAATAAACCTTATTAAACTTGCTCTTACTTCGATCAGTAGAATATGCTATTTGACAACATCGAAAATATACCACATTTCGTAATCAACCTATTAGATTATAACGTAAATAAACTATTGTTTTTCATTTTCGAAAGAATAAGTTTATATGTTATAAAAAAAGTAAAGAAATCAAAATATTTTTTGAAATTCAATCAGCGTCGCAAACGCCCTTTTATTGGTTAAAAGTCAGATGATGTCACAGGCGAGTAAAACACATTCATACCAAAATTTAATATTCTTATTCTTTTGGTTTATAGAAATTGATATAGATAGTAATATTTAAAATACAAATATTACTTTCATCGAAATGATATTCACACATAAAAACATTTGAGTGAGCTAAAATAATGCTGTTTGGATCTCTTCAGGCCAATTGCAGCCACTTTTTTTGTGTTTTAGGAGTCGTTAACACTGAAACGAACACTTGTGTAGACTTTTTATAGACGTATTTGTACATTGTGGCACTACACATCATTTATGATAATTAAGTAAAACGTTTTGAAAAATTATTGACACACTCTCATAATTAAGTAAAATGTTTAGAAAAATTATTGACCCATTTATAATTAATTAAAATGTTTTGAAAAAATATTGACACACTCATAATTAAGTAAAATGTTTTGAAAAATTATTGACACCCTCATAATTAAGTAAAATGTTTTGAAAAATTATTGACACACTCATAATTAAGTAAAATGTTTTGAAAAATTATTGACACACTCATAATTAAGTAAAATGTTTTGAAAAATTATTGACACACTCATAATTAGGTAAATTTTCCAATTATTTGCTTTAATAATGTAAATTATGTTCGCCATATACCAGGAAAACCTTTTTTGGTATGTTAAAACAAAAAGATATACACAACTCTTTTCCAGGATCATAGCAGTGAGTTTTTAATGATTATTAGTAATGTTTTTTAACTTTTGTTAATTGAATGTGTAACAATTTGAAAAAGTGCAATTTAGACTAATATCAAAGTGTACATTTCAAAGTGCACTAATATCAAAGTCATAAATTTTGTACTATATGAGATTGTTATTGTTGACTCTAATTTTTCCACAAAGTAACCATTGTTTAGTATACTTACTGCCAATTAAAGTTACTATATCATAGTTGTATGGAACATATTTTACAAAAGCATTATAAGGTGTACCAAGGTGATTAACTTATATCTGTGTACCGTTTAATAAAGGTAGATTATACGTTTGATATACTTTTATTTGCAGCATACAGTGAGGAATTTTAAAAATTTTGATGGCAGCCTAAGACGCCCACAATCATCTGGATTGTGGATCCCTCATATGGACATAAACAATCCTGGAACCATTCAGGACATATTGTTGACTCATTATGGAAGGCGCTCTGTTAAGATAAATTATACAGAAGAGTGCGAGACTGAGATTATGTGCGGTTTACCTATGTATACAGCAAGGACTATAACATTTTTGTAAGTAAAATTGCTTTTATTATTAACAACTGAACAGAGTATGATCTTATTAAATTTGTATTGATTTCATATTCTGTAATATTTGGTTACAATCTCTAAGAACTGGTTATTTATATTTTTATGTATATAATATGTTAGTGTTTTTCTCTTAATGTTACTGGCGCACTTTAAGAAGTTATGTAAAGGATTAAGCTTATGATGACTTTCAAGGAACTGTTTTTTGAAATTAATAGTAAATTTTGTGAATTTAAAATTATTGAAGTGAAAAAACTACTAGAGAAGATATTCATAATATAGTAGATAAACACTTCCAGATCTCCGTGATTACAGTCAATTAGTGAGCTGTGGAAACTCTTTATTAAATTTGGACTTCTTGATGTGTACACGTAATAATAATTGAGTTTAAAGTGTTAGTATCTCTATTATTTTTGAAAGATGTGTGCTACAATTTGACAAATGTGTTTTCTATACTTTAAATTCTATTCGTCTTCCTGAACATACGACACCACCATACATCAAGTATGAAAAAAATTGATGGTGTTAGAGTCACGCCTGCCCTTTGTGACATTGAAAATTGAAATAGAGTTTTCCACTATTATTCAGTTAGCTCCGATTGGTAAACCTGGATCAAATGTTACACATCAAAGAAGCAGTTTTCAATTGATGATTGATATTTTGATTTCAATTCTTCGAAATAAAAGAAAGAATTTGCTAAGTAACAATTCCGTTAGAAATTGCTAAATTCCGTAAAGAAATTGCTAAATTCCGTAAAGAAATTGCTAAATTCCGTAAAGAAATTGCTAAATGACAATTTGTCGGCGTTGTATGTGCTTGTAGTATGCACTTGAAATGAAACCAATAGAGTGCTGGTTTAAATTCATTTTATGAAGCAAAAATTATTTAAATTATATATTAATTGAGATATACCATAGATCCTATTGCAAACCGAATTTGGTGGTGTATCCAGATATTTTATAATGCATAGGTCAGAGACACAGAGTGAGATCACATGCTATTTAGTATCATATATATTAATTTTTTTAAATCATCTCTTCTTTTATCCGACAGAGACAGTTCAACATGGGTGGAGACAGAAGGGCCGAAACCTCCCCGACCACCGACACCACAGGCTGGCGTAACATTACTCAACACTACCTGTGAAGACTCAATTTGTTCCTTGGACTTCCGTATTACTGGTTAATGTTCAACATTTTTATAATTTGTTAGTTGCTAGTCATTTTTAATCTACTCCACTTCGGAGAACCATACTGCTTATACTGGTTAAAGACCTTACTGGTATCTCGTATTGTTTATACTGGGATAACTGGTTATAGTAGGTAAAATAGAAGAAACATGACCATGCAGACTTACTCTCAAAAGTTGATCTGGCTCAATCAAGTCGCTCATATGTTTTCTCGTGACTATTGTCCTGGATTGCATTGAAATAATTCGTAAGGCGACGTTACTAAAGCAATTACAAGTACAGTAAATTTGTGCAATACTGGTAACATAAGGGAAAAAATTATAATTTCAAAAATTAATTATATAACTACAACAAAACAAATCTTGTAAGTAATTAATTTGCCAGTAAACATTTCGATAAATGTTGCATTAACCCAATGTATGTATTGACACTCCCAAGATAGTACATTGGAAGCCACTTTTTGCAAATTTGCAGGATGACAATATTTCAAAGCATCATACAAAAGTGCAGAATTTTCACATTTTTCCATATGTACTTTGGTTTTATTTAAAAGCATATACACTACTGGCCAAAAGTTTGGGACCACCCAAAATACATTCGGGAAAATTAGATGAAATTGAAAGCAATGAGAGTGTAGGAATAAATTGCTAAAGCTATTCTTAAAGATATTCATAAAGTATCAATCACTGATATAAAAAATGGCCATAATAATCTAAACAGCCTTTTCATAAAAATATATTTGTTTCTTGGGAAATAATCACATTTTTCACGAGTCTCAGCATACGAGCAATGAATTTGTCAATTGTTTCTTGGTAAATATTGTTCCAACTTTCGTGTAGAGCCTTCCACATGTGTTCTTGTGGAGAGTGACATCAATCTTGAACCTTTCTATCAAGCTCTTCTATGATCAGGAATTCTGAGGTGGCCATACCATGTTTCTTAACACCCTTTTCGTCTCTTTTCGTTCTAAATAACCTCTGCCTAATGTAGAACTGTTTTGGAAGGAACAGAATTTTGCTGTAGAATTACTTTATACTGCTCTTTTTTCAGTTTTCCTTCGATTTGTACTAAATTCCGAGTCCCATAGCTTGAGAAATAACCCCAAACCATTTGTAACTTTAACAGAGATTATCGGACAGCAACACAACTAAACAAATTAACTTACCGCAATCGTCTTTTTATCGTAGTCAATGATACAGGTTCTGATTGAGATTTGTTAGCTTTGGTGCAAATTTCTAGTGCTGTTAGGCATCTATTCCCCATGCTGGTAATGACGATGAAATCGTTCTCACTACAAGTGGTTACTGTCGGTCGTCCTGAATGTGGACAATCTTGATCATTGCCAGTTTCCTTGTGTCGAATAATTGTGTATTGAACACAAGTCTTGATCATTGCCAATTTCCTTGTGTCGAATAATTGTTTGATGAACACCAGTTTTCAATGTTTTAAGTTGTATGGCAATTGCATGCTCGTATTTGCTTTTGTTATATAAAACGAGGATAGTAGATTGCTTCTTAGTGCTAATTTTGCTTACTTTTCGCATTTTGAAGTTGTCTTGACTGCAGGAACCATAAGTGCAGAGACTAAGTAGAAAAGTTTGTGACTAACTACTTCATAAAAACACAAACATTCCAAAAGAAAAATCTGTTTTAGGAAGCTAAAACAATCATATATTGTGGTTAATGCAAAATAAAAGCAAAATAATTAGTAATAAGAAAGTCATAAAATATAAATGTCTACCCAATTGACTGTCGCTCCGAGTTTTTTGTTTATTGCCCTTTTACTCAAGAAATACACAAAATAGAGACAGTTTGGAGAGTTCTTAGGAGAATAGAATACACAAATGTGCAGATTTGTATTTTATTACCTACAACTTTAGTATATTTAGAGACAATGTAAGTATTTTACAAGTGGCCGTGTTAGTATTTTACACTGCTGGCCAAAAGTATTTTTCAAACTTTTGGCAGGCAGTGTATGTACCCTGCCGACGATGATTTTACGATTGTGTAGTATAGTGGGGAAAGAAATTAATAACAAAAATATAATTGTATTTCAAAGCTGCCAAAAATTAAGTTACAAAGTTCTTCGTGTGTGTGTGTGTCCGTGTCCGTTTCCGTGGCCGTGTCCGTGTCTGAGTTTAATTTCGCAATACAGGACCGAGATTATTTTCTTGCAAATCATATGTTTAAACTTAATATTTTGAAGTATTTATGGAAATTTATCTGTCGCTTAGTCTAAGTCATTTAGTTTTCTTCTTTTAACTTACAGTAATAATTGTTTTAAGGGAAAAAGTTTAAAATAATTTGTTTGCAGGACCACCACATATGTCATTTATTCTAAGCCCCAAGGTAGGATGGAACATTACTGCCTGGAGTCTTAGTAATCCTGTGCAGCAGAATATTGAAAAGAACGGCCGGCCCGTTTACTATATTTTCTATGGTAGATCTACATTTAGTGAAAATCCAGAGCCATTCAACTTGAAGATTCAACTTAAGGTAATGTTATCAAATCTTTTATTTTTCACTCTGTATATATTTCCATTGGTACTCAGTAGTTCAGAGGCATCCACTAAATGCTTTATGCCTTTTTCCATTAGAACACAAATAGTTCAGAGGCATCCACTAAATGCTTTATGCCTTTTTCCATTAGCCCTCAGAAGTTCAGAGGCATCCACTAAATGCTTTATCCCCTATTCCATTAGCATTCAGTAGTCCTGAGGCATCTACTAGGATGCTTTGTGCCCTTTTCTATTAGCACTCAGTAGCTCAGAGGCATCCACTAAATGCTTTATGCCCTTATTCATTAGAACTCAAATAGTTCAGAGGCATCCACTAAAATATATTCAGAAAAATTATCAGCAGCACACATATCTAATTAAATTCAGTTATGGCATGGAACATTTACAGCATTAGTTTGAGTCTCAATTAACCGCTTTTTCTACTTTAATACAGTTCCTTGTTTTAAGTTAGTGTGTAGTGAAAAAGAGAAATCTGTATTTATAGCATGAAGCTTGCTGCAAGTAATCAGTAAATTTCTTGAATAATCTTTTATGTATAAATGAACATTATGCCTTTAGATATTAATAGTTACTTAACCAACCTTTATTAGATATCTCAAAAGAGGAAATAAAAAAAAATAAATTTTTGTAACTTATTTGACCCCTAAAAGATAGTTGACATTTAAGATTTTTGTAGGTTTTGTTTATTGGGTTTAAAGTTGAATATGACAAAGCTGCAGAGAAGTAATTTTTTAATAATATAACAGTGGAAATCAAGTTTTGAAATTCTGTGCAAGGGAAAAATTATGACCGTTTGAAAAATTAAAATATATCAATCAAAATTAAAATATAACATATGAACACCTACCCAGGGTTAGGTATTCATATGTTCCGTTCTAAATCTTGAAATGTTTCTGGTTTTATAGAAAAAGCTTTAGATTTTTTATTGATAATATTGAATGATATTTTATAATATGAGGATGAAAAATGTAAAGAACATGATAAACATTTTTTCAAAAACTTCAATTTTGAACTTGAATAAATCTGGAACCGCCACATTTTCCAAAAAACAGTTGACACTACTCTCTACGGGACATTTTCGTATTAGCTTTGTTGTATTCGTATGTTTTGTAATATTTATCTTTACACCTGTATAATTTAGCTTCTTATTAAATATAATTACATATGTCAAAATTCAGACATTATGTGTTCTAATATATTGGAACACCTCTCGCCTTGCTACAAACATCTGATTTTTGGGTTTCTTTACTATATTGAAATATTTTAATGTTTAATTAATTGTTAACGAATTTTCTCTTCCAGCACTCCAAGAAAATCAAAAGAGTAAAGACTGAACCCATTTTAGATTTTGTCCACACTGCTCATCGTACCCACCATGAGGATGAAATAACACCCAAACTGAAGTCTTTCGTACAGTCACTGCCAGCTTGGATACATCCTGCGATTTTCCTATCATCTTATGACTCTTACATCTTCTGACAAATCTGAACTACTATTTTTATGCCTTCAAATGTATTACAATGTTTTATGATAATGGAATATAGATATAGAAAAATGTTTATAAGCAGTGTAGATATTCAGTCCCATGTTGTACAATTTACGTACAACATGGGACTGAATATCTACACTGCTTATATACATTTTTCTATATCTATATTTCTATATCTATATTCCATTATCGTGAAAAAAGGCACCATTTTAATGTGCATAGCTGTTACAATAAAGGTTTCATAATGATACAACAGACTGACGTCTGCTTAAAGGTTAATAATTCCGTAAAGTTTAGTTATTCGTAAAGTGACACAATACAACTTTGGGCTGAATATAATAATAATGCTACTGACATGTTCTTAAATGCCTTATGCTACAAATTATTTTCGTGTTGTATTTTTAGGGGATCTAAAAAAAATCCTTGCTACACCAATTAATCAACAGTCTGTATAAATGAAAATTATGTCTGCTTCTTTAAGTATGTTTTTTTATCTTTTCATTAAATGAATGGATAGGTTTTGAGTAAATTTGGCTCGAAGCTTACTGATAATCCAAGTAAGTTCACAGCATTCAGATGGTCGAAGCACCTCTTTGACATCTCGTGACGTTTAACATTTGCAAGGGGCCTAAAGAGAGTTCAGTAGCCTAAATGCTCTATTTCAAATGAAGTCTGAAGTAGTCTAAATAGTCTACTATTTATTGTATAATATTCACTATATTATTTTTAAATATTATATAATAAATAAAACTGACTATTGGTGTTATTTTTCCTACCAGAGTTGATATTTTGTATATAAAAAATCCCTTACATTTCGCTGTTTGCATTTATTGTGCTTTTTTCAAGTAGTCAAATGTTTGTTTTATTTTAAATTCTATGAAGTAAATGCAGTTATGTTTTTGGATATTTTTTTTGAAAGATACTTATATATTTGCAGAAATATGTGTGTATGGAAAAAAGCTATGAACATGTTTATTTCTTCTCAGATTATGCTTTATCTAAAACTATTTGCTGTTTATTTCGACCAATTCGGAAACTGTTCAATTATATTGAAAGTATTTTCATCTCTTTATGCGGTTTTTATTTCTATAGTTTATTGAATATATTTGGCGTTAATTTTGTAGAAATTTATTATTCACAATTAATTGAAACTACTTGATGTAGTATTATTTCTAATTTCTTTAAGTTCTTTACCACGACCTAGGTTTCTTTGTATTACAACATCTACAGGGGGGCTATTAGCAAAGATGATCTTAGATGGTATATGGTGTATGGTAGATGGTATAGTAATTTTGATTAGTTTGATTAGTGAAACTTGAGTAGCTTTCTGATGCAGTTTCCTTTCACAATGCACATTAATTTTTTTTATTTTTTGTGTGTTGTCATCGTAATCAGTTTCTCTGCTCTGAATTTTTTCCATAAAAATCGAATAAATTGTACATTCATCATGAACAAACAGCATGATTGTCAAAAGCTGTTTTTAAACATTTTGCAGTCAAAGATGAAAATATAGGAAATTTTTAAGAATAATTGTGAGGTAGAAGTTTATTGGTGAAATTTTCTTGATCATTTTCTTATTTGGGTAACATAATGCAACCAGTATATTTACGTTGTTTCAGTACCTACAAAAATTATAGAAAAAAGGTAGTTTCCAAATCTCTTCTAGTATCATTAATAATAGTATTTTATTTTTTATGCTCAATTTACTGTGAAATGCATTATCTTTTTAGGTTTTGCTCTTATATTTAGGTGCATTAACGTTAGGTATTTACTCTTATTATGTATAATAATTTTGTTCATTTTACATAAGTAACTTTTGCTATGATCATATTAAGTTTTACATATTTTATACTGAAGTTCGTAGCCAACAAGTATCCAGAATATACAAGAACTTTCAACATGTTTGATTTTAGACTTGACGTTGAACTTATTCACTGATTTAGCTGTAGTAAACATTTCAAGTAAGGTTGTGTCGCGTCATAGCCTGTATTTAAGTTGTATATTAAAAGCTTTACGAAGAAAAATGATATATAAAGGGGAACTACATAAATCTCTTTTGTATATGTAATATGGCAACATTTTATTAACGATGACTGTAAATTTATTTTTTAAACTGGTAACTAAAATAATTGTGTTGTATATTCATAGGAACTTATGTTTGAAAGCTAATGAATACAAGGGATGTGAAAAAGCATTGATGCAAATAAATGAATGCATGTAACACTCACATTAGTATCGTGGTACTTGAACATGTAGATTAGTTTGTGTGCCTAGAATATGAAAAGCAAAAGAAAAGGTTTTTAAGTTGCTCAAATTAGACAATTTTTATTACTAGGTCTATCATGAAAACCCTGATATATAATCGCACTTTAATTCTTAGGCTCGTTGCAAATATTCTGTATTTAAATTACAAATGATAAGATTAATTTCATCGGTAATATTTTGTAAGTTATGAGTAATACAAATGTTTTTTACTTGTCACAATGCTTTATGTTCAGTTTAAAATATAGCGTTAAATAAGTAAATCTTTTACCCCAAGTCAGATTTTTAATTCAAAAAAATGTGCATTTTTGAAGAAAATTTTTGCGAGAACAAAGTTGATTAGTTTTTAAAAAATTTTATGTCAGTTAACAGCTTTTTAATATTTGTTAGTAAAATTTTAAATCTAATTAAAAACAAACTCATTTTTATATAAACAGTTCTTGATTACAAGTGTCCTGACATATGAATAGAAATCTAGCTATAAATGGTTCCTGTATGACGAAATTTGATCGGTATGTTTAGGATTTGAAATAATGTAGGTGGTACGAGCCTGACGCGTATTTGGCTAGTAATGATATGTGAAGTGACACATTTGAATTCAACTAAACTTCTGTGACACTTACAAAATGATTTGTGCAAATTTCTGGTAGCAATATAAATAAATCTGTTGATCTTTCACATCTTACTATTATTTTCAATACTATTGCTAAATATCGGAAGACAAATTATTTTTATTTTCCAAATTTACTGATCAATACTATGTATCAGTCATAAATAAGTTTATTGAAATGCGACTACTATAGTGAAGATGGAGATCATGCTGGTACTAAAACAGCCCTGTGCTGCTCCCCATCAATGTGAACCTAATGCCATCTGTTGACTCTACTGATTAATAACATATATGATAAAACAAAATATACGATAGTGGAACTTTGTGTAAGGACAGAATATGGGTATAAAATGGTCATCTGTATTATCAGTTGATTGATTGATAGTTGACATATTAGAGTGTACAAATTTATAAAAATATGTTTGTATTCGCTATAAGTTTTTAAATTTTCTTCAATTTTATTTATGCAATATTAATATGAAAAGTTTTAAGAATAAAAAAGATCCTTTTACATTTGTGTTATAAATAGTGAAAAAGGATTACAAATCATAATAAAGTTTTAGCAAAATGGGTGCCAAATGCATAATAGGTCTTGTTAAAGATTACTTTCACAAAATAAACATGGTAGATAAGCTGTAAATTGGCTACCTTAAAAAATTACCATCGGAGACTGATCCTCGGTCAGGCCTAGCTACAAGGACAGTTCTTATAATTAACTATTTTTAAGATCATCTCTTTGATAAGTTAATATTATTAGATTAAATGAATTAACAGATTTAGTATCTGGTAAAAGTTGGTGTTAATATTATAATTTTGTTTGCACAACAAATAAAAATAATTTTTAAAATGTTTTAATTTTTTTCCTCATGTTTTATATGTATAAATTTGTTTCCGTCGGTGAAATGTCAATGCAGAAGTAAGTTCTAATAAGTATTGTCAATCAAAGTAAGCTAATCTTGGTGTAGCCATTGAAAAAAAAATTAATACTAAGTTATTTCTCACACATTCTGTAGTTACTTCAATAGATTATTTTATCTAAAAAATCTGCTTTTTCTGTTAAAATATATGTAAATATTTACATTTTTCTTAAAATTATGGTGTAATTGAGGAGATATTTTATTTTAAACACGTTTTCTTTGTCACAAATTTGTGTTTCTTTCTGGCAATATAAGTTTGCCTTTCATTTGTCTCAAAATTGGTAAATTTAAACATCATTATTACACACGGTTTATAACCATAATGTAACTGAACAATTGTTTTATGAGGTAGTAAATTTATATAAGGTTTGTACATTTCTTATATACTGAATAACTTTACATTTGTATAACAACTTGTTTTCAGTAAGACTTTTAACTTATATGAGTACATGTATCTTATTTGTGTTTGTAATAAAAATTATAATTTTGTTTTATGAAAAGTACCTACAAAGTTAAATTAATTAACCTTATGGTCATCACTGTTAAGGTGTACTTTTTATGTTTGCGACTTATTTGTGGATGTATTTAGTAGACAAAAACGTTAACTAACATTGTGTAACATTAATTTAGCGTTAAAATCATAGGCGGAACTAATGTTAAATGTTTTGTTTAATTTCTATACTATAAACTTACTTTATATGATGTAAAAAAAATGTTTAACTCTGGTGGACAAATGTGTTAGCTGTCAACAGAAGTCTCCATTGAAAATAATGTTTGCCTTAAACGAAACTGTTGAACACACAAACACAAAACAAAAAATTAAAAAATTAATTCCTATTCTATGTATGTATATGGTGTGTGGGTGTGGATGCGAAATATCTTTGCTAATAGCCCACCTGAAGATGTAATACAACGAAACCTAGGTTGTGGTAAAGAACTTAAAGAAAGTAGAAATAATACTACATCACGTATGTGTAATAATAATACTACATCACATAGTTTCATTTAATTGTGAACAATGAAATTTATTGTGAAACTACGTGATGCATAGTGATGTAATAATACTACATCACTATGCATCACGTAGTTTCATTTAATTGTGAACAATGAATTTCTACAAAATCAACGTCAAATATATTCAATATCAAAGATTGAAGTTAAAATTTTGCAAAGTCAATAAAGTTACATTGAATTAATTGCATTTTTTTCTTTGCACTTGTTCATAATTATAGTTCTTTGATTCCATATGCAAATATATTTTTAATTGTATAAAAAATTATTAGCAAATATAATTACACGATTCTTCAGTTTTGTAGCATAAAAAAATGTTTTAAAAATTGCATAATTCAGTAATGAATTAAACACAAAGTCATTTTCATGTGAATAACGCTTGTTAAAGTTTATTGTTTTAAGAAAAAATAAAAATGCAATTTTCAAACTTTGATACTAATTTTACCATTTTTAAGAAAAGAACACTTTATCTTTTATATGTAATGTTATCCAATTGTATGTGCATGATCAAGATATGTAAATTTCTGTTTTTAACCGTTTGAGTGCCGACGAGCACTATCGCTCTCGTGCGCATTTTAATTAAATTTGCCATAAGGGCGATAGCGCTCGCACGCACGCTAATTTTTTATCTTTCTACGTGTTACATAAAGTTCAAATTATAATATTATTAGTAATTACAATATAAAAAAGATTCAAGGAAAGAAAATTTTTAATCAATAATGTCGGAATACGAAAATAATTTGAGTGAAAATGATCATTTTTCAAGTTGTGAAGAAAGTGATAGTGGGAGTGACATTGTGGTGCGCTCACAATTTAGCGTAATGCAAATTTTGAGTGATAGTGATAATAGTAACGATAACAATTATTTTGCTGATACGGATGATGTATCGGACTGCGAAAATACGATGTGACCTTGATTTCAGTTTTTGTTATAATTTTTGTTCACAATATATATTTTTATAATTTTCTTTGTATTATATATATTTCTGTGTATTTTATTATCCTTGTACAAGTTTTTATTAAGAAAATACTGAAAAAATTATTAAAATTGGTTAATTTTTGGAAGATACAGTTTTTTTTTCCAGACAAGGGTAAATGACATCAAAAACAAAAGATTTCTTTGGCATTTTTAAGTATATATGAGTAAAAAACCATAGCACTAAAACGGTTAATAATGTGACTTAGAGAGTTATGAAAAAGAAGATTTTTATTATTTCTCTAATTCTTGCAAATGTATCTATGTTTGAAATTGTAATTTCCATTTTTTTATTGACTTGATATTATTTATTCTTATGTAGATAATATGTCCCGTGAGAAATAAATATAAAATTTAAAGAACCCGAATGCAAGGTTTTTTATATATAATAAGTATAAAAAACAATATGAAAGAAAAGTGGCGTATTTTTATGTAGCAATAAGTTCCTATTGGATTAATTTTAATTTATTAATAATAAGATGGTTTGTTAGAATTATTCTTTGATAAATTATGTCTCAAAAATAACAGAAATTTAGGCTATAAATTATTAGTTATTGTCACATTAATTGTGTTAATATAAATTTTACACAGTATCAGATTGTTGATTAGAAAAGAACTGTAATATTGAGCCAAAGGTAAATATGTATTTATTAAGAGTGAAAAAAGTTATGAAAATAGTTTAATAACATTGATCTATGTAATAATTTTTTATTAATTATTTAAGAAATTGTTTATTAAACAAAATCGTGAGAACAAATATTAAATTGGAGTCAATAAAATTATTATTTTTCTTTGGTAATTATTTTAAAACATCATTCAAAAAATGGTTGTGAATAATGACTAGAACAGCTTAATGTATTATTCCGATATTACAAAATAAATGATTTTAATATAATATTTTTCTAGTGTTTCTTTTAATTATGTATTTAAAAATAAATTTCTGATATGCCAGAAATTTTAAACTGCCCTAATATTTTCAGCCAATTAAAACGAAAAAAATATAAATGTACAAATTGTTAACATAATAAATAGAACATGAAAACAATGCTTAAACAGATTTTTCATTAAAAAGTCTATCTTTACATTCATTTATTTTTTCACCATCTGAATTTTTAGCATTAAATTTTGTTTGTAGTGCCCAATGAATTACACTGTTTCCTCGGTACTCGCGACTTCACTATTGGCGTATTTGATTATTTACGAATTCACATTTGGTGATTGATATTCAGTATACGTTACAAAATAACTCGCTAAGCCATGACAAAAAAGGAGAAAAGGGTTGAAGGTGAGATATTTATGGATACGTCACTGCAGTGATAAATCAGTGACAATCTATTGTGTTCATTCGGTCATTGTTACATTCATCATGTTTTCGTCTATAAAAGACCATCGAAAAAAGTGTTGCACTTGGCAACAAAATAATTTCACGCCTTGAATTTGGTGAAAGTGTTTATCTGTAGGGGTTGCATATTCAACATTAATGAATTTGCCGCGTGAAGTATAAAGATTCAAAAATATGATATAAAACAGTTCATTTTATAATGTTCTTCTATCTCTGTGAAGATCACCAAAAAAATATATGACCCCATAATTAAAAAAACTAGAGGAAACACTTTTAGCATGGACAGAACACAATAGTCAAAAGCAAATGGAAATAGAAATTGTAACAGTCCAAACAAAATTAAAGATGTTCTATGACCACTTAAAGGGGATGTGAAGTATCTCCCAGCAAAATAAATTTTGAAGCAATTCCTAGTTTAGCAGCAGTAGGCTGATGAGAATGCAGCCACATTATTTCTTATTACATTTAAAGAAACTGTAGATTCACAATGTTTCATTGCAGACAAAATATTCAATGCTAATTAGACTAGTATTTATCTTATCTTGTTGAACATCCATGTTGCAAGAAAAGTAACAAGCTTCTGAATTCTGTCATTAAAGACCTAGTATACTCTTCTGCAGCGGCTTCCGATTTCAGGCGCAAACCTTTCTAATCTACAATTCAGAAAATCCCAGTGCTTTGAAAAACATCAGTGAAACCAATCTACCTGTACAACGAAAATTTAACAAGAAGGTTGGCTGTACTGTTCGAAGATCAGTTTACGAATTATGTCCAAAAATTATGTGTTATTGTAACATCAAAAATATCACTAGAAAAGCTATTTCTTATGGATAATGCTGCAGGTCCTCTGCAAATGTTTATATTGCCGATGAAGATATAAAAGTGATGTTTCTACCACCAAACATTGCTCTCTAATAGGGGAAGGGGAGGATGGGAGATGGAAGGGGAGAGGGAGGGAAGGGGAAGGTGAAGGGAAGAGAATGGGGAAGGGGAAGGCGAAAAGAAAGTGGAAGGTGAACGCGGACGCGAAGATGAACACAAAGGCGAACGCGAACTCAAAGGCGAAATTGCGAAGGTGATTCGCGAACAAATATGAACGCGAGGAAGGGGAAAGGGACGGGACAGGGAAGGGAAAGGAAAATGTAATACTATGAAACAAGGGATTTCACTTTCCTCTGGGAAACTCGAAGTACACTGGGAATCGGTCGGTCACCTGGTACTGTTATATAATATTACCAAATATTGTGAAGGAGATAACTAATGAATGCTTCTTAAAGTAGGCTGCTCGTATAAGTAAATGAACTATTAATCCTATATGATAGTCCCCTCCGGGCCAGACCTGTAAGTTACTTTCTGTAGCATTTAGATTCTCGTTAAAAGGTAACATCACATCGAAAATTTAAATCAATCTGCCCATTTTGAATGAAAGATGTATCGTGTACGTAGGAATTATTCTAGTCAAACTGTCCTAGTCAAAACCGAACCGGTCTGATTTCATTAAAACTGTTCTAAACATTGTCTAATCGTAGTTAAACTGTTCAGTTCCAATGATACTGCGAGTGTGTTAAGAGAAACTTGATCTCCCCATTCCTTCTGTGGACAAAACTTTGGTAAACAGGAAATACAAAGGTTACCAAAATGTGTAAATTTGCTAATTGAATATTACATGACACTGTTGTTTAAAGAAAGTACTCCAATATCTGGTGTTTAGGGTACCGTAGTGAAACAAGAATTTTGTTATGGTGCCTTGTAATTTTGTTATGTTCATTTGTCTGTCACAGCTTCTTTAATTTTGGACCTATGTGCATAAAATTTTGCGAATAGATGCTTCGTAATGAAATTTCAATTGATATGAAGCAAAATTACATTACATTTTTTTATTGCATTGTTACATATACGTAGAGAGGGGGTAACAAATTTTTTTGGATATTCTGTTAAGTATCATCATTGGATTGGCCCATTAAAATATATTGAAGGTTCTTACAACTTTTCATATACAAACCCCTTTTGAAATATATTAAGCTTAAAACTGGCATGCAATATTTCACTTCCTCTAATTTTTCAAAGAAAAAATAATTATGAAAAATTGAAAATAATATTAACCAACAGCTATAAAGACATCTAGCTGCCTGGGTAAGCACCACGCTCCAGGCAAGCATTGGTTGTGTTAAAAAGAGTTACATGTAATATTTTTTTTGCACTCAATTAGAAAAAGAGCTTATTTTATGTTTCATTTCAACGACAATTTATTCTTTTATAGCCAACAAATAGGGTTTTTTTTTGGCCGACACTTATTCCCGGACACCGTGTATAATTGTTTGTGATGCTCAAGAGCAACCTGGATCTAGCAGGTTCTTTGCCATTTACCTCAAGAGGAAAAATAGATCATCTAAATAATCAGTCTTTCATGTGGTCTATTAATATGCGCTGGATATCCGATATTTGTACAGGGTGTCCAGTGGCAGATTTCAATGTTTGAAAAATTGTAAAAAAAAACTACACCTCTAATACAAAGTAGGTTTATTTTAACTTTATAACAACAAATGCGGATTTCATTTTTTAAAAACCACGTCTTCCAAATGGCGGCCATAGAGTCTGACACACTCTTCCAGTCTAGCACGCATGTTTTCAAAAATGCATTTGCAGAACGACTGGGGTATCCTACTGACTTCGGCTCGAATATTTTCTTTAAGTTGTGTCACAGTGCTTGGATTTGTTTTGTAAACAACGGATTTTAAGTATCCCCATAAGAAAAAGTCACATGGGCTTAAATCGGGTGACCTAGGTGGCCACGGTACGGTACCGTTTCGGGATATGTTTTTTTCTGGAAATAACTACCGCACTGCATTCATGGACACATTAGCAGTGTGAGCTGTGACCCTGTCCTGCTGGAACCATGTGTTTTGGTTGAAGGATGGACTGGGCATATCTCTCCGAATTCACAGTTACAGTTTGGCTACATTGATTTTCAAAGAAATAAGGCCCTATGATTGCAGATGCAGACATGGCACACCAGACTGTTACTTTAGGCTTATGTAAAGGCTCTTGATGCATTTGTCTTGGGTAGTGGACATCCCAGTAACGAAAGTTCTGCTTATTCACATATCCTCCAATGTGAAAGTGAGCTTCGTTACTAAAGAATATGTTGCCCATCCGGGTAGCAGTACGAAATCTCAACAACATCACCTCCGCGTAAGTTTATCTTAATTCAAAGTCAGAATCGTGTAAATCTTGAACAATTTGAATTTTATATGGATGGAACTTGAGCTTTTTTCGCATTATTACCTGTAAAGTTGATTTCGGAATTCCCAATATCGATGAACGTGTACACAGTGATAAACGGGGATTTTCAACGACAGAAACCAAACACGTTCGACATTTTCATCCGTGGCTACCAATGGTGTAAGTCCTGGCCTGGGCCTATTTAATGTTGATCCTGTAGCTCTGAACCTTGCTACCCATGACTGAATGAGGTTGATCGATGGTCCATCACGTAATCGACGAATACTGTAACGATTATTAAATCGACGGCGTGCTACAGACAGCGAAAATCCACTCGAAATGTACGCCTCGACGGCAAAAGCGCGGTGCTCTCCACTCCACTGTTCCATGGCTACTAAAACATCCGCACCGCTTGCGCTTCTAACGACGCCCCCCGCGCCCCTCTTATGTGTTGTGTTCAGAAACTATGTTTGTTCAAACTTTGAAATCTGCCACTGGACACCTGTATGATTTCATGCAAGAATTAACAATTTTGATATTGATAAAATTTTTTTCTGAAAAGTTCTCGACGTTGAAAACCAATTTCTGTTCAATTTGCTAAGGTTAAATGCTTTATATTTGTTTTTCTCTATAAAATATTTTTTTCATACTACCAAGGAGTGGTTTTATTAATATACACAGTTTTTTAACTTAAATATTTATTTATTTGTGTATTTTAATGTATCTGATCGATACATATGGCTGACTTGTTGCTACGAGAGCAATCTTACATCCAACCAGAACACTAATCTAGCCCCGCTAGACAAGCAGCCAGAAATCAAAGCTGAACCCGTGGTGTGCCACGCCGTCAAAGGCTGTGTGCCTTGTGATCATCCCAACACATCACGGTGACAATAATATGTGGTAAAATACAGTTAAAACGCATAAACATTTTGCTTGCACACATACAATTTTTAAATAGTCACCGTCCGATGGGTTAATTAATTTATGAAATTAACGTTCATAAAATTAAGTTACATATATTAATTGTAAGTAATTATTAATTTGTTGTATGATATTCAGGGTGATTATTTGCAATATTTCATAATTTTTGCAATATTTCATTTACTTTATATATTGCATTTAAAGTTTACAGTTCTTTATCTGGTATAAATATAAACTAAGATATGTGTCAAGGTTCATTTTATTATTCAATATTATTCATGAATTGCATTTCATAATTTTCCTTATACTCCTGAATTTCAATTTCTCTTATCTTAATTGCTTCATTGTTATTTTAGATTAAGTATTAATTTGAATATTTACTCAAGAATAATACCATCCGCTCACTTCTTTACGTAGGATAAGGAAGTGGTACAGCTGAATATATGTATTGCATGAAAGTTAGTGATAAAAATGATTAGATAGAACCAATATAAGTGAATCAACATTGCCAAGTATCTTTTCTCAGTAATAAGTGGTGTGGAAGCGAGTGAGCAACCATGCTTAAGAATAAAATTAAACAATATATTTACCCAGATAACAGAGTAAGTAGATTGCTTTATAATTTTTTTGCATTATATTTTTAGTTTGTTAAAGAGAATTTAAAATATGGCTTTGGGTTTGAAACGACAAGACTTATCATGGGCCATAAAATATGATAATATAAGTCCATGTTAAATGATAATAAAGGGATTTGTGTATATTGTATATTTATGACTTAGAGCACATGTTTTGAATTCCTTCATTTTTTAGAACTATTCAATTTACATATTGCTTGCAATTGTTACATTTTTATTCTCTTTAGTTTGTCACATCTGTCCGAGTGTTTGAAATAATTGTCACAATTAGATTGAATTTTTAAAAATGCATCTGTCAGAGTCCTTCCGTCATTGTTTTTATCAAACAATTATTTGGGAAGAAGTATAAGAAAATTCTGTGTGTTCATTTTTTTTCAATTTGTTATTATGCTTTTAATCAAAATATATGTTTTTTTGACTATGTTTTTATTTATTAAGCTATGTTTTTATTTATCATGGTTTTATAATAAAATAAGAAATGAAGTATTATTGTCAAATTGACAGTTTAAAGCTCAAAATTTATGAATTATTTCCACAGTCTATATATTTTTCTTTATTTCCTCATTTAGAATAATAAAAATTAAGTTATTTTTAGAACTACTTGCTTAATCAAATAAAATATTTTGATATCTGAAGTTATATAATTTTATATTTTCACTGAAAGTACATATAATATCATAAACCTACAAAGAATAGTAAGCGAGATGTATGCAAGAATTATAGCTGGATTAATGAATAAAAACTATAAGTGTATTAAGCAGCACACAATAGGGTCTCAAATAAGTTCAGGTCAAAAAAAATTAATCCGGCCTAGTATGTTTTTATGCATAAGAAAAAATTTGATGAGATGGTCAAAAGAATCAATTATCAGAGATTCTATTGATGCTAAGAGCAAAAAAACAAATAATAACGAGAATAGAAGAGCAATTTACTGATGAAATAATTAAATACTGCATGAGAGATGTTGGAGAATGTTTATTCACTGATTAAATAGTGGTGATGGCTTGAAGCGGTTATTTTTTTATATTATTAGCCATTTATATGTGGTAGCATAGAAACTGTGGAAGCATTTATTTTTTCCATATATATACTCACTTTCCAAGTATACATTCAGAAATTCGTCTTTTGTGTATATATGATTAATATCACACGATTGACACTTTATACAACTGGATAAAAATAGATATTTATGTCATAGTGTAGATAATGACAACACATTTAACTAAATTTGTTTTTATTTATTATAACCAAATCATACTGATGTATTAATTATCAAGTGGTTTGAATACTGTGGGAAATTGAAGAATTTTAGTGTAATATGATTCCATATGGTGGATTCCATATGGTATGGTAATCTGTTATTGATGTAAAAAGGCACTTTCTTAATTCAGTAGATAATAATGGTTTCAATACTTGAAATATAATTTTCATAAGGGGGACTTATCTGTTACGCTTTGCATTAATGTAGTATTAAGTATATGAACTGACAACACATATCATAATTTGGTAAGAAATTAAAGAAAAACATAAATTAAACCGAAACCCTATGCGAGAATGAATGAATTAAAAGAAAATAATTTTTCTAAATAATTTCTTTGTTACATTACTAAAAAAGTAAGCTATGATGAAACCTACATCAGTGACTTCAATAAAAGTTTACATGGAGGAATCTCATGGATTGATATAATTTCAAACTTTTATATTCCTTCTCTTGCTCCAAAATATCTATCCAGATATTCCTATTCTTGTTTTATTTATCCGGTTCAAAATTTTCTTCACCGTCTTCTACTACATCATGCCGTCACCATTTTCTGGTCCGGCTCAAGTCATTTTCGTATTGATTTTTATTTAATTTTTTTCAGATTCGTATGTCACTATTCATTCTGTCAGTGTCAAATCAGATTATTTATACTCATTTCAATTATTATGTTGTTTTCTTGCATATATTAATAATTAAGTATTCATTTTGGTAAACAGTTTTATTAATTTTTTATTGATGTGTTCTACTATTTTTACTGGTATATATTTCCTGTTGTGTATTCTAAAATTAGAAACAGTAGTAGCCAAATTGTCTTACGTCATCTAATATTTACATCCAGATTGAGATGATGATATAAAGCATAAATATGTACACATGCATGTACACATGTATACTTGCCAATACACATGCGTAAATATGGGCTATTGGTTAATATTGTTAAATACATTTACATAATAAAATTGTTTATTACTATATTAAATATCATAGATCTTTAAGAATGGTGTAGACTTTCAATGTTAATTAATTTCTAATATAGAAATAATTAGTATTATAAACTAGATATTAAGGCATAAGTCTTGTTAAAACACAGCATAAGCCTAATCATACAGTAATTTGGTACAGCACAGTGCTGAATAGTTTACTTCAGTATAAACAACTTCTTAATTAAACTTAGCTTTTGATTCAAAGTAGCAAACAATTTTTTAACCATTACCCTACGAAACCCTTCCTGTTATTAGTTGTACTGGTGTTATTTGCTATAAATTTTGCTGCGAGTTATCAACTAAAGAATGCAATAAGGAAATTAATAATATATTTGTTTATCCTTAAGGATGGCTCACATCTTTAAGGACCATAGAGGGATGATAAAACATGACCAGTATAATTTAGAAGAAGATCTTCATCTAGGTGGCCATGAGTAGTCATACTTGAAAAACCTAGAACTTGTGAGAGAAACTATAACAAAAGGGAGATTATTTACATACAAATAGTTAGCTGAGATGCTGATTTCCAAACAAAGTATTGAACAAATTATATTGAATCATCTAAAAATTAGGAAACTGTACTTTTTGGAGTTGAATGGCACATGGAGCGAGTTGCTATAAGTTAAATAATTTTCAGTCGAAAGAATAATTGTTTATTGCTAGATAAACTGAAGAAAGTTACAGCTCCAACACAGTACTTTCAAGAATCTCGCATCAGAGTGTTGGGTAATCTATCTTATAGTCCTGATTATGCATCGTGAAATTTTGATTCCTTCCATTTTGCTAAAATGCAGCTAAAGGTACAAATTTAGACCTAATAAGGAATAAAGAGTTAATTGCACCATAGCTTTTATTGTGTGATTCAACTGAGAAGGAATAATGGGAGTGCCAGTTTTATGACTGATTGAAGTATGTGGAGTGTGCTGCAAATTATTTTGAGGAACAATGAATACTTTGTTCCTACAACAAGACTAACCTTATATCAGACGTGAGAATGATTAATGTCAAATTGCCATCAAATTATTTCGGACTTATAACATGGATTGAGGACAATAACAAATATGAATAGGGATGTTAATGCTAAAGTGAAATGGTTAAAAAAATCTACTTTTATTTGCCAGTACTTCGCCCACTGTATATTACAATTATTCTTATTGTCCTTCACTCTTTACTAATTTGATGTAGATTTGCTCTTATTAACCGTTTGAGTGTCGATGAGCGCCATCACGCTCGTCCGTGTACTAACTAAATTTTCCAGGAGCGCGATGGCGCTTGCGAAATCAGTTGCTGTTTAGCGCGTGGTAGGGGACGTCGCTCGCATGCATCGCTATTTTTTCATCTTTCTACGTGTTACATAAAGTTCAAATTCTAATATTATTGGTAATTACAATATAAAAAGGATCCAGGAAAAGAAAATTTTTATAATAATGTCGGAATACGAAAATAATTCAAGTGAAAATGATCGTTTTTCAAGTTGTGAAGAAAGTGATAGTGGGAGTGACATTGTGGTGCGCTCACAATTTGGCGTAATGCAAATTTTGAGTGATAGTGATAGTAGTGATAACAATTATTTTGCTGATACGGAGGATGTACTGGACTGCGAAAATACGATGTGACCTTGATTTCAGTTTTTGTTATAATTTTTGTTCACAATATATATTTCTTTGTATTTTATTATCCTTGTACAAGTTTTTATTAAGAAAACACTGAAAAAATTATTAAAATTGGAAAATTTTTGGAAGAGATACAGTTTTTTTTCGAGACCAGGGGTAAATGACAAAATGGCATTTTTAAGTACAAATGAGTAAAAGACCATGACACTAAAACAGTTAATTTGTTACAGTTATGTGGTTCAGTCTTTAACAAATAATTACGTTTACCTGAATTTATTCTTACTGACTTTATTACAGATATCTGGATTTATTGGCCTCTTGCTTCTGGGTGTGTTAATAGGTCTCGCAGCGTTGGCACAGACTCTCAACACATTGATGCCAGCTCCCGTATCAGAATTAGACGCTGTAAGTAGTTATGGCGCTTTCTTATAAATAGATATGTTTGCATATACGCAACCATGTATATTGGAAGAGATAATGGGATATAGATACTGGGAATTATTTTTGAGTGTTAATTATGGATTTTGAATGGGTAAGATAGTAGATATTTGGTATACAAATATAATATTTTCAAAGACTTTAAGATTAAGTATGCGGCGAAATTATGAGAATATGTTGTATTAGCTTCTGATTGGGGTTTTGGGATTTTGAGCTTTTGGGTTCGCGAGTCATCTAAGTAATTAAATTAATATTCAATTTGCAACATCTATTGGTATGTTGTAGCACTAATTTAATGTATAAATACAATAAAATGGTAGAATAGGCGTGTCTGTACATTGAAGTCATTTAAAAAAAAAGGAAGTCGTAATAAAGGCAATAACACAATAATAAAATTTTTGAAAATTTTTTGTTACCTGTTATTGGAACTACTTACACAATTCAGATGGAATTTTTTGAGAGACATAGGAGTTGACTTGAGATAATATTTTATTTTATTTCTTCGAAATTGGTTCACTCAATCAGAACATATGCAAATTTAAATATTTTTAAAAATTATTTTACGTTTATTAGCAACAGCACTGAAGTGACTAGCTGCTCAATACGTAGTTATTACTGAAACGTATGTTGTACCTATGCACATCAATTGAAAAGCTCTACTTAAAGCCAGCTCAATCCAGTCCAAAGCAAACTAGCCCATAGCAAACCCAATCAAAAGCAAGCCCAACCAAAACAAACCTAAATAAAAGCCAACATAACAGAACATATCCCAATCAAACCCAACCCAAAGCAAACGCAACTAAACCCAACTCCCAACGTGTCATATTAAATGTTTAATTCAAACGTTGGTTGACAGTGTGATTTGAAAATTTAATATAGGTTCACAGTGTATTGCACATCCAATAGTACAACATTATGTGAACTTATGTTAAATTTTCACATCACTACTTTTCAATATGCGGGAAAAAAAGAGACTGATGTATATATTGATGTAGATTATGTAGTTAATGCAATAACACACACATACAGTAATCCTGTAAATTTAAATTTTTTAATTTAATATGTACAAGTACGTATTAATAATTAAATTATACAATATTGTTTTAACATGTACATTTTGCACAACACACAATATTAATTTTGGAAATGTTAATGGAGACGTTATATGGGCACTTCTAGTTGATTAAAAAATTTGAAACCTTTCATTTGGATGGTATGTCAGTTGTAGATATCTGGAAAAATTAGGCAGATATTACCAATTTTTCATCTAACTATATTAAAAAACTAGATTAAGTGTAAAAATCGTAATATGTAAACTTTTATTTTATCGTTTCTCTAAGAGGATCATTGGTGCAGTATTGGAGTTTGAATTCAAAAGTATTGGGATCAGATATCAGATAGAATATTTTTTTATATTAAAATAAAACAAAAAGTCCTATAGTTGTTTGTATAGTTATTTTTTTTCATTAAATGTCCTATGACCCAACAAATCTTTGAAATCCAACAAGCCTCATAGGTATGGGATTAAAACATTTAAACCTATCGTTGAATAATGCTATAATGCCTGGAAATGCATAGGCAGAAATTCATACATATAATAAACATTGAAGAGGTTTAAACATTGTTCAGTAACGACAAATTCAGTAATGACAAAACATTGCCAGATAATGTTTCTCTTCTTCATAGTCTTGAGAGTGGACTTTAATTTAAATAAGATAATGTCTTTAACAACTCGGTACCAGGGGTCAACACGGTTTAGTGAAGAACGCACATGGAAACATTTCAACATAATATATGGGAATGGACCAAAAGTGGCAGGTAGTCCTGAGCATTTAAAAGCTACTTACGATTTAAAGGAGTTACTGGATGAAATTGCTTTAACGGCTACGAAGTCTGTGCAAATTGATCATCAAATAATTAGTGGTTAGTATCTTGATTTTTTTGTACTGCCTAGGTATATTGCTCTGTGTTCCAGCACCCACGGCACGGTATAAAGTTGAATTAAAATATAATGTTTAAGATTTATAATGAGCACCTCGAGCGTGCTTTGTCCTGTTAGAGATCAAGGTTGTAAGTGCGTGGGATAAGTTTGAATTATTTTAATAGTGAGTTTCCGTGCCCGGTTCCCTGATTGGCTGGGTTTCTCATTCTTGATTGGCTAGCATAGTTCTAGCTGGCTTAGCAACTTATATAATATTAGTGACCTATCCCGACTTCGTATGGATACTGGACTTTGGTTAATAAATATTATAATTTACTTGTAATATTCCCGTGCCGTCAAAAACATATTTCTACTTCTGTTTACTTTCAAAAACCTTTAATTTCCCTTAAACTACTTTTTAATAAGAATTAATGAATTGGCCTAAACTTCACCACAATTCGGGTGTACATATTATTAGTATATCTGTAATTATTTTACCATTGCTCATCACAAAAGCACCCAGACCAGCGACTTTTTCTGGGACTATGTTGGCATTATTAAATATATCTCAAAAATTATACCACATATATTATATATAGTATATACTATATTATAGTCTATGGCAGTTTGAAAACTATAAGCTACGAGGGGGTGTTTTTAAGTTCGTCGAATTGAAGATAAGGAGTGAGAATAAAAATACAAAATTTTTTCTTTTTCAATATATTCACCTGCTACCCTAATACATTTTTATGATCCTTCAATTACCTTATGTATACCTTCATAAAAAAATGTTTCGTCTTTGCCCGAAAAATAAGCTGAAACTGCGTCCTTCACTTCTTCATCGCTTGAAAACTTCTTTCCACGAAGTTCTTTTTTAAGGTTTGGGAACAAATAATAATCACTGGGAGCCAGGTCAGGACTATAGGGTGGGTGTTCCAAAATATGGAAGCCCACCTTGTGCAAGGCGACCAGCGCAACGCGGCTCGTGTGAACGGGCGCGTTGTTGTGCAAAAGGAGGACACCTGTGGTCAATTTTTCCCTTTATTCTTTGATTGCTTCTTTCAACCTCTCTAGAATTGATGTATAGTATTCTCCGGCTATGGAAACACCTTTATCTTTATAATCCATCAACAGGATCCCTTCTGAATCCCAAAAGACTGTCACCATGATTTTTCCAGCTGACTATGACGCCTTAAACTTCTTGGGAGGTGTTGTGCTTTTTTTGTGCAACTGCATTGAGTCTTGCTTGGATTCAGGTTCATAATGATGAACCCAAGTTTCGTCTCCAGTAACAATTCGACTCAATAGTCCATCCTTGTCTTCACTACAGAGGTCCGAAAACACGCAAAAACACGTCAAGCAGTGTTGTTTTTGAGGTAGTGTGAGCATTCTCGGTACCCATCTTGCGCTGATCTTTGTCATGCCAAGACGATCATGGAGAATTTTAAAAATTGTTGTATCCGATACTCCAACCATCTCTACAAACTGTTTTTTCTTTAGTTCCAATACTAATATTTCAACTTTTTCAATAATTTCCGGAGTAATCATTTCAATCGGCTGACCAGGGCGTGGGAAGTCTTCAAGTGAGCCTCTACCCTGTTTAAAGAGACTATGCCACTTGTAAACCATGGTTTTACCCGGGCAAGAGTCCCCGTAAACGGATGCCATCTCTTTCAGACTTTCATTGCTTGGTAAGGAACTTTATAACGGCGCGGTACTCGATTTTTTCCATAGTTCAGACTTTCTTCCACGTTGTTTGTTCGACGATAGTTCAAAGACTAATGATCCGATTATATATCCGAGATATGATAAAACTTAGTATTTATACTAATAATGACTTACTTAACTAGCTATCATTCTGTTAATCACCTTTACTAATGGCCTACCTTTCTATTCCGCGAACTTAAAAACGCCCCCTCGTATCATATTGCAAAGGTTGTATATCAATTGGATTAGTACTTTTGTGTGGATTCGTAAAAAACCAACAATCAAAATTTGCCTTATTATCTATGACATTGTTAATTATTGCATAAAATAGATAAATTAAAGGTAATGAAGACATTATTGTATTAATAAGTGAGACATTGGTTGTGAATTATGAGGGTATAACAATAAGTACTTGTATTAGGAATGAAGATGGAAGTTTTTCTTTAAGATTTATTTTCCTTTTTCAAATGTAATCTCGTTTTAGTACGATCCACTTTTCCCCATGTCGCTGTTGTTTCTTCAACCCTTCCGAAAAAGATGATTTATCATACTCTTCAAAATATGTTTCTGACTCATTGATGAGCTCCACATGCGAGCTAATATTTTTTCTTGCAAACAGCAAAGGACGAATGAGTACAATCTGTGTAACAGCTATTTATATTGCAATTCATGCAATTTATCCCCTACAATTCCAAATGAATAAGACAGTGTATTATTGTACAGCATTTTTTCCTTTGGTAAATTGTGCCGTGTCTCCTTCAATTTCTAATTAAATCGATCCAATAATTCACTGTGGAACTGGCCTGCGACCGTACTTATTTTCTTCAAAAATTCCATGAGGATTATTCTCTTCGCATTCCAAAAAATTGGGGCCATGAACTTTGTGATCGGTGGAACTTTGCCATTTTCAGAGTAGATTCACCCAGAAAGTCCGTTGTTTTGACTGCAGCTTGATTCCTGGCATGTGGTAATGTACTATGTTACAGTATAGTATAGAAGACGGTTCTCATAATAAAACAATATATTCTCCAATATTTTTTCCTTTTTATAGTTTGTTCTCATTACTAAAACCATGGACATTTATAATTTTTTTATCGTATTTATCTTAACCAAACATTAATGACCACATTTGGTTGATTGATGTTTCATATAATTGATCTTCGGTTAATTAACATTCCCTGTATATATGAAAAACAAAAAGATGGAAGACTTAATCATTTGTTTTATCTTAGAAGGAAAACTATTTCGTTGTAGTTTAAATTAGTAAAATCAATCACTTCATGGGTTTAACATTTTTTCTGGAGAACATTTATAGTTTTCTCTCGTGAATATAAGGGAAAACAAATTATAATTTAAAGTCATATTAAAACTAAAAGAGCACTTTTCTAACAAATGGTTGAGAATTGTAACATGTGGGTATGTAGCAGTATGTATTTGGGTTCTCCTAAAACCCGCTAATTTTAAGGTATAACGATCACTTTGTATTGCCACTTGCATAAAATTTCATCTGCTATTCATTTCTATTGGCATTTTCAAAAATGTTTGTAATATTTTAGCTAAATGAAAATTTTAGTTTCATAAATTCTAATAAAGTGCTTTGCTTAGAAACTTGGTTTACCTACCAACATTGGATAAAATCAAAACTATCCATTAACATTTCGGATGAATCAATTGTATGTGTATATGTTTGGAATTATTTTCAGTACCTTGCACTTTTATTGATAATGCTGTTGATAAAAATAATACTTATCATACTGAGAAAGAACGGACAAATAAAAACAACATTATTATATTTTAAAAATATTGACATATTTTAAGTTTGATGGATCATTTAAAGTGAACAAGAAGCAATGTTGCTTTAATTGGATCAAACATTCAATTTACTTTAGTCATGGAAGACACTTATGCCAAAAATTTTATATAAATTATGATCAGGAATTTTATGTAGATTTTTTTTACTGGAGTTACAAAATTTTAGAGAAATTAAGCATTACTTGTATTGTAAGTAAATGTCCTAATTTTATATGTAATCTATTCTGACTATTTCAATTATGTTGTACCACTATTAAGTTATCGTGTTTATTTTATGGTTTCAGTCTTTTGTCTGAATGGTTTCAGGTGACTTCCTTCTGGAGTTTTCTACACCTTTTGTTAATGCTTATCAAGATGTGAGTAATATAATAGCGCTCATAAAATCGGACACGGGCGCCAACACCACCCTGCTAGTAAATTGCCATTATGATTCTGTTCCCACCTCTCCCGGTATGTATTTCTACCTGTATCTATTTATACAAGCATTCATTTGCATACCAAGGTTACAAGTACATAAGAGAATTCAAATGCCTTTAATTTATAAAAAGAATAGATTAAAATTTAATTTTGATAATATTATGATATGATCTAGATAACCCATTTTCACTATAATTCTTTTTAGAACTAAGTTATAATTTTTAGTACTTTCTAAAACTTGCTTTATTGCAGACAGTACTCACATTGAATTATTTGAAGGCAGTAGAGACTTTTAATTATTTGAAAGAAGTCGATTTGTGTAGTTAGAGCAATGTTTTAAATTATTCTTTAAAATTATATTCGAGATCTTATAGGACTGCAATAAAATTTTGTTAATTTTTAGGGTTCCATACTTGAAGAGGGAAAACTATAAGCTCACTCACGTGTGAGTCCATCTATCCATAGATCCATTTTACATCAAACCATTTCTAACAAATACAATTGTGTTTCTCAGAAACAGTTTGATGTAAAAATTTGAGATTTGGTGTAGCGATGAAGCATAATAACCTATGTATATTTCAATAGTTAATACTTAAAAATATTTATATAAAGTTTCCGAGCGAGCAAACAAAGAAAATCATTTTTTTTTTAAATATCAATTATTGTGTGGTGTAACAATTGAAAGAGAAAGTTAAAAGGATTACAAAACTGCAATGTAAGATAGTTTTGTAGATATTGCTGAAAATATTCATACCATTTTTCTCAGTAAAACATTGATGCAGATACTTAAAATGTTACAGACTTTTAAAAAATTTAAATCTGGATATATTTCAGTTAACACTTACAGCCTTGAAATTAAAACTAAATAGAGATAATTTTACCAAATAATTTTCAAACATTAAATATATTTGGCGTTAATTTTGTAGAAATTCATTATACACAATGAAATGAAACTACGTGATTTAGTATTATTTCTACTTTATTTAAATTCTTTACCATGACCTAGGTTTCTTTGTATTACAACATCTTCAGGTGGGCAATTAGCAAAGATTCAAGATAAGATGCTAATTGCCCATATTTGTAATGTTGTACTCAATAATATCTAGTACTTTATTGTTTGACATTGTCTAACATGATACTGGGAATGGTGCCTTCAGTAATGTGGGGTTGCTTGATTAACAATCTATTTGCTTTTTATGACGTAGGTGATTCGAGTTTGTATTTAATTTTGTCTATGGCTATTTAGTTGTTTATTATTATTTTAGGTGCCTCAGATGATATCATTTGGTGTGCTGTGATGGTCGAAGTATTTTTTATAATGTCACGTCAGAGTGAGGCCATAGAGCACAATATTGTTTTTCTTTTCAACGGGGCTGAAGAGAATCCATTCCAGGTAAGTTTACAGTTATTTGGTGAAGAAATTTAGATGGATAGGGGTTCAAGTTAAAGGCAAATTATAAAGTGAATTTTAACTTTTTCGTTTCATAATATAATTATGAGCCCATACATCCTTACTCTAAGTGTGTGCCCCCTTTGGAATCCTGTCCTCCTTATACCTGACGTAATTATAATAAAAAAATTAAAGAGTGTATAAAATTGTGTAACAGTGGAAAACCAAAAATTTTTAAATAATTTATTTCAACAATATATAACATTTTATTATAGAACATTATAAATGTTTTAAAAATTATACTGATAAGATTACTATGAAGTCATTTTGTAGAAAATTTTTAAAAAGTTTCTGCTTTTTATTTAATTATCTACTTATTATTGAAATTTTTAGGCACAGTAACAAAATTCATGAATTGTTTAAAACTTTAAGATTTTATGGTTTTAAAAAAATTCTTTTTTGGTTTTCCTTTTACAGGGTGCTCATGGTTTTTTAAAACACCTCTGGGCTGAAGGTATTAATGGTCTAATAAATTTGGAGGCAGCAGGTTTGGGCGGTAGAGCGACAGTGTTCCAAGTAAACGATCCACGGATTGTGTCACATTACAGCAACTCTGTACCTCAGCCCAGTGCGCAGTCTTTGGGTGAGGCTCTATTCCGAGCCGGTCTCATACTCAGTGATACTGATTTTAGAATATTCCGAGACTTTGGTGATATTAAAGGTAGCAAATATTAATTTAGTTGCTCTTTCTATTACCTAACATGTTTTCTCTCTATTATTATTTTGCATTAGTCAAAGTTAACTTACGTGATACTAACATAATAAATTAAAATATTATTGTAAATCTCTAAATTTATTTCACACATTTTATTACTACAATATAAATAATGCTATAAGGTTTTAAAAAAAAGCGTATTAGAATTTTAATCATTTTTATATTAAGAGTTTAATGGATATTCAAATGTTGTAGTGTAAAAGGAGAAAGCTTTTAACTTTATTTGATCTAAAAATATTACAGCTTACTTTTCAAGTCTGCATTTCGAAGTGCAGTCTTAATTATGAAAATTTTACGATATCTTTTTACAAAACACTCTTTTACACACACACTTTCACCACACTTTTTATGAAAAATTGTTTGAAGCTTTGAATTCTTATCTTAAAAGAAGAGAAAATATTTTAGCGACATACTAAAAATGAAAGTAAAAGTAAAGTTCTATGCCTTGAGAATCATGTTCAGATTTTTTTCTCAAAAAATCATAAAGAACTAATATTTAATTTATCCTTAAACCTGTTTTTAATTTAGTAAACTAATAATCAGTACATGTCTTTGATTATTTTCTTTTTTGTCCTATTTATTTTAACAATGTTATGAATTTTTAAACCATGAATGAATTATTGAACCAGCAACATTTGCATTTCTCTTATTTTATTTCTGTCCGTATGAGATTCTAAATATCAATCAAAATTTTCATCTGCATTTTTGTGTCCTGTTCCTCGAACAACCACTTGGTTGGGTGAGTTTGTTCTTGAGCATAAGAAAGATCACATAGTAAACAAGAAAAATTATACATTAAACAAGAAAAATTAAAACGTAATCACATTTAATCCTTTAATGGAAATTACAAAATGTATGTAAAACATAATTACATTTTAATCATTTTTGGATTGGAATTTTGAAGAAAAAAACTATTCTTATATCTTTTCAGTATAAGTTAGAAGCAACCCTTTCTTAATAGGGTAATACAGTTACATTATAGTATTACCGTATCTATAAAATTTCATGTTTTTGAATTTCTAGATCTTTGGCATGTTTTAGTAGTTGAAGTTGGGTGTTCATATGTAAACTAGTCAGTTAGGTTTGATTTTTATATATATAGATTGATATGAATAGTTTCAATGTGTATTAAAATTACTAAATTTTTGTAAGAAATTTAAAGTTGTACTAGATTTATCTGTCAAATTTTGCTAATACCCTAGTTTTGTTGCATTTAAATAGAAGAAGTAATCATTAACTTGTTGAAAAACTGCAAAACAAAAGTTATTTGAAAAGGTAATACCTTTTCAAATTTCCATTGTACTATTATTCTTTCATTCATAGCCTGTTCTATCATGCTTTGTTGGTTTGTGGTTTCTTTCCAATTCACAAGCCGTTGTTTTGTAAATATTTATTACTGAAAGTATATGTTAACTAAAACTGAAAACTATTACATATTTAAGAATTTGTCAGTTTTAGTGTGTCTAAAATCTACCTCTGAATTGATTGTTTCTATTATTTTGCTTTGGTTGACTGGGAAAGATTGCTCTTATAGCAACAAGAGTATATATATACATATACAGGATGTCCAGTGGCAGATTTCAAAGCTTGAACAAACATAGTTTCTGAACGCGACACATAAGAGGGGCGCAGGGAACGTCGTTAGAAGTGCAAGTGGTGCGGATGTTTTAGTAGCCATGGAACAGTGGATTGGAGAGCACCACGCTTTTGCCGTCAATGCGTACATTTCGAGTGGATTTTCGCTGTCTGTAGCACGCCGTCGATTTAATAATCGTTACATTATTCGTCGATTACGTGATGGACCATCGATCAACCTCATTCAGTCATGGGTAGCAAGGTTCAGAGCTACAGGATCAACATTAAATAGGCCCAGGCCAGGACCTACACCATCGGTAGCCACGGATGAAAATGTCGAGCGTGTTATGGTTTCTGTCGTTGAAAGTCCCCGTTTATCACTGTGTACACGTTCATCGATATTGGGAATTCCGAAATCAACTTTACAGGTAATAATGCGAAAAAAACTCAAGTTCCATCCATATAAAATTCAAATTGTTCAAGATTTACACGATTCTGACTTTGAATTAAGAAAAACTTACGCGGAGGTGATGTTGTTGAGATTTCGTACTGCTACCCCGATGGGCAACATATTCTTTAGTGACGAAGCTCACTTTCACATTGGAGTATATGTGAATAAGCAGAACTTTCGTTACTGGGATGTCCACAACCCAAGACAAATGCATCAAGAGCTTTTACATAAGCCTAAAGTAACAGTCTGGTGTGCCATGTCTGCATCTGCAATTATAGGGCCTTATTTCTTTGAAAATCAACGTGGCCAAACTGTAACTGTGAATTCGGAGAGATATACCCAGATGTTAAATGACTTTTTCAGAGTAGAACTACAGAATAGTCCATCCTTCAACCAAAACACATGGTTCCAGCAGGACGGGGCCACAGCTCACATTGCTAATGTGTCCATGAATGCAGTGCGGCAGTTATTTCCAGAAAAAAACATATCCCGAAACGGTACAGTACCGTGGCCACCTAGGTCAACCGATTTAAGTCCATGTGACTTTTTCTTATGGGGATACTTAATATCCGTTGTTTACAAAACAAATCCGAGCACTGTGACATAACTTAAAGAAAATATTCGAGCCGAAGTCAGTAGAATACCCCAGTCGCTCTGCAAACGCGTTTTTGAAAACATGCGTGCTAGACTCGAAGAGTGTGTCAGACTCAATGGCCGCCATTTGGAAAACGTGGTTTTTAAAAAATTAAATCTGCATTTGTTGTTATAAAGTTAAAATAACTTTACAACAATAATACCTACTTTGTATTAGAGGTGTAGTTTATTTTTTCCAATTTTTTAACATCGAAATCTGCTACTGGACACCTGTATATATATATATATATATATATATATATATATATATATATGTATGTATATATATATATATATATATATATACATATATATATATATATATATATATATATATATATATATATATAATATTACATATGCTAAATGTTACATCAGAAAGATGTTATAAAACAAATTACTATTCAGCCTAGCTTCTGCTCCGGATATGTCTATTGATTTTGAAATAGGTTATGGTTGGATGTCTTAATAAAATTAATAACAGCTTTTTTTCTCTATTCCCTAACAGAAGCTGTTAGTGAATGGAAAAAAAATGTATGATAATCATTTAATAAGGTACACTCTTATTATGATCATTATGATTATTATAAGATAGACAGAAGACATACATACAGAGCCATATTATATTTACGACTGATAAACATAATTGTATAAATATTTACATACTCAAGAGAACAAACAATTTTTTAGCGTCTACATTGCCTTGATAACTGTGTCTTAAAAAGATGAGTAAAGTTGGAAAACCTGTAGGTTGAAGGTTTAGAATTAATGTAAATCTGGTTTGAAGTTATACTTGTTAAAGTGCTTCACTCATATAAGGATTGCAAGTTGCCAGTCATAAGTTATTTGATAATTTATTTCACAGGGGTGGATATAGCATTCCATACATATGGGCACGTGTATCATACTCCATATGACTCAAGTCATCTTTTCAATGATGGACTCATACAACACTCTGGGGAAACACTATTACCTTTAGTGAAATCTCTTTCTGCATCGGACACTCTGGAAAGCACGGTAAAATGGAATGAGATTTTATTCAATTTGTATTTGTTTATATTTAATAACAGGATGTAAATATTTTAACAAACAAACCTATAGCTAAAGTTGTTTTGTCATGAATATGAAAATTCAGTTTGCAATTTGCATATAATGTTATAGGTTTCATTCACAGGTTTTTTGAAAGACTGTGTCCATAGAAAAACTTCTGAAATAAGGCAATAATTATTTTCTGTGAAATGTGAAGAGGGCATATTAATGTGTTATATAAAGTTAATATAAAACAGTTTGTAAAATGACAAAGCGTAATTCTCTTTAATATCTTGAAGAAAGCAGTGAAAACTGTTTTTTGAAAACTTAAGTGGTTAATTTTCATGTTATAAAATATCATTTGGTAATTTAATATAAATAATAATAAAAATATCATTACTAATGAAAATGATTATGACATAAAGGTGCTAATGGCCTTATCTCAACATACTGTTGTGGTCACATAATTAAGAATGACTGATTCTGAAGTCACTATTAGGTGAAAAGATAGTAGACACTTTATATTTAGCTTTCTGATTTTAACATTTATCAATGTCAACATAAAGTCACTTTAATAGATATTAATACACTGTACTAGATAATGCAAAACATGAAAGCTCCATTAATTATTTCATTTATTTTACATGTATTTTAATCGTATTATTGTTGAACAAATGATTAAGGACCATTAATTAAGAACATTTATTATAGAATGCTACAATAATATATGGGTGGATATAGCGGTGGTCGAAATAAATAGATCATAGAGATCATAAAATAAACTTATGCATCTGTCAACATAACCTCTTCGGTTTATTAATCGATTTGTGTTTGCATCATAAATTTTTTTCTGATTTCAAATGTCAGTGTATAAGCCAAATTGTCGTCATTCGTGAGAAGTTTTAATTTTCTGATTCAATATGAAGAAATCTGCTGCTGAGGCTCATAGGATGCTTTCAAATACGTGTGGTGAGGTCGATAGTAGTGAAAGAACATCTCGTCAGTAGTTTCAACTCTTACAGAACAGATTTTGATGTTAAAGATCAGTATATTAAAAAATACACAATTGGAGACATTACTTGATGAAGACTCGTATCAAAATCAAGAAGAATTGGCACGATCATTGGGAGTGATTCAACAAGCTATATCAAAACACCTCAAAGCCATGGGAATGATTCAGAAACAAGGAAAGTAGGTACCGAACGAGTTAAAACCAAGAGATATTGAATGGTGTTTGTTTCAACAGTTGCTTGAAAAAACAGAAGGGATTTCTCCATCACATTGTAATTGGGGACAAAAAATGAGTTCATTACAAGAACCCAAAGTGTCTCCCAACTCCAAGGTCATGTTCTGTAATTGGTGGGACCAGTTTGGTGTAGTGTATTATGAGCTGTTAACACTAACTGAAACAATCACAGGCAATTAGTATCGAACCCAATTGATACATTTGAGCCGAACATTGAAAGACAAACGGCTGCAATACGACAAGGGATACGATGAACTGATTTTACAGGATAACAATGCTCGACCTCATGTTGCGCAATGGTGGTCAAGATATACTTGGAAACTTTGAAGTGGAAAGTCCTACTTCACCCACCGTATTCTCCAGATGTTGCTCCCTTTGAGTATCACTTGTTTTCATCAATGGCACATGGCCTGGCTGACCAGTACTCCTGGTCTAGTAAAGAAGTAAAAAATTGGATCGATTTATGGATCGTGTCAAAAGTTGACCAGTTTTTTTGACACGGTATTCGTATGCTGCTCAAAAGGTGGGAAAAAGTAGTGGCCATTTTGATGGACAATAATTTGAATAATAAATGTATACCTAGTTTTATTATTACCTTTATTATAAAGACCCCAATTTCTGAAAAAAACGGCGGAAGTAAAGTTGTACATTTAATATTATTATTTACAATTAAAACTATGTTTATACTGTTCACAATAATGTCAATTAATATTTTATAGGATCACCCTCGGTTACAATAACTGCCTTGCACTGGCAGTTATTGTAACCGAGGGTGATTTTGTCAGCATAAAGAAGCATAATGTCTTCTAATATTTACTTGTATTTTAATTGATGCCTTAAATTTTTTTTACTGTTCTAACACCATGTCTCGGGAAATATCCCCAAACTGTAATGTTTCCACCGTCACTTCACTTTTTTTTTGTATAACTAGAATTCAGTACTTGGTTAGTGGATCGATGGACATATTGTTTTCCATTTGAACCTAATCTATTTATATATTCGAAAATAAGATGTTTTTCTACTTCCTTTATGTCCAATTGCCATACTTTCTCACAAAATCTAAATGAGTTTTCCGGTGTTCCTTCGTCAAAAATGGTACTCTTCTAGCAATTTTTCGAAATAGTTTTGCATCTGCAAGGCATTTCCATATTGTACATGCAGTTACATCTTCAATGTCAAAAATTTCCCTCCGTATGTGTTGAGCTCCCTTGAACAGATCGGACTTCGCTTAACGGACGATCAAACAGTCTTGATGAGATGATGTTTATTGGGTTTTAGGCTTCTGAATGACTTTATCATTTCTGTTTAACCATCTGACGTGATTATTCATGTTGAAAACTTTAGTTTTAGAGCATTTCAAATGATCGGCTACCTTTTTTAAGATTAATCACGTTCATAATGTGCCATTTAAATTTTTTCTAGTAGATGGGTCACAACTATTATTTTTGTCCATGTTTTTTATATAATTAAGTATCAAAATATCTATTAAAACTAAGAAAATGCAATTATAATGACAACAGAATATACGGGAATCCGGGAATCAAATTCAGTATAAATTGTATTATAAATACCATTTACCCTGAATTCGATTATATATCTAAAATTTTCTATCTTTTTCATGCATTCCTAATTATTTGTCTAATGGCAAATAGAACTGGTTACTTGTAGAAATGGTCTAAGCAAGTAGCAAAGGTTAAAAGGTAAGCAAGTAGCAAAAAGAAAACCAATATTAAAATTAGATTGAAGTTCTGAGGAAAAAAAAGTGATAATAAAAATTTTAATTAACTAGTAAAAATTCCAGTCCCCAAGGTAATATATATGATTGCTTGGAATGCAGCGAAAATTACTACGAGATTGAAAAAAGAGATTAGCTGCAATGTATGTTTTGTAAATAATGACTGCATGAAAATAGCACTCCGTCCAACAATTCTTGCGATCCTTATAGCAAGAAAATGAAGAAACAAGAAACGGAAAAGAAAAGGTAACGAAAAAGGTTAAGGAAAAGAAAAAATGACCGGGAAATTAAATGGCCATCTTATAGGCGGCGGCTAACTTCTAATGGATTTTAACTTTGTCATGCGACCTGTATAGAAAATAAATGAAATAATCCTATAAGTTTGATTTTTTTACATTGCTTATGGATGACATGTAAAAACCATTTAAATTATCAAAATTTTGATGTTATTAAAGCTATACATAAATAATTTCTTGTTTACTAATTATATTTCTAATTATATGACCACAAATGTATATAAAAAAAAACAGTAATTACTGCCATGAAATATTCAAACAATATGGAGTAATCTCATAATTGTCTTGTTCATATTTTTATTATCCTGCACATTCACAAAACTCACAGACTGTAAGATGTAAACTTCACAACCTTTTTTAGATTTTTAATTATCAAATAGGGTATTAATGACTATAATAAACGTTTAAAATTATGTTTTTACTGTAGGTTTCGTTGGAAGGTGCCGTGTACTATGACTACGTGGGTGTATTTATGCTGACTTACAGCTACAATGCTGCTATTGGAATAGATATCGCTAGCCTATTGATTACTATATACAGTGTGATACATACATTTGTGTTCAATCTAGGATACAGTGAGTAATATTTAAAAGCCATTTACTTTAACCATAACGAGAATACCTCTTTGAAATCTACCCTTAAAGTCGCAAAAAACATTTCAGTGCAAGACTTTGGCAATTTCAAAGACTTGATGAGTATGTTAAAATAATCTTTCCACTTTGGCATTCATATATTCATTTATGGATTATAGAACAATTTAAGAAATCTCCATTTGCTGTTTAATTTGCAATGATGTAGGTACATAAAAAATTCAAAATTATATCTTAGCTCACATCATAACAATTTTAAATATTGTTTAATAATATGTAATTTTAAAAATATGTTTAACAACTTTGAAATTATTTAAATGAATTAATTTAAGAAATTATGCAGAATTTTTAAGTCGTAGCTTTTTTCATAAATTATTTATCAATTGGTAATCTGAAAATGTGTGATGGTGGATTAAAAATGGGGTATGGCTATGTTGATGGCACGGCCGTTTATATTACGTGTATACATATGAGTTAATGGGTAATATTTTCTTGGAGAGCTGCAAACATTGTTTCTTGTCGCCAGGATTTACGTGTACGCAGATGCTGCAATATTGTTGTGTTTCTGGCATAGTTTCTTTTGATCATATGTGGTTTCATGAATATCACTGGATTGTTTTTGAGAACCTCTTTTCACACATACAATTTCTTCAACTTGGCTTTTAAACGATTATAAGCTGACAATATTTTGATTTTACTTTATTTTCAACTTAAATCACATATGACTTGACTATAATCACTTTTCATTAATATTTTATGCAAGCAATTAGTAGATCTTAATGAGACCAGTTTATTGCTTAGTGTCATTGCTTCAATGAATCCAAATTTATACTGTACAGAAGTTTCGAGAGGCGCAAAACAAACCTGATATAGTGGGGTTAAAAATTATTCAATCTGTTGGCTTTCGAGTGGTATAATTTAATTTTTGATATAAATGATAGATTCAGAGCTGCACTCCCAAATCATATACCCCAATTTTGTTATCATCACATTTTTTAAATTACCCTCACTATGGTAACAAATTTAAAAGTATATTCATGCTCAAAATCTTTTATCTGAAATAATTACAAATTAACTTTTAGCACAATCTTTACAAATTTTTTCAATGATCTCTTTACACAAATAATTTATATTTTTTTCACCTGCATTTGAGTTCTTTAGATACAGCCTTCAAAATTTTATTACATTGGGTAAAACACTTTTTGTTTGTTTTTTCACAAATTTTATTACATTGGGTAAGTCCTTTTAATCTCTAATTTGCATATATGTATACTCGATATATGAAAATATCGATACGATATATGAAAATATCTATAAATTGCAATTTATTTAATGTGTTTATGATCTGTTAATACAAATTATTGCTGAAAATATAAATAAAAAAATTAAAGAACATTTTAGGAAACAAAAGTAAAAAAAAATATTTATTATCTTTGATTTTTTGAGTGATTTACTAAAATTGAGTTAGAACCATATCTCTGATATTTTTATCATAACATAACAAAGAACTATTGGATTTTAGCACACATTGACTAATATCTTGATTCTTAATGTCAGTTATAATTTTAACTCAAACTTTTTGCCATTTCCTGTCGGTATGAAATTGAGAACAATGAGGAATTGAGATAGGGGAATAAAGAACCAAATTTATTTATCGAAGCAGCACCCCATTTTTTCATAAACACCCAATTTCCTTCTACAATTGAAGACAAGAGCGTAGAATACTAATATTTTTTATTCAATCCACATCAATTTACTGTTGTAATTAGACTTGTAATCAATTTATTATCAGCTTTATATCAGCAATTTATAAAAAATGTCATTGTTTTCCAAAATTCTCGGTGAAAGTCATCTAGTAGTCACTGAAGATATAAAACTGATGGTGAAACAGCCTATATTCTCGATAAGTCCTATACTATATAAATAGAAAATATTCCCAGAAGTAACTTATGTCCAAGATGAAGAAGAGTCTAAAAATTGTAGCATTTACAAGTGGCCAGTCAAATTATTTCCAGTAATAGAAAGTAAAAGAGAATAACATTTCAAAACAGGATAATAAATTTTTTTATTGTGACAAATTAATAATAACTTGGTCGGCTTGATGAAAAGATCATGATAAATTTTTTAAACAATGTATATTTTACAAAGATAATGCCTTCATGTTAACAAAAATTACGTTTCAGTGAAACATTTCACTTATTGTATTAAGAGCAACTTGAATTATTCTTTCCCCGTAATTACAGATGTACACACTTCAAACACTTAATCATTTTAAATATTACAGAGAGGGAGACCTTATGGGAGTTTGCCTGGCATATTGCATCAAGATTTTTAGCAGCAGTAGCAGGTTCATTGGCTATACTTTTAGCATTCGGACTAATGTACGCCAGTACTATGCCCATGCGATATTATTCTCGTCAATGGCTTTTGGTTCCTCTTTATTGGATGCCATTTCTCCTGGGTGCTGTGTGGGCTTCCATAGGCTTCGACTATTGGAGAGAGAAAAAGGTTAAATAAGTTAATTTGTTTTAGATATGGTAATGAAAGTCAATATAGTTAATAGTCGCTACATTTGCTATATTATTGTGGTCGACAAGCAGCTACCTTGAGACAAAATCATCAGAAGTACAATCAAATTATACATATATAAATTATAGTATTTAGTACATATATAAATTTTTTGATGACTGATGAAGAATATTTTGATGCGAAGTTTTTTTATATACGTACTCTCAGCATTTTTAGAAAACTATCCCAAAAATCATGTTAGAAATAAATCGTTTAGTCGTTTTTCCAAATATATTTTCATAAAAATAAAGGAAATCAGAAGTACTATCAAAGTGAAACTTAAAATGTGATAATGACAATTCTTTTGAAAATTATTTAGAAGAGTTTTCAAAAAATTACTGTTTAATTGTACATATATAAATTTTTTGATGACTGTGATGAATATCTCAGCATTTTTAGAAAACTATCCCAAAAAGTCACGTTAGAGCTAAATATGTAACTGTGGGAATGGTTTGATGAAAATAACACAAAAAAAACCTGTAAATGTCTCAATACCAGATTTAATTTTTTGATGAACGAAACTGTTGTCAACACATTTACAGGATTTACAGTCACTGGGTAAAATAGTTTTTTTCAGTTTTCGATCAGTTTACACTCTTTAATGTTTGTACTTCTTTTTTCTTTCTTGGTATTGTGATTGTATCGTAATTTTGATTTCATCATGTCGTGCTATGTTTCTTATGAAGTTGGAGTAATTAAGGTCATATTTATGTCTTATGGTTTTCAGTCCGTGTTTTTCAATTGGAATAATTGTATCTAGCTTTCCTTAATATTGGCACCTTGTAATGGTTCAAATATTGGCATCATGTAATAGTATTGATGTGTTTATTACAATGAATAAATAACTAAAATTTAAATTACATTTTGCAAAATTTTTTAGAAAGAGTTTAATTTTATTTGACTTCTCCTCGAACATAGGTTTTAATCATATGACTAGAATCATTTACTTGAAAACAAATATACCTTTTTCAGACGAATATGACAGTATACACCCGCACAGAGCTAGCCATGGCAGCCACGAGAGCTATCTGGGCGTTAGTACTGCTTGTAATGCTGGCAGCGCACAATGTTACAGTTCCCATGACATACGTAGTAACTGTGCCATTAGTTCAGGTCTCATTGGTGGCCATTATATGTAGCCTGGTGTTTATCAAAAGGAAGGTGCGTGGCGGTAAGTATTAAAAAATTTAACCGCTTACGGCATGCCAAGTAGCATGTTATTTTCAGCAATGTAAGAATGTTTATATTTATATAGGTGAGTTATTTAATCCTTTTTAAGAAAATTAAATTTTTATTTCAATTGCACATATGCTTTTTGTATACCTGAAAATGATAAAACTACAGATTAAATAAAACAGTAACAAATATTAATTCTATAAAGATGGTAATTAAAAGTAAATATGAAGGGCCTGTATTTAAATACAATGGGTTCTATTGGACTAAGGTGATGTACAGATCTTCACGCATTTTAACTTATTATTATGGCTTATTATATGCATCAGCATACCTTTTTGTGAATTTTCAAGTTGGAATTTCCCGTGTGTCTTTCCACATTTTGCATGCTTTTATTATTTTATGTGCATACTAGCTTTTGCACTTGGCTTTAGCTGTGCGAATTTTCAATTAAGATGGCTAGATTTACTTGCAGGCTTTTGAGATTAGCTTTTCTTAGATTGAAGAGTAACCTACATGTTAGGTTGAATTATAAACTATACCGGTATCAAGTTTAATGTAAACTTATTACTATTTAGTCATAATTGAGTAACAAATATATAGACATAGTTTTGGTTTGATATTTTGTATTTTTAAATAAAAAAACCTCTTATAAAATTTACATTTTATCAAGCCTGCTATAGGGACCACGCAAGAAATACAAAGTTTTCTTTAAAATGTTAAAAATAAGAACTTTTTTTTAATGCCTGTTAATAACGGTGCAGTATTTTGTCGGCAGAAAGTAGTGTTGTTGAATGTTACGAGTAAATTATGTTACGAATGAAGGTACATAGTTTATTAAATTTCTTCCTCATAGATTCGATTGACAAAGAAAGCAATTTTGTTTGTTTCGTTTTGTGTTCAAACCACCTCACCAAATCCTTTTTTCTCCATTACTTTAATCAAATCATTCTTAAAAATTATTTTTAAGAATGATTTGATTAATGCCACATATCTATGATAATAATCTACTGCCTGATCACCAGTTTGGCTTTCGTCAGAGACATGGAACCATTGAGCAGGTCCATCGATTGGTCAAAAATATCCATAATGCCTTTGAGTCAAACCAATATAGTTCTGCATCTTTCTTGGACATATCCCAGGCATTTGATCGGGTATGGCACGAGGGACTGCTGTTTAAAATTAAAAAGAACCTACCCATAAATTACTACAGGGAACAGAAACTACGTCTCTCTATCCGATCCAAGCAGGAGTTCCCCAGGGAAGCGTTATGGGCCCAATACTGTACCTGCTCTACACAGCTGACCTCCCAGTCACAGAAGGTCTTGTTATGGGCACTTTTGCTGATGACACAGCAATTCTCGCAGCAGACCACCGACCAGACATAGCCTCACAAAAACTCCAAACAAGCCTTGACCAAATATCACAGTGGCTGCAAGATTGGCGAATCAAAGTTAACGAAATCAAATCAATACAAGTTACTTTTACTACCAAACGAGATACGTGTCCGGCAGTAAACCTAAATGGAGTACAGTTACCGCAAGCCGATTACGCAAAATACCTTGGCGTGTATCTCGACAGACGTCTGACATGGTCCAAACACATCCTGACCAAACGATGTGCAGCGGGCCAAAAAGTGCGAAACATGTACTGGCTCCTTAACAAAAACTCTCAATTGTCGCTCGAAAATAAACTATTAATTTATAAATGCACGATCAAGCCTATATGGACTTATGGCCTACAACTGTGGGGAACCGCGGCAAAATCAAATATTGAAATACTACAAAGGTTTCAATCAAAAACCCTTAGAATGATAGCTGGTGCACCCTGGTATGTCACAAACAACAGACTCCATTTGGAGCTTGGCATAAAATTGGTCCAAGAAGAAATCTCAGAGATGATAAAGACATACAGAGACAGAATCTCTAATCATCCCAATCCACTGGCTATAAACCTGATGAACCCAATAACGGCACCCAGAAGGCTTAAGAAAAAACTTCCCCAAGACCTTATATAGGGGCAAAATGAAATGAGTTCAAAAGGACGAACTCAGTATAAGACATGCTAACATACGCACCAATTGCTGAATGTCTCAAATGACAGATTGCAATAATAAGAAAAATAAAAAAAAAAAAAAGAAAAAATTTTTCTCTCAAGTTAAAAATATTGTTAACTTGGCTAGTAAAGATGGTTGGCGTTATCAAATACAGATGTTACCAAAAAGATTAACTAAACAAAGTTGTTTCTTTGCAGGTGTACTGTGGCTATCGCTGTATCTGTTTCTGCTCATTCCGTCACTGTTATTTTCCTTTAACATATCGATATCTGCATTTAACCTCTTTATTCCTATCCTGGGACGATCGGGACACAGCATGCCTTATCCCGATCTCGTGCTCGGGGGTTTGAATATCCTCTGCATCTTAATCACTTTTATGGGTTTGGTAAGTTTACCATATGTTAATTACTTACAAGATCATTGAGTTATGTCAAAGATGAGAGGTGTCATCTGGCATTGCCTGAGAAAAAATTGGCTATGTAACATAGGTTGCAATGTAATTTGGGTTTTAGCTACCATACAAATTAACTTCCAATCTATAAATTAATACTAATTAGTAAAAGTAAAAGTTACAAAAATATTAAAAATTTCACTTATCAATATTTGAAATATTAAAAATTATTCCTAAATATTTGAATGCGTTTTAAATGACATAAAGTGACGACTTTTGAGAAATTGTGTTATTCCTTTTAAAAGATTTTGAAGCATTTTAGTACAAAAAAGGCTAAATGGCAAAACAAAAGAAAATTTCTCATAAACAATGTTTGTATTTTTGCCTTATCATTATCGACATCGAAAATAAGTAGTAAATTTGTCACAAGCTCATATAGTATTGGTGCAACAAGCATAATATAAAGTATCCAATAGTTTTTTACTTATTTCAACTATAAAGTTATTTAGAGTGATTATATGCATTGTTTAATTTTTTTTGATCATGTACACTTAAAATGTATCGCATACACCATCTTATCTTCTTTTAACCATTTAGATCGACAACTAAGATATTGTAACTACCAAAATTACTCCTCTATATCTATAGAATTTTAAATAAAATAATTGGAATAAAAAAATTTAATACTTATTATGTACCTACTTTGCACTAAAGAAAAAAAGAACAACATCTAAAAGTAATTTTGATTGGATTGTCATTGTTTCTTTAAATATATAATGTGGTTGTCACGTAAATACATTAAATAAACTTCTAAACCAGTATTATTTAAATAACATCTAAGAATCAATGACATAAGACCCTTTTAGCCTAATACTTACCATATTTACAGATTAGCAGAATTTATTTCCATAACAATTTTTAAAATTTAATTATTCATGTAACCTGTTTCATAAAATTAAAATTGCCAATTTAATTTCAGTCCGGTGTGGAATTACAATTCTCACGGAAGAGTACTGGAATAGTTTCCATTCTGCTACTTATACTCTCCCTCGTTGGAATCTTTGTTCCATTCAATCCGTATAGTGGAGACATTGATAGACCTTCTCCGCAGAGATATCAAATAAGGGTAAATGAGTTATTTATATTCATCAAATGAATTATTTTCTTTTCATGTATTAATCTACTAATGTACCTAAGGGCGTATAAGCGATCACTCTTGACTGATAAATGCTCACATTCAAATTTTCTTGGGTAACGGTAGTCAGAAAAAATAGACATGCCTGTGCTCTGTTACACACGTTTTATGTTGTTAACTCGAAAATTGCAAGAAAATATTGAATACAGTAGATAAAAATTTTGTGAAACCTTTTTTTCACATTTTTTTCTAATGTTTATAATCTAGTTGGTTCCAGAAGTAGAATTAAAGTACCCTAAACAGTATTAAGGTAACATACCTTATAAAGTATGTAATTTTTATTAACTCATTATTGCCTGGCTGTTTTATGATTTTACATAAAGTGGCCAATTCTCTATCTTTCAATAAATTATTTGCTTGCAATTAACTCAAAAAAAAAATGAAAACTAAAAATTAGCTGAAAAGTTAAACATATTTAGAAAAACAGTGGATGTATAAAACAAATAAGTAATGTTAAACCTACATTTTTTTAGGCTTCAATAGTTGAGCAAAGATCAAGATTCGAAAAAAAATATATAATATTAATACGAAGTAAAAGAAATTTCAACATCTGTCGATTTTGTTATTAATAATATAAAAATAATTTTCATAGTTTATTATTAATTTACTTAATTTGTTTACTATTAATAAATAATAACCTTTATTACTTTACCAAAAATTATTACAGCATATAATTCGGACATTCCACAATTTTGATGGCTCAATTATAGCTTCATCATCTGGATTCTTAATACCACCCCAAGATATAAATAGTCCGAACACTATACAGCATATATTAGAAAGTAACTTTGGCTACTACGCACGAACTAGCAACATGTCTCAGTTCTGTGATTATGAGCAGACTTGTGGATTTCCGGTTACAACACCATCAAGAGAGGTGCATGTGTAAGTGCTTCTTGTGTAATTGACTAATTTTTTGTAACATAAAAGTGTTATTAATTTTACAGTAGCTTTGCAAATATGTGCACGCCACTTCTTCTATTACTCACTTCTAGAATATCAAACCACACAATTCTTGACAAACTTGTCTGCCGCACTATAATGATAGATCTAAGAGACCTACATTTTTATGCTGACTTTTAATATCATCATATAGTCAATGTCTATGGCTTACGTATTTATTAATTTATCTAAACATATAGATTATCCATGTTTTTTGAAATAGGCTTAATAGAAAAGTTAAGTAGAAATAGAACAGATTGAGGTCAAGATAAGTTTCAAAATATTTTATGATAATGGCAATTTAAGGGGTTATTTTGGTTTAGAAATCCTTCATATTTTGTAATATTGTAAAAATGTTTACGATTCATAATGAAAAATTGTAACAATTTCTTTTACTTATAAAAAAAAGTTTTTTATTCTATATGAGTCGTAAAAGGTTTAAAATAATAATAAAAATAAAAAATTATGAAATGGTAAGCGTGTAAAGTAATTTTTTTAAAATTCCACAGTAATATTTAATATTTTAGTATGGATGGTCATTAATTTTAAAAAACAAAAGGTATGGCACAAAAATTATTATACATTTGTATTATTCCCTGTAAAATAAACTCATCTTTATACTGTCATGTTCAAATTTGTATGGGTCTTGAAGGTTTCTTTCAGTCTATGAATAGAAAATTTCTTTCCGTTGGCTGTGATATCTTGAATTTTGTCGCTTCTCGTTCTTTTTAGGAACCTTAAAAATGAAAGACCGATTGTTTAAATTTATCCTTAGTTTTAAACGAAAAAATTTCCCGAAGTGATTTTGTTTGTAATAAAGAAATATATACATACGACGACTAAACTATAACATAACATTCTTTCTTTTCCTAAATAATAAGTAATAAAATTAATACGATTTTCCATTCTCTTTAATTTATATTTTGTAAATTTTGTACATTTTATATTTGGTTTTCAGGCTCAGATCCGAATGGATTGAAACGGGTCCTCCTAATGCTCCGCTTGCCCCAACACCCACAGCCAGTATCACACGTCTACAGAAGGTGTGTCAGTATCCTGTTTGTGTCATCACATTACTAATAACAGGTTTGTTTCATTGTATGCATTACTACAAAATTGGCTAGATTCTCAGTTCGGTATTCTTTGCTGAACTCGACACTCGTGTAAGTTGTAGAGCTGGTGACATAATAGATGTACGAGGGAAAAGTTACATGTATAATAAATAAAATAACGTAGACAATGTGGGATTATTTGTATGAAAAATTACACCTTAAGTGGTTTAATTGTATAGCCTTTTTTTCATTGTTTTTGGCATGACATTAATTTTATTGTTTTTATAGTTAAAAATGTGGTTTACAAAAAATTTGTTACTAAGGCATATTGAATAACATAACTTACAAATTTATAGCATTTTTCTTTTTGAAAAAGTTGCTAAAAATATATGTTACTGTAATTAATTTCCTCTCAAAAAATTGTTAAAACAAAAATAAATGTTGCAGTCATGTATCTAAGGTAAATATATTTAATTGCTAGAAAAAATTACCTACTAAAATATTATTCAATAGGAAAAAATGTTGTAAGGGTCCTTAAAATTATCAAATAAATTACTGCATGCAAAATATACCTCCTCTACCATATAGATATATATATATATATATATATATATATATATATATATATATATATAATAATGGTACCTCCGATGTATACTTCTTCACCACATATTTATTGTGGTAAGATAATAGTACCCTGATAATTTTCTTACGCTTTCAGAGGAAAAATTACATTTTTTAATTTTCATTCGTATAAAATTATTAGGAAAATCAGTAAAGTCATATTGAATATTGTGAGAAAAACTATAGAGTTGTTTTTTAGCAAACAATTCTTGATGAAAAATTAGAAATGCGTAATGGATATTTCTAATTTCAGGAAATATTTAAAAGGAGACCCCAGATACAGATTTGAATAAAATCAGTCTATTAGTCTAGTTGTGATACACAATTTTTAGTTATTTTTCTAAATCGCTTTTACAGTGTTATAGGGTCAAAATTATTGGAAATTTGAAATTTAATTATTAGGCGATTACAACATTTCTTTTACTTCTATCCTTTTTCAAAGATAAGCAATGGTTTTATAATTCAAGAAAATATTTTTAATATTAACTTTTTTAATACTTAATACATATTTTTTATCAACTATATATATTCTAATTCATGTTTTTAAAGGTTAATTTATTTTTAGAAAAAGTCTGCAAATTAAAATAATATCTAAATAATTTCACTCTTGGATGAATTATCTGTATTTGCTGAGACGTTTCCCACTCTTAAAATGAAAGCAATAAAGTTGATTCAAGGTTTTGGCAATGTTTTGGGACAAAAATAATAAAGAAATTATATTAATTTATGTATTTTATTATTTTTAGGCGCACCACATCAGAGTTTACAGATCACACCTAGAACAACTTGGTCTCTGGTCAAGTGGAATCTGGATACATCGCTCTTTGTAACATCAGAATTTCAAGGAAGACCGACTTACTTCATTTACTATTGTCGGGGAACTTTTAGCGATAATCCAGATCCATTTATTTTGGAACTCACTTTGGAGGTATGAGTCGTGAAAGTATTAATTTTTATGACATTGTCCATTTCTCATAAAGCAACATCACAGTGCAGTTATGTAGAAATTTTAACTGAAGTTCGCACGTTACTGAAGCTTACTTTTCAAACTTACTTTAACTACAATTTTTGTTCGTGTGTTCTTTATTGCTTAATTGCTAATTATGATTTAATTAAACACTCAAATACAACTCTATAAGGTAATGTAAGGAAAAGACAACTGAACTGGAAGCTGAACTGAAGAACTTATTGATAAACTTGTAAATTTCTTTTTGAAGATTCTGTAGGATTCTTCTTCTTTGTCAGCACTACAGCCTGGTGCAGGCCAAGGCTTTCCCCATCTGCTCCCTCCATACAGTATGACTTGATACAAGGTTTCTCCACCTGTTGACTCCCAAAATTTTTAGGTCTTTCTCTACGCTGTCTAACCACCTTGTAGGTGGTCTTCCTCTTCTCCTTGTACCTTCAATCTTTGCAAACATCCGTTTTTTTAACTGGGTCCAGATCTTTCCGTCGAAAAACATGTCCCAACCATCTAATTCTGTAGGACTTGATTATTCTCAAAATGTTCCCTTGCCTATATTTAGTATAAATTTAATTGTTATATAAGCATCTCCAGATATTATTTTCTTTGACCGCTCTAAAAATTGAACGAAGGATCTTTCTTTGAAACACGAGTAGCCTATTCTCTTCTGCTTTATTGATTGCTCAGGTTTTGCTATCATACAAAATGATAGGTCTGATGAGAGTTTTATATAGATTTATTTTAGTATTAACAGAGGTGAGTTTTGATTTGATTGTCTTTTTAGACCATAATAACATCTGTTTGCCATTAAAAATCGGTTTTTCTGGTTTTATCTGATTTTTACTGGTAATGATTGTGTCTAAATACTTAAACTGAGTGACTCCGTCAAAGGAATAATTTCCAATTTGGATTGACTACACATCATGCGCTCTAGAGCTTACTACCAAAAATTTTGTTTTTTCTTCGTTTACTACTAAGCCAATGTCTCTAGCAGCAGTTTCAAGGTTTCTGTATGATTATGTGCTAATATTAAATGCATACTAGATTAGAGAACATACTAGATTAGAATATATTTCTCAATGAATTTGGTATTATGTAAATTAGTTGAAAATTTGGGATTCAAGTGTCCTAGAATACTTTTACTTAATACACTGTTAAGCCACCATCACATCGATTATAGCTCAATAATCTTGAGGGATACTTTCTATCTAAATTAATGTAAATGATTTCCAGCTATTACAAATGTGATAAGACGGATGATTTAAATTGAATCCGAATTTCCTTTAAAGCTTCATCTTTACAGGTTAATCAAATATTTTCTACACGGTTTGCGATAGGGTCTGTAGGGTCTAATCTCTTTCACAACTCTCTTTGACAATATTACATATTTTAAAAACATATAGATATATATATATATATAAAATAGCCATATTTTTCTTATTTTTTAGACGAATCAAACAGGAGTTGACTTAGAGACCATACCTGCCATAGATGTTTCACACTCAGTACACCGCACACATCACGGACATGAGATGACACAACAAATGACAGATTTAATTGATGATTTGCCTGAATGGGTTATAGCGGTGCCTTTTATTTCATCACTCGATGTTTACATATTTTAAATTGTTCAACTAATAATAGCTAATACAAAATGACTGAAAATAGTTCAGTATGTTTTATAATACAATGTTGTCGTTTTAAAAAATATTAATTATTTTATTTCCATTTAGATATCAAAAAATTCAAATTGCATCTTTGTCTTAATGTTTTTCAGATTTTCGACATAGTTAAAAAGAGGGGGGACAAAAATAATACATATTTTGGAGACTTTTCTCTTGAAAGTGTTGCCGTATTACAAAATATTTTATTGCATTTTAAATGATTTCCTCTATGACTCCCGACTTAATTGGAATTGTGAGGAAAATGATCTCCTAGTTATCGTCTAGTATATTCCACGTAACAGTATTACTTACAATAAGTTATTTGAATTTTCCATTTAGTGAAAAATGAAGAAGAAAAAATTAAGAAAAAATTTCTTCTTTATCTTTCCATGGTCATTTAAATTAACCGTGTCTTTCTGTAAATTGTTATCATAATGTATGTTAATCTGAACTATAATGCTGTGACATATTATGATTTCATTTTTACCATTCAGCTACGGAACCGAAAATAGTGATGAAAGCAAATATCACCAGAGTATTCACCCAAACAAACACCAGAAGAGAAGACGTTGTGAATAGATATAATCATAGGGGTAGAAAATTTTACCCCTATGATTATATCTATTTTAGTCTCCAAACAGTTTCATGCTCCGTCAGTGAATACAACCTAATACCCTTAGTTTATACACTATGGAGTATTATCAATGCTTCATTGATGTTATCAATGCTTCATTGTTAACCAGAATATACAACAGTAGGCCATAAAGTAGTGCAAAATATTGGTTTATCTCTCTATAACAAAATGCCTGGGGTTGTTAAAAACATTTAAATATATAATGAATTTAAAAAAAACATATTTTTAAGTACCTATATAGACAGTACTTAGTCATAATGGTGATACACAAATTTTGTAAGATGCACTAGAAATTCTTAAATAAGATCCGATATTAGATCTTATTTAAAAATTTCTATTAAAGTTAACTAGAAAGTCACTAATTGTCGACATTCATTCCCTGCAAAGAGGATCGACTTATTCCACATTACTCATACATACAACCCAGGAGATATTTGTTCCCCTCATTACCATTTTAATTTTTTTTCAGTTACCTTAAATACCACAACACCATTTATGATTAGTAATGAATAAATTTCAATACTCGAAACTTGGGAAATTCTTTCAATAAAGTCTACAGCCATTGGAAGGTATGGTATAAACTTTGATCCTCTCAAACCTCTCCACGTTTAGTTCTGCCATCACATTTACAATTATGCCCTTTTTCCATCTTAATGAAAAAGGGCATAATTGTTCTATTATCCAAAATCAATGGTTGCCATAGCTATTATTAAAAATTCCGTTAAATTTTTATTCATTTTGTAGTCAAACAACTGACTTCCAACTATCATTTATTTGCTGATAACCTTTAAATATATCTCACTGCAGGGTTGATAAAATTTCTTCATGCCTTGATATATTGAATGCAGACTTATATTTGGACAGTCAGTGGGCTAGTAGTCAGGGTCTTCTGATTAAACCAATTAAATTGCGAGCTATCGTTATCGATAGTCAGGAAATTCTGTCATAAATATCTATATTTGTTTTATCAGTGTTGTTGCTTGACAGTTATTTTATCCTTTTTACTTCAACTGAAAAAGATCTTGACCTTCTAATTGACCATCATTTTGCATGGCCTTCTGAAGTAAATGATGTTAGTCATAAGATTTTCTTTAAAATACACTTTCTTAAACGACTTGAAAATTTTGTTCCATTTCGAACTAAAGAACAAAGGCCCAGGCTTACTGATCAATCAAATATTTAATTGGTTGCCCCAAGTGAATGATATTCTTCAACAGAGAGCACCCTATAAAATGTCTCCAACAGCTCATTCCATTCGAAACTAAAGCCCACCTCTGTCAAATGTTTTATTATATCTAAACTTTACTGCCTAATTAGTTAATGAACAAAAACCTTTTAAATTGATGTGTTAGCTTCAAAAAATATGACCATTTTTTGAGTTAAAATCACGGCTCAAGTGGTACCGTGGTATAGGGTGAATACTTCAGGGAGTGCAGAAATGATCGTTGAGGGATGTATTAAATATAGTAATAATAAATAGAAGTGGCAATGGGTTGATATAAATCCATCAATAGGCATTTATTAAAGGGAGCATATAAATGTATAGAAAATTAGTAATTAGTGAAAGTCTTCTTACTAGCACTCATTCTTCTTTGACGAGGGAAACACTGGCTGATAGATAATGATTATGCTCTTATGACATGAATAAAAAAAGTGATCTCAGGTAGCTCTCGCCAGCAGATTAAAGAAGAGATGGAGTCAAAAAAAAACACATACATAAAACAAATAATTCTTATGAGGAATATCATAAATCCAACAAATCTTTTCGAGCGCTAATTACATGTCCTAATGGGGCACATAGCATCATTGGCACGAAATACGTAACTATTATAAATGCCGGAAAAAAGGATACTTACTAACACCTGGAACCATTAGTTTTATGGACCACATAAAATAGTCATACAAACTATCTTCAATATGACATAGTTTGAAACAATTATAATCAAATTAAATAGACTTCCACTCTAATGTCCCTTATTCTAGTGTTCCCTTTTTATTTGTAAGTTAGGCTATAATTTATCTTAGAACTTTTTATTAGAAATTCTTTTAACATCTGTTTGTCATCATTGTTAAACACTGGTGTGCTAGTGTACTTAGTTGTAAACTCTTCTGACTTGATCAAAAATGAACAATGCTTGAAACACAAAATAGGCACAACCAGAATGGATACTACGCATATCAACCCATATAAAAAGAAGGGCCATAATTTTTCATACAAAATTGTTATTTTGAAACGCCGTTAATCTGACTTCTCTGTCCTTGACTCACTCTTCCTAAACAAAGTGCCTTATGTAATCTTTATTAACGTCCATTGCCTAATTTCTTACTCTCCATTGCTCATAGTTATTAATTTACTAATTAAAACCATTTTAAAATCTTATAAGAAATCTTATAAAATATCAAATTTTCTAACCGTACTATACAATTTAAGATATTAAAATGTCATTATTATACACATCTCAAAAAATTTAAATAAAATTGAATTAGCAGTTGTTAATAGCATCAGAATTCTGTAAGTAGCTCTCTGTATCACTAAGTAGTAATTTAACATACAAATGCAGACAATTTGTCCATCTGAAAACAAGGCAACCTTACACAAAAGCAGATATGATTATAGAAATATTGTGTAATCTGTTAAGGGATGAGACATATTTTCAAACTTTTATTATATCACCACTCTTGGCTAAGAAGTTATGTGATATCTTGAAAAATCAAGTCAAGGACTTGGGATAAAATTGAGTGATAACATAATACATTAAGATGTGTAAATATTGGCATAGCCAGCATTTTTTCTGGGAAGGGTCTAGGAGTGGTTGACAAAGCCAAAAAAAGATTTTGTTCATAATCATATTTTATAAAATTAACATATTTAAAAAATATCACATGTCACATAAATCGTGCTTTCACATCAATATCAATATTTAAAAATTTTTTCATCAGTCTTTAAATTGAATTTTTTTGGAGAGAATTTATTTCTAGAGAAATAATGCCCAGCGTTGCCCACCCTGGTTATGCCCATGCATATTAAATAAAAACATATCTAAATTGACAGTTATTTTATTTAATCATTTGATTCACTCTATAGTATAACGTAACAAGGCAATATTTTATCATACTCTCATTTTTTTCACACAAGTATTTATAAGTTTACTAAAAATTATGTTCTGATTTATGAGATATTTATATGCTTAAAATGATTTAAATACTATGGTTGTGACAAATTTAAACGACAACTCATTAACAACTTTTCTGAACCAATAGTACTTGCAATGTCTGTGTCAATAATTTATAAAGATTAACAGTTTTATTACAAATTTTTAAGTATCCATACATGACAGCTCTGTTTCTCTAAGGCTGGTCAAATGTCATTCATAAAGCAGAGTTTGAAGATTCTGGAAAATTGAAAATTACACTTCAAACGATGTGAATTAATAGTTTGGGAGATAGATAATAGTAGATACTAAATAGAATATTTTTTACAAGAGGGGTGAAATTACTATAAGTTACATGAGTTTTGTAATTTTTTAAATTCTTTCACTTTTTTATTTCCCATAAGTTCTATAAATTCCTGTGAGACCAGTTAACCTTCATTTCACCCCTCTTGTAAAAAATACAAAGAATAAAACATTAAAGTTTAATAAACAAATTTGAATAAACTTCTCTAAGATATGTATACAATTCAGAATTATTTGTTTAACATAATGACGTAAGTTTTTTTATTAAATGACCAATAAACATAAATTGTCCAAAAATAAAATTTAAAAATGGCTTCTTAATTTTTTATAACGTCATTAACAAAAAATAAACCTCGCAATCCTGATCAATTAACAATCAAACCTGATCAATTATCACATGTTGTAAAAAATGTAAATAATATCTAACCAATATCTTCTGAATTCTTCGATGATCAAGAATTAAATTCTTAGAACTATTGCAATAGTGAATTCTGTCAAAGAAGGTCATTGTAACATAACCTGGAACAAAATAAACAGCATAATCTTAAATAACAGTCTACTCATTGTCTAAAGAGCCTGCGACGTACAGTCTTAAGGTATTTGGACAAATTCTACATTTTCTTTATTGACTTTCTTAAACCTGCCATACATAGATAAGGACCCACTAAGCTCGGCGGTGGTTCCTATAGAGTTACTCAGGTATGAAACGTGTAAAATTTTTATAAATTTCAGGTTGTAGTAACAAGGTTACCACTTGGATATTTGAAAATTTTATATTATTGTTATTGAAAAATAACAGTGATAGATAGCTATGGTGGTTCCAAGATCATGATAGACCCACAAAATATAAACAATTTAAGATACTTTAACAAAGCTAAAATTTATATATTGTCAATAATAATATTAAAAACCTATATCTAGAACAGTAGACATTTTCTGCAATGGAAGGTTACTTCTGGTACACCCATACGTATGTATAATACTATCTCAAGTGAGTCCCTATCTTATGTAAAGCAGGTATGAGAGAGTCAATAACGAAAACATAGAGTTTGTTCAAATACATTAAGTCTGCACGCCACTGGCACTTAGACTATCAGTATAACCTTCATAATTGAATTGAATAGAGATAATTTAAGATATAGGTTGGATCTCTCATGATTTAAAGCAGATATAAGAGATAAAAAATTATTATTATTATATTTGGAATTGGTATCTTTTTTATTTTCTATAGGTACATTAGTGACGAGTATTTGTTTGAAGGAATATTGAAATTAAATTACTGATAAATATTATTTCTGATTTAATTATACATGGAATGTTATTTTTATAATACTATTGTTTAAAAATATAAACCGTTCTTCAAAGTACTACAAGAGTTAACACTAATACGTGTTAGAATCACTTTACAACTTGTAAGAATATTTCCCATATAAATCCTTTTGCAACGTTACTGTATAAAATTTATCTTGATATTTGATATTTGATTTTATCTTGCAATATTATACAATAAGCAATAATGGACAAAGCTTGCTCAATTTCGGTTCAAGGTGATGAGAAAAATCACAATTCAGGCATTCTTCTTTTAGTGGAATTACATCCACGAACAATTTGTACCATTTTGAAATTAATAACATAACAGATTGCAATAAAAACAAATATTTAACAAAACACACAGTGTTTTATTTAAGTAACACACGACACCTTGAATATTAAATATGTGAAAATATTATAATAACATAATTTTTGGTCAGTAAATTAACAGACTGCATTTAGTACATGATCTGTGATGCAGCGTTTGTGTGGTTTGTGTCTATGTTACTGTGGTTTGCACCACCAACATGTAGCTGTCTCTAAAGATGACTTTATATATTTATATTCATTGCCATCTTGTATTTGAGAAGCTGTTATCAGTCTGAGTACCTGTCTGACAAACCCCGGGTTGAAACTCCACCACATCCTTTTCAGAGATCATATCCTAAACAGAGTGTAAACTTCAACTTATTGCGCGAGCGAGATAGCATTTTCGAGTTTCCAAGCATTAAAAAATTCTGTTTTCCCTTATTGTATAAGCTAACGAGTGCCTAGCAATTGAGCACTCACTACAACTTCACTATTGTATTTCTAACAGCCGTAATTGTTTACACTTTTCTTACATTTCATAATTTTAAAAATAAAAGCTTTAATTATAAAAAATTCACCAATTCAAACAACGCTTACTAAGAAAAACTGATAAAAAACTTAATATACAAATTCAATGGACATTTATATTTTACAAATATATTTGCTGCTTTTAACCATAAGATTTTTACCATTAAGATGAATTGATAAAGAAACTAGCTTCAATGCATAAAATAATATGCTAATAATTTTATTTGTAATATCATTAAATAAATTGTTAACTCTTTCTACTGTTTATTGTATTGTATCTCAGAGTTTTTAACAGTGATTCATTTATTAAACTCAACATTTACTAATGTGGTTTAAATAAATCATAATTTTTTCACAGAAAAAATATCTATATTCTATGCCTTAGCAATGCAAAATGATTTCTCCTCTTCTTATTTATAATTTAGAATTTTGCCATTGTGGAATTGAATAAAATATATTTACTGTTGAAATTATAAGTGGAGTCCGGGAGAGTAGAGCCTTCCACTCAAATCCTTATAATTTTTTCTATAACTATACATTTCTACTTTCAATGCATTACATTTTAAGCTGCATTATTTAGTTGTATTTTCTCCTAAGAATGTTTAATATAAATTTAATAGTTTCTCAGTTATTAATGAATGTTCCTAAAATGAGATTTGGCTAATTTTGGCTGCCTAGGTGGGAGACTTGAACCCCGAAGTAGGGAGCTATTACTTGGCTTTAAAAATATAATAATTATTTTAAAAAACTGTCATTTTATAGAAAATTTAATATTAAATGTAAAGCATTAATTTTATATAATAAAATGAAAACATTAGGTAACTTTGAGTAAATTTGAGGTATATGTAAGTAATTTATTACCATCATAAATATTTTGTTTTATGACATAGTTGCTATAGCATGACAAGAACAAGTATTTATAAACTATATTTAAAATGCTATTTTTAACAAAAAATATAATCGCTTGATATAAAACAATAATATCAATCACAATGAGTTCTTGAAACACCAATACTTTCTAATTTTTGGCAAATTATAATATTTATTTTAGGCAGTCTTAAGCAATATCTTATCAACCAAAATTAGAGAAAAATTAAAGGTAATAAGGTGCAATACAATCGTAATAGTAATAATCTGTAAGTACCTAAACACATGTTTGGCACAAGTAATTATCCTTATATTTAATCAAAGTATTACATAAGTATCACTTATCAGTCTTAAATACCTTGTTTATACTCAAAAATAAATGAAAATTTCTGTTAAAATTTCAAAATTTTTATCGAAAACGAAAATAAAATTCAAAACATAAGAAATAAATCCACATCAAATGTAAGAATCTTAAATTAATCGTTTTCCCTTTTTCTTGTATTAGAACACTGAGGGCAATAAACTCTTTATTATTTAGATAGTCCTACACATATTTCATGTTCATATTTGCCACAAGCACAAAGTCTCATGTCCGTCTTTTCATTCGCCCCACATGTGAAACAAAACAAATTATCATTGTGTTCTGGTACTTCATCATTGGGTTCTTTTTCAATGTCATACTTGGGTTCTTTTTCAATGTCTGTGTCACTGATACTGGATTGTAAAATTTGTCTTTTCACTGTTTGTTTCTTACCCTTGTTTTTATTTATAGTCACTTTACTTTCTTTTTTTTTCGGTTCATAATCAATATTAGCGTCCTGTTATTCTATTATTTTACTAAACATTTTAGTTTTTCTGAGCTGTCTATCATGACTCTTTTGGAAAAAGTCAAAAAATTTCTGGCAAAATTGTTTTTGGCTTTTGTCCGGGATTGGAATCTACAGTTGAAATATCTAGAGGTTGAGAATTTTGATACCACCTCTGCTGTTTGTTTTAATATTGGGACTGCTTACTCAGAAAGCTCCTCAGTCAGAATTGATGGTGAACTGGCTTTAGGTATCATTTATATTCCTTCCATATTCTCCATTATTACTGATGTAGTGGTCAAAGGTTCTCACTGACATTGTAAAGTAATGAAGTGTTGAAATGATTCAGTTGTGGATACATCTGGAGGTAGTTCTGGAGCTATAGATGCCGAAGCAACTGAAAAAACTTCCTGTGGTGAGATGGGACCAGTCATTTCTCCATCCGTATTTGGCAACTTGTCACATTAGGAGTTATTCTTATATAATAACAAACAACTTTTAATTCATATTAAATCTGTGACCTTTCATCTTCACATTCTTATCCCATAATAGCAATTTAACATATATTTTATAACTTACTCAAACCTTCCAATGACTTACAAAAAACATTTAAATCTATCTTTATTCAATTTTTGCACCATTTTTTCTATTTTTTCCATTGTCCATCTGTTGTTTTTTCCATCTCGAACCGCAAAATTAAAAAATAGATTGTTCAACCAACAATATAAATATAAAATATTATGAATTTATAAATGAATAATCCAGCTATTTCCTAGCATATTTTTCTCCATTTGACATTATTCCTTGAAAATGTTTATTTACATTGTCCAGTTTGCCATTATGACATATTACCCTATTTGACAGAGGATTTGACCATTTAGATTTGTCTTCCGAAACGTTTAATGGTAAAACAGACTATATACACTACACTTCACCATGATACTGTGAGGATGGATCGGCTTTTTTTGTTTTTTTCTCTTTAAGTTTTGCGAACCTGATACTTTTTTATTTCCTTGTGACATTTCTAGTCTTGTTGAATCTATAATAAAAATATTAATTTGGATCATCTTTTAAAGAACCACATAGGTATTGTACTATAATTTTTAAACTTACATGACACCACCTTAGAAAAATGCAACCAAGTGAAGCCGGGTTGGATCGCTAATGTTTTTATATGTGATTGATGACACCTAAATATAAAAGTTAAATATAATGATAATTTTTGAGTGTTTTGCACATTTGGGGAATTTTTTTATATTAAAAAACTTAGCATTATATAGCAGCCAATATATAAGAACCATCTTCAAAATAATTTCCTATAATTAAAAATAAATGTAATAAAGACAACAGCAATATTTTAATTAATAGTTAAAGTGTATCAGACATTATAACCAAATATTATAATAAATTGTAAAATTGTATTAGAAAAAATGTTTAAATTGACAAGTCAATTCAAAAAAAAATTACAAGAAAAGAAAGTTATCTGTAGCTGTCGTCTTTGTCCTATACACAGCATACAAGAATGTAAACCTCCTTATTCTCAGGCAAATGTTGCAAGAATTGAGGATTCCAGAAAAGATTTGAAATTTCCTTCTTAACTTCTTCAGACAGTTCAATCATCCTTCGACCTGGACACTCTCCTCAACGAGATCGATCTGGGGTGGCCTTCCCAAACGCTCAGTACTAAACCCCTTCAACATAAGCTCTTCAATATATATGTATTCACCCAAAATTCACTCTTCTATCAATCCATTCTGTCGTATACTGTAGAACACTGATGATCTGCTTTTATATACCTCAGACAAGTCCATTGCGTTTTCAGAAAAAGCTTTAAATTCTGTCCTCGTTAACTTGAGTAAGGGAACGGAGGGTTTACCGTACACATAACTTTAAAATGTCTTCATTAAACAAATATTAATCAAACCAAAAAAAATTTAAATTTACTTGAATTAAAAATTGAAATTTACTTCAAAATATATATGGTTAATGTCAAAAAGTAGAAACCACATTTAGAACAGATATAATACTTTAAATGAAAACTGTATTTGTACGGTATTAACCGAATCATGCAGTTAACTCCGTGCGTGTAATCGGCTAATTTCGTACATTCATATATACCGTTTTATCTAGTCTGATAAATTACAAATATATTTTTTTACTTAAATTTATCTAAAAACATAATAAACTGTATTTAATGATCATTCTATTGTTTTTAAAATATTAAAAAGTGTAATAATTAGTTACGAATAATAAAATACCAGCCGATTAAAATTTGCAGCTTAACATTGGATATTTAATGTCTTTGTATTATTTTCTCTAGAATGAACATAGAAGTTAGAAAAATATGATGTTCTGAAAAGCAAAATAATTGAGGAGGTGAAACGTGCTTTGGCCTTTTCAATGTTGGATGATGAGATTGAAATTAGTGGCACAGAGTAATATCGGTTGGAGTTCGCTATCTACGTCGTGATAAAGATGATGAAAAACCAATAATTTGTGAGGAATTCCTCGGATATGTGTCGATACAAGAGTTGAACGCGAAAGCCATTTCGGAAACTATAATTCGCTTTCTACAAGATTGCAATTTTGATTTAAAAAACTTGTTGATCAAAGATACGACGGCTGTGCTGCCATGGCAGGTTACATAGGTGGTGTTCAGAAAATTATTAATGAAAAATGTCCTTCAGCCCTATTTTTCTACTCTGTAATCCATTTATTGAATCTTGTCATCAATGACCTGAACGATATCAGTGTAGTGAGAAATATTGCTGGCACTACAAAGGCATCATAAATTTTTAGAGAGAGTATATAGCCGCGAAATAAAACTCCAAATATGCCTCTCTTTTGTGAAACGCGTTGAACAGCAAAGTACAAAAGTATCAGAAAATTATCTGAAAACTTTTTGACCTTGTTCAAGATTAAGAACTTTCGCAGTACGCACCGAACTCTAAAACGAATACCAAAGCGTATCAGCAACTACTCCAACATACATTGTGATACTCCTAGTAAATTCTGATTATTCTGCGAAACGAGAACCCCTTTACAACCATTTGCAAGTAGTAAAGTGAATATAAGGGCAATATACGATCACGTAAATAAATTAACGGACGTGCTTCAGGCTCAACGCGATAATGCCTCTGTGGAGTTAGCGACAACCTGATGTTGAGTTTAAGCATCCTCGAGTAATGGTAAAACAGGCTTACAGGTCAAATCAAAGATCTAAAGATGTGGGAGAATTTTTCAGAGAATCATTATTTATCCCATATTTAGATTTTCTTCTCACACACAAAATATGAGAAAATTAGGCAAATCATCATTATTGGCTATGACAGAATTTATACAGAACCTTTGCGGAGATTTTCTAAAATTAATTTTATTGTCAAGGCTACCATACGGTACGAGATGTTAAAGACAAATGTAGCAAGTAATGCGGCTTTAAATGAATCCTTGAATGCGGATTTGACACTCCGTTTTGCCCAGCGGTATGTGAGGTAATCAGAATTGGGTTGACTATTCCAGCAATAAAATGTGGCATTGGACATCCATTTAGCGCATTACGACGTGTCAAGACGTAGAATCGGTCAACGATGGGAGACGCCAAACTAAGCGACTTGTGCATGCTCAGTGTTCACAGGAAAAGAGTGGAGGAGAACACTAAATTTATTGACAAGATGATGAACAAATTTAGACAACAATCTCGATGCCTTAAGTTTTTATTGATACAGTAAATTAATAAATAAAATTCTTACTCTTTTCTATCTATTTGCTTTTCCGACAAGGTACAAGTGTAGAAGAAACTTGGACCCTGGTGCCGACGCCCATGGATATCATAGGAATCTCTGAAGTAAGGGAAGAAGAATAAACAAAAGAAAGCGGAGACTACTAACTCTACCATTATGGAAAAATTGAAAGAGAGAAAGGAGTTGGCTTTACTGTCAAGAAAAATAATTGAAACATGCGGCCCGGACTAGCAAGAAAAAAAAGATATTGGAAAACTTTGGAGGTGGTTTACACCGCTATAAGTGATCCTTCACTAATCCAAAATAAACAGCTAACATAGGAGAGAATGGAATAATAAGATTAAATAAATATATATATATATATAAATATATATATATATATATATATATATACATATATATATATATATATATATATTTATATATATATATATATATATGTGTGTGTTTGTGTGTGTGTGTGTATAAATACACCAAAATGTTATATATTGCGTCCAACCCATCTAAAAGTTATTTAAAATGAAATCGAACAGCGAATTAGTTTTGTGGATTCCTTACCAACTCTGAAACACAAATTTATATTAACCTATGAATTTCCGAGCCCAATGGAAAACTATAAAGGGTTAGAGACGAATCTTGATAAACTTGGTTTGAGAGCAATTCAACTTTTTGGAAGCTGATCGTGAGGAAAGGATGAGACTTAGAATTCCAAAAAGGATGATTATTAACAAATCTGGAAAGAAGGGTTAGTTTAGGGAATATAGGATGGGAGGAAAACTTAACAGCCTTCAAGAGATAATGATCAGCAAGGTATTGTTGACGGAGAAATAGAAGATGATAAACACATCCTCAGGTCTTGAAACTGAATACGAAACTATTTGGTAAAATTAGATTTGGAAATAGAATGAAGGAGGAATGAATCATAATGCAAATGACTGCGAATGAAAGAATTATACGTAAGTTTTAGAGTGGTAGGATGAACAGAACGAAAAGCGTTCACGCTAGTAAACGCATGCTCCATATGAGTGTTCCAGGATAGTTGCGAGTCCAGAAACATTGGTATGTTTCATTCATTGGTTATTGGAGGAGGGAGGAGATGGACGGTTGAAGAGTTGAAGGGGACGAAAGCAGGTGGAATTATTCTCTTTTTAGCAAATATCCCCACAGCACTCTTGGATGTCGAAAGTTCCATACTGTGAGAGTTTAAATATTTAGGAGGACGAGGGTATTGCCGTACGGTGGCTAATGACGTACATTCAAATTTCAAAGGAATGAAACGACAGAAAGCTATCTGTCCTTGTTGCACGCATAGGATACATATATATATATATATATATATATATATATACATATATATATATATATATATATATATATATATATATATATGTATATATATACATATATATATATATATATATATATATATATATATATATAACGGTTGCCGTGACAACTAACACAACGAGGTTAGTTGTCATGGCAACCGTTCTCGGCAGTCTGTTTTAAAACATAACTACGGGAGCACGATGTGTGTTATTGCGATCGCGGATATAATATTTTGCCTTCGAAAATTAAACTGTAAATACTTTATTGTATAAATATCTGTTGTTTTTATTGTTAAAGTAATATCACAAAATTGGTTTTTAATGAAATTAGATGTTTTTAAATTAATTATACCATATGCTTTCATACGATTTTATTTCAGCGTGGCGGATAGTATATCGGCTACGACATTGGTTACCAGTAAACGAAAATTGTATTTATAGATGGAGTCTAAAAATAAGTGTTCTTTGTAGCCCAGAAAAATGAAAAGTACCATAAGCGCCATTCGTGGTGGAGCAAAGTTAAGGCCGACAGCTGCTTTGTATGGTATTCCAAAAAGAGACAGCTGTGATCTTTTATTTCACATGGGAATAAAGCCCGTTTACTGACATGAACGGGAGATAGAAATTGGAGACCAAATATTACTGGCAGGTATATTTTATGGATTGACGCCACAATCATTAAAGACTGCAGTATTTGCATATGCCGAGTCTAACAATATTAAACATCCTTTTAATAAAGATAAAAAAGAACCTGGTAAAGACTGGTTGTATAGATTTAAAAAAAAAAACCTGAAATAAGTATAAGGCGCCCGGAACCTACCAGCGTAAATAGAATTGTTGCATTCAATGCCACAGAGTTATAGATATTCTTTGAAAATCTTTCATCAACATATGACAAATACAAACTCGTCCTCATAGAATATTTAATGTCGGCGATACAAGCATCAACGCTGTTCACAAACCGGGTAAAATACTTGCTCCTAAAGAAATAAAGCAAGTAACAGCTACCACCAATTTGGAACGTGGGAAGGACATTACTATCTATTGTTGTATCAGCGCAACAAGTCAGTATGCTCCAGCACTTATTATATATCCTCGGTTGAGAATGCATCCATCACTAGAACAAGGAAGCCCGAACGGTTCAATTTATAAATGTAACAAGTCTGAGTGAGTGATTGAAGAATTTTTCTATATTAGTGTATTTTGCAGAACATACAAAATCATCAATGAAAGAACCAGTCTTATTAATCTTAAACAGTCATAGTAGTCATATTTCTATGAAATTACTGATCTTACTATTTTTGTCGGAAAAATGGAATTTTCATGTTGACAATACCACCACATACCTACGTCGCACAGGACGCAACAACTGGATTTTACAGTATACAGTCCATCGGAAACAGTTTTGTATAAGGAATGTAATACTTACATGAAACTCCATCAATATGAAAGATTAACTCCTGTAATTATAATTCTATATTCTATTGTAATTGTAATTCTATATTCTATGTAATTCTATTGTCATTCTATATAACTGTTAATTTCATTCTTTACTCAATCATAATTTAACGTAGCTAATACAGAAAAAGCAGTTAGCAGATTCCATATCCAAGCAGTTAATAGATAGCAGCCGGCATTTGGTTCTTCAATCCAAACGTTTCCAGCCAATTGATACAATAAGGAGATGAAAACCCTCCTAACAGCATTTCCGCTGAACAACCTGTTGAGAATACAAGGACGGAGTCTGAAAATTTAGGTACATTCGGTTTACTAGATATTCCGGTGGATTTTATTGAGCTATCGTCTTTGGTACCTACAAATACAGAATCAAATGAATTCGTTAACGATGCACGTCTATCAAAATTAGGAATCCAAAATTTCCTACTTCTTGAAAATCCCGAACTAGATACAGCTTATATTTACTCAGGCGGAAATTCAACATGTCAAAGACAAATTTTTGTGATTTCTGAAAGAAATAAAACACCTGAATGTGCAATACCTTTCTGTAAAATATCGCCAGCTCCTAAAAAGAAAAAACATTCAAAATGGGAAAGTTAAAAGGACTAAACAACAATCAAAAGTACTTACTTCGACTCCTATGCAATCTGTTTTAGAAGAAAATGAAGAAAAACGAGCTGCCAAAAAGATTAAACTAGAAAAACACACTAAGAGTATTACAAAACGTATTACAGGTGTGTACTGTACCACAGTTGTCGCATTGTATAAATGTCGCATAGTTCCTCGACATCTCGGTTTTCATTTCCTTATTGTATCAATTGGCTGGAAACGTTTGGATTGAAGAACCAAATGCCGGCTGCTATCTATTAACTGCTTGGATATGGAATCTGCTAACTGCTTTTTCTGTATTAGCTACGTTAAATTATGATTGAGTAAAGAATGAAATTAACAGTTATATAGAGTGACAATAGAATTACATAGAATATAGAATTACAATTACAATAGAATATAGAATTATAATTACAGGAGTTAATCTTTCATATTGATGGAGTTTCATGTAAGTATTACATTCCTTATACAAAACTGTTTCCGATGGACTGTATACTGTAAAATCCAGTTGTTGCGTCCTGTGCGACGTAGGTATGTGGTGGTATTGTCAACATGAAAATTCCATTTTTCCGACAAAAATAGTAAGATCAGTAATTTCATAGAAATATGACTACTATGACTGTTTAAGATTAATAAGACTGGTTCTTTCATTGATGATTTTGTATGTTCTGCAAAATACACTAATATAGAAAAATTCTTCAATCACTCACTCAGACTTGTTACATTTATAAATTGAACCGTTCGGGCTTCCTTGTTCTAGTGATGGATGCATTCTCAACCGAGGATATATAATAAGTGCTGGAGCATACTGACTTGTTGCGCTGATACAACAATAGATAGTAATGTCCTTCCCACGTTCCAAATTGGTGGTAGCTGTTACTTGCTTTATTTCTTTAGGAGCAAGTATTTTACCCGGTTTGTGAACAGCGTTGATGCTTGTATCGCCGACATTAAATATTCTATGAGGACGAGTTTGTATTTGTCATATGTTGATGAAAGATTTTCAAAGAATATCTATAACTCTGTGGCATTGAATGCAACAATTCTATTTACGCTGGTAGGTTCCGGGCGCCTTATACTTATTTCAGGGTTTTTTTTTTAAATCTATACAACCAGTCTTTACCAGGTTCTTTTTTATCTTTATTAAAAGGATGTTTAATATTGTTAGACTCGGCATATGCAAATACTGCAGTCTTTAATGATTGTGGCGTCAATCCATAAAATATACCTGCCAGTAATATTTGGTCTCCAATTTCTATCTCCCGTTCATGTCAGTAAACGGGCTTTATTCCCATGTGAAATAAAAGATCACAGCTGTCTCTTTTTGGAATACCATACAAAGCAGCTGTCGGCCTTAACTTTGCTCCACCACGAATGGCGCTTATGGTACTTTTCATTTTTCTGGGCTACAAAGAACACTTATTTTTAGACTCCATCTATAAATACAATTTTCGTTTACTGGTAACCAATGTCGTAGCCGATATACTATCCGCCACGCTGAAATAAAATCGTATGAAAGCATATGGTATAATTAATTTAAAAACATCTAATTTCATTAAAAACCAATTTTGTGATATTACTTTAACAATAAAAACAACAGATATTTATACAATAAAGTATTTACAGTTTAATTTTCGAAGGCAAAATATTATATCCGCGATCGCAATAACACACATCGTGCTCCCGTAGTTATGTTTTAAAACAGACTGCCGAGAACGGTTGCCATGACAACTAACCTCGTTGTGTTAGTTGTCACGGCAACCGTTATATATATATATATATATATATATATATATATATGTATATATATATACATATATATATATATATATATATATATATATATATATATATGTATATATATATATATATATGTATCCTATGCGTGCAACAAGGACAGATAGCTTTCTGTCGTTTCATTCCTTTGAAATTTGAATGTACGTCATTAGCCACCGTACGGCAATACCCTCGTCCTCCTAAATATTTAAACTCTCACAGTATGGAACTTTCGACATCCAAGAGTGCTGTGGGGATATTTGCTAAAAAGAGAATAATTCCACCTGCTTTCGTCCCCTTCAACTCTTCAACCGTCCATCTCCTCCCTCCTCCAATAACCAATGAATGAAACATACCTATGTTTCTGGACTCGCAACTATCCTGGAACACTCATATGGAGCATGCATTTACTAGCGTGAACGCTTTTCGTTCTGTTCATCCTACCACTCTAAAACTTACGTATAATTCTTTCATTCGCAGTCATTTGCATTATGATTCATTCCTCCTTCATTCTATTTCCAAATCTAATTTTACCAAATAGTTTCGTATTCAGTTTCAAGACCTGAGGATGTGTTTATCATCTTCTATTTCTCCGTCAACAATACCTAGCTGATCATTATCTCTTGAAGGCTGTTAAGTTTTCTTCCCATCCTATATTCCCTAAACTAACCCTTCTTTCCAGATTTGTTAATAATCATCCTTTTTGGAATTCTAAGTCTCATCCTTTCCTCACGATCAGCTTCCAAAAAGTTGAATTGCTCTCAAACCAAGTTTATCAAGATTCGTCTCTAACCCTTTATAGTTTTCCATTGGGCTCGGAAATTCTTAGGTTAGTATAAATTTGTGTTTCAGAGTTGGTAAGGAATCCACAAAACCAATTCGCTGTTCGATTTCATTTTAAATAACTTTTAGATGGGTTGGACGCAATATATAACATTTTGGTGTATTTATACACACACACACACACACACAAACACACACACACATATATATATATATATATATATATATATATATTTATATATATATATATTTATTTAATCTTATTATTCCATTCTCTCCTATGTTAGCTGTTTATTTTGGATTAGTGAAGGATCACTTATAGCGGTGTAAACCACCTCCAAAGTTTTCCAATATCTTTTTTTTCTTGCTAGTCCGGGCCGCATGTTTCAATTATTTTTCTTGACAGTAAAGCCAACTCCTTTCTCTCTTTCAATTTTTCCATAATGGTAGAGTTAGTAGTCTCCGCTTTCTTTTGTTTATTCTTCTTCCCTTACTTCAGAGATTCCTATGATATCCATGGGCGTCGGCACCAGGGTCCAAGTTTCTTCTACACTTGTACCTTGTCGGAAAAGCAAATAGATAGAAAAGAGTAAGAATTTTATTTATTAATTTACTGTATCAATAAAAACTTAAGGCATCGAGATTGTTGTCTAAATTTGTTCATCATCTTGTCAATAAATTTAGTGTTCTCCTCCACTCTTTTCCTGTGAACACTGAGCATGCACAAGTCGCTTAGTTTGGCGTCTCCCATCGTTGACCGATTCTACGTCTTGACACGTCGTAATGCGCTAAATGGATGTCCAATGCCACATTTTATTGCTGGAATAGTCAACCCAATTCTGATTACCTCACATACCGCTGGGCAAAACGGAGTGTCAAATCCGCATTCAAGGATTCATTTAAAGCCGCATTACTTGCTACATTTGTCTTTAACATCTCGTACCGTATGGTAGCCTTGACAATAAAATTAATTTTAGAAAATCTCCGCAAAGGTTCTGTATAAATTCTGTCATAGCCAATAATGATGATTTGCCTAATTTTCTCATATTTTGTGTGTGAGAAGAAAATCTAAATATGGGATAAATAATGATTCTCTGAAAAATTCTCCCACATCTTTAGATCTTTGATTTGACCTGTAAGCCTGTTTTACCATTACTCGAGGATGCTTAAACTCAACATCAGGTTGTCGCTAACTCCACAGAGGCATTATCGCGTTGAGCCTGAAGCACGTCCGTTAATTTATTTACGTGATCGTATATTGCCCTTATATTCACTTTACTACTTGCAAATGGTTGTAAAGGGGTTCTCGTTTCGCAGAATAATCAGAATTTACTAGGAGTATCACAATGTATGTTGGAGTAGTTGCTGATACGCTTTGGTATTCGTTTTAGAGTTCGGTGCGTACTGCGAAAGTTCTTAATCTTGAACAAGGTCAAAAAGTTTTCAGATAATTTTCTGATACTTTTGTACTTTGCTGTTCAACGCGTTTCACAAAAGAGAGGCATATTTGGAGTTTTATTTCGCGGCTATATACTCTCTCTAAAAATTTATGATGCCTTTGTAGTGCCAGCAATATTTCTCACTACACTGATATCGTTCAGGTCATTGATGACAAGATTCAATAAATGGATTACAGAGTAGAAAAATAGGGCTGAAGGACATTTTTCATTAATAATTTTCTGAACACCACCTATGTAACCTGCCATGGCAGCACAGCCGTCGTATCTTTGATCAACAAGTTTTTTAAATCAAAATTGCAATCTTGTAGAAAGCGAATTATAGTTTCCGAAATGGCTTTCGCGTTCAACTCTTGTAGCGACACATATCCGAGGAATTCCTCACAAATTATTGGTTTTTCATCATCTTTATCACGACGTAGATAGCGAACTCCAACCGATATTACCCTGTGCCACTAATTTCAATCTCATCATCCAACATTGAAAAGGCCAAAGCACGTTTCACCTCCTCAATTATTTTGCTTTTCAGAACATCATATTTTTCTAACTTCTATGTTCATTCTAGAGAAAATAATACAAAGACATTAAATATCCAATGTTAAGCTGCAAATTTTAATCGGCTGGTATTTTATTATTCGTAACTAATTATTACACTTTTTAATATTTTAAAAACAATAGAATGATCATTAAATACAGTTTATTATGTTTTTAGATAAATTTAAGTAAAAAAATATATTTGTAATTTATCAGACTAGATCTAAATTAATGTTTTTTGCCGTCAGCATTTTTTCAATAATAATTCATTTAAACAAATATAATTACATTAAAAGTATATATACAAAATGTATTGTCCAGTATAATAAAATATGTAGACTACTTAATAACTATAGCTGTAAAGAATTATACAAATGAATATTATGATCTTTGTTCGACGAAATATTATAAAGAAATAACGATTTTAACGGTTTATAGCTAGAATAACAAAATTTGAACTATTTTCTATTTTTACCTATTTCACATATTTTAGAGTCTCATTTTCCTCTTTGTACGGACAATAAACAATACGGTAAATGATTTGGGTAGAAATACCAACACAACATACCTGGACGGAATATGAGGTGTATCAATTTCATCAGACTGATGACTGATGATTGCCTTGCGCTTTTTGCACAAAAAAGTCTTACGTCACTCATAATTTGAACAAAAATTAATAAGCCACAACACAACAAATTGTCTAAAAAGGGCTCTAAATAGACTCGCTGGTTCGACACCTACAAGTGGGTACAATTCGCACAGCGTGAACTGGGGCGATCAAAGGCGGAAAATCCCCCGCATCTGTCTCTCGGCAGCAGGGATTCCCCAAGCAATAATGCAAACCGTCGACCACAGAGAGTTTTCGATGTGGGAAGCATATTCAAATATCAGCGCGATTTGAATTTGACATTAGCTTCGTTGACATAACATACATTGATAATTATCTATAATTTATATTTTATTAGTTAATGTATAGTGTGTAGATGCAGATACACCTCTCTGAAAGTAACCTTGGTAGCGCCCATGATAATATCCCATTTTATAATTGATCTGAATTGTTTTAGTTCTATTATCGTTAAGCGTTAAGCTACCTGTTCGTTACGCTACACATTACAAAATAAAAACAAAAACTTACACAAATAAAAAAACCCGACTGCGTCCTTATTATCAGAACTGAAATTAATATAGCAAACCGAGTTTCCGAGTACAAAATAAGATGAGAACGTGAATTAAACATTTTCGAACATTGGAAATCGTTTCTAAATTATGTTAACCAGCTTTCATTTTTAACAGTGTTGTCTTAAAAAAAATACAGATGTAGTCAAATTGTTATAGTAAGGCGAGTCAAAGGGCTTTCCGAATACAAAGTTGATGAACGTGAATTATAAATTATTGCCTTCATAATTTATACAAGGAAAAGATAAAAAATTGCATCAACTAATTTTTATTTCTACAAGAGTATTTTTGTAGTAAATATATGTAGCCAGCCGACTTCTATGATTTCCTGAGTATAAAATAAAACGATTATAATCAGTAAAATTTTCTCACATCTTATCACGTTCTCGAAATACGCTATTTTAATGTTAGCTGAAAGATTAAAATGTCATGCAGTGCATGCACGTAGGGCACCTTCAAATCCATACAGAGCAACGTGGTGATTTTTATCGTATAAAAATCACCACGTTGCATATATATTATAATATATATTGGGATTTAAATATCCAACGATACGAGCATTATTTCACAAAAAGAAATATCTGTTATACTCATACCCAATTCACAAGTTTTTTCGTGGAGACCTCATGTACAAAATCACAGGATTTGAAATGTTAAGACGGCAAGTGGATAGGTGTTCCTAAGTAGAAGGTAGATCTCTTCGCAAAATACTTGGCTGAGGTGTTTAAATCTTTCCCGCAATGTACAATAAAAGAAAATGAAACTATAATTGAAAAGGACGACGTAGGAGACATACTATTTGTTGCTTTAAAAAAACTCAAAAGCTGTGCACCTACAAACCAGAAGTAAAAAATCGCCACGCTATATTATTATTGGCAAAATTACAAAATAGCTGCTGGAGCTTAACAAAATTACAATATATTATAGATGCAATCGTCTAAAGAAATGACATCGTACCGACCAATACAACTACATCCTATTATATCAAAGATAGTTGAAAAAATATTGTTGAAAAGGTTAAATTCCATTATTAAGGAAAAGCAATTTGGACTTATAACTAAACACTCAACCCAGCAATTTGTATTCAGAACTAAACACTCAACAAAAGTTAAGTACCATACATCGAATCACAAGCAAGATCGAAAAGCGTTTGAAGAGAAAGAAGTCTACAAACTCGGACATGATGGCTTACAATGTAACCTTCATAGAGATTTACAAAACAATACTATGAAATTCTTACATTTTACTTAGTCAATAGGAACTTTAAAATATGTTGTGGCCAACAATATTCTTGCAGCAGATTCTTGCAGGTGTTCCGCAGTTTTCATTAGAACGGCCAAACATATTTCACAAGGCACAAAAAATTTGCAAGGAGTGATATATAATATAAGTAAATGTACGCAAAAATGGCATATTATCCACTTTCTATACAATAAAATAGATTAACTTTCCTTATTTATTAACAGTAATGTTAGCACCTAGGTATGTAAATATGACTAAATAAGTAGGAATTAATCTATACTTTTCTTAAAATGAAAAGAACATATAAAAAGAAAGGAGAGGAATATAAAATATAGATAACTTCACTGGCTGTTAGGACGAAACTCAAAGAAAACTTTCAGTCGAGAATAAAATATGAATCTATAATAAAATCTTGGAACCAATCTGGCATTATGGCATTCAAATTTTGGGTTGTGATAGGATAATAAACATCCAGCAAATGCAAACTTTTCAAAATAAAGTGTTGTGTGAAATTGTCAATGCCCCATGGTACATTCGCAACACCGATCTACATTGTGACCTATAAATTGGACCTATTCCAAAACTGATCGAAAAGTACTCCAGACACAACATATGGTTGCAAAATTTCGAAAATTCTGAGACGGAAGCGGCGCTCGATGTGGCAGATATGCTTCGAGGTCTGAAGAGAGCTAAACCTTGTGAATTAATGGTTTAGAACTCGATAGGAGAATTTGTGAATTACTAGTTTAAATACTCTATTCATGTGATAATAATAGAAATAAGATAAAAGTCGCTAGTCAGTCCACTTTAGGCTGGTCGTAATTAAGGTGGTGTTTTATTGGTTAAAAATTCCACACTTCCCATTGATCTAAATTGGATGTCTTTTGAAAACTTTCTAGTAAAGATAAAAATAACAACTCTTGAATACTGAATTTGACCGCATCAGAGATAACGAAAATGCGTCACGCATTTTCTTAATTTTACCGGCATATTGTTCACCATTATGTACTTAGATAAATTGGTTCTCTTATTGTGTAAGGTGAAAGCTGTAATGTAACGATTGAACAATTGAAACAACAAGGCGGCCATGTAACAAAAGAATAGTTAACAACGAAGCGGTAGCCCGTTCGATGATGTCCAAAAGTAGTTTTGTTTGTTTTTGGTACCGTTATGCCGGATGGTCTTCAAAACAAATACAAACAACTGTATCCTATTTTCTCCATTTTGTTTGGTAACTTAGCGTTACAATGTTATAATCGATGTAATGGTAAATAAGAGGATTGTTGACATTATTAAACACAATACATGTGCTATGAATTAAAAATCATTTGCACGGAGAATCCTCTAAAATTCGATATGTTGCATGACGATCAGCCAACGACTTCAAGAAAGCCATGACCGTCATTTATACTGATGTAAACTTCATTATATATAATATTACTCAATTACATATAATATGTATAAAGTTAAAATGAATAGCCAAAAATGACCGGCAGAAAACCAAATTCACCTGTTGAAAGCGCAGATTATCCTTATCTACCAATAAGAGGCAAAGGAGTAAACACTATGTAATAAAGAACAAAGAAACCCTTTGAAATGTGGATATCTGTTGCGTATTCCAGGAGAGTATCGAACCCTTCCAGGGTGATCGAGACAAATGGTACTTTTGGTAGTAGATGAAAGGCCATAATAAAAAGTTGACAATTTGTCAAAAATCCATTAGAAATCGGATAGCTTCTAGTAGTTGGTTATTTTAGAATGATGTACCCCTCAAGGAGCGATACGAGAAAGCATATCTAATAAAGAATTCAAGGCATAATCGTCAGAAACTTAACCAATGAGGAACTAAAAAATATGACGTGTCCTTTTTAGGATGTACAATTGTAACATTGTTATGTGTTGTAATTCTATATACTGATATAAATGTCAAACTCAACGTAAAATTCTGCGTTTAGCGTAAGAAAATATTTATTTCTGTTGTCAATTTCTCCTGATAATTACTTTGTTGAGGGGAATTTTTTTTTGTATTCTATGAAAATTTTCTATGTAAATAAAAAGTCTTCCAAAGCATTTCATCTATTTATACCTAATGCTAATTAACAATCAATGTATATAGGTAGTTATGAACAATATTTTTAAAAACGAACATCAATGTGCATTTCACAATTTGAAAGTTGTCATTTCGTACTTAAACATCTTATGGCGGGTTTAGACAGCTCCATCTTTATAATAATTTCTGACGATTAACTTGGAGTAAAAGAAAAAGTGAATTTAGTTTTTATTTACACGGATTTCTCCTAAATAAATTGTCGATTCAGTTCAAAATAAGCGCCAAATGACTTCGACCGCGCAGGAATGAACCTAATTTGCGGAGAGCAAACAAAGAACCAAAAAAAAAAATAAAAGAACTAGCGCGAAAGTAAGCAAAATTTGACAAGTGCTGATACAGATGAAATATAAAAATAATTGATTTTGGTGCTTATACAGGTCACATCGGATAAATCATGAGAAATGAAGGAAAAGTAGAATACGGTTCTATATTGTCATCCATCATCCCTGATGATTACTTGGGATAATTTGCTTTTTATACGTACTTCCTATTCACTTTTTATTTTATTATTTATTTTTATTTATTTATTTCTGCAAGCTTAGAAAACTAAGTATACAGTGGCAGACTTATTGCTACAAGAACAATATCTCACAGCCAACCACTAAGTGCTGTGGCAAACATTAAGTGCTGTGGCAGACTGTAAGTGATTTTTAAACATTAATTAATTATACTTAAAGAATAAAATATGTAATATTATGTGGCAATAAAATAATAATAATTAAAACCAGAGCAAAACGACACTTCAGGAGTAGGTAGGGACAAGGATGGGTAATAATGGAAGGGATTAGAATCCAAATTATGATAGATAATGTATTTTCAAACGACTTTGAACACAGGCGACGAGGGCGCACTTTGTATAGTTGTAGTCAGTTCATTCCACAATCGAGCAGGATGTACAGTGAAGGATTTGCCATAAAATTCCGTTCTATGTTGACGGATTACGAGGGTGTACTTATTTTTGGACCGTAGTTCGAGGTCGTGGGATGACAGGTATAGGAATGATGACAGGTATAAAATTATATACAAATATAGAAAATGAAGAATGCGTCGATCACGAAGCTTTAACCATTTAAAACGTGAACGATACTCGGATATATGGCGAATTTTTTAAGATCGAAAATGTATCGAATGCACAAGTTTTGAAGTCGTTCTAATTTATTAAGTGAATGTTCATTTAGATTAGAATAGCACACATCTTGATAATCAAGATTAGGCAGAAGTAAAGTTTGACAATTTAGCATTTTAGTTCGCAGTGGAAGAACATTTTGAAGCCGTTTGAGAGAGTGTATTTTGAAGAAAATCTTACGACTAACATCATATGCTTGAGAATGTCATGTGAGATGTTGGTCAATAAGTAGGCCAACATCTTTTACAGTTGAAGTAAAAAGAATAACATTATCGTTAATCAATAGCTGTGGTAACTCAGATATAGATATTTTTGACAACAGTTTCTGACTACCGATGATAATAGCCTGCGATTTAATTGGGTTAATCAAAAGACCCAGCCTACCAACCCACTGACTGATCAAATCTAGGTCTGCATAAAACTTAAAATTCTACGTTGGGCGTAAGAGATCTTAATCTTAAATCCAGATTCCTATACCTGTCATCCGACGACCTCGAACCACGATCCAAAAATAAGTATACCCTCCTAATCCCTCAACATGGAACGGAATTTTATGGCGATTCCTTCGCCGCATACATGAAGACATTTTATCGACATTGCAATGAGAGTATATTTGAAGATCATCAGCATATAAATGATAGTTGGAGGACAGTTCTTTAACTACAGGATCAATGAAAATAGAAAAAAGAAGTGGAGAAAGAGCACCACCTTGAGGTACTCCGGCAATGAGACTGGGCCACTCTGAGTAGTTTTCAGAAATTTTGATTTTGATTGCCTGTTTATGGCCACAAAAATAGGAATTGAACCAATCAACACATGGTTGTGAGAGATTTAATTAAGCCTTTGCATCAAAATGTCGATGTCCAGAGAATTGAGAGCATTACTGAAGTCCAATAATATAAGAACAGATAGTTGGGTATTGTTTAGAAGCACATCATCAGTCACTTTCAGCAGTGCTGTTGAAATACTATACCCTGACTTAAAGCCAGATTGCAGGGGGTCAAGTAAATTTTGGGTATTTAAAAAACTAACAAGTTGTGAATGTACAATCCGCTCAAAGACTTTCGATAGTAGTGGTAATATAGATATATATAGAAAATCTTTGGGGCGGTTGGGGGTAGATGTTTTGGGTAACGGAATAATATGCACCCTTTTCCATTCGCAAAGCAACGTAGACATTAATCTAGAAGTACTCAATATGGGAGTGATGGTGGGTACTACAATGTCAATAATACGAGCAAGAGCATCTATACTTAAACCGTCACAGCCAGCGGATTTCGATTTAATTTCGAGAAGATTCTTTTTGACTTTTAATTCTGAAATTTGCGAAATAATAAAGGAATTAACATAGAGCGATGCAGGCAATATGTTGTTTAGAGTTTCCAACCGCACTGCAGCATCTAAAATAACAGGTGGTGTTGCAAAGAAAATGTTGAGATCATTAATATTGGCAGGATATTGAGTTGTCTCATGTTGTTTGCCAATATCCAAAGTACCTAGAAATTTCCAAATATTGGAAGATGTACATTCTGATATAATCTTTTTTGGCATTTCTTTACATTTGCGATATCTTATTTCTTAGTAATCTATACGCTTCCCAGCGCAGGGGCGTGGGATCCCTCTTATGTTTAGATTTGGCCCTATCCCGTTTCCGTACTTTATGGAATCATTGAACCAGGGAGCGGCCTTTTTTCTTAATTTTACTCGCTTTAATGGTGCATGTTTAGTCATTAAGCTAGTAATCTCAGTGGTGAAATTCTGCACCATATCATCCACATTATTTAAACATGAGATCGCTCCCCAATTAACACACCGTGCATCCTCAAGCAAAGATAACCAGTCTATTCGGCTAAAATTGGGACGATATATTAATTTAGATGAAGGAGTTGGCCTCTTAATAAAGAGTGAGATATAAATGAGGTCATGATGAGAAAAGCCTGGAGCAGTAAGTTGACCATAGGCAGAACAACTTTAGGATTTGACAGGATAATTAAGTCAGAAAAAAAGGAAGGAAATATAACAAAGTTTGCAGATATAAATATGTCACGAAGTTGATTAATCATTTTGGATGAATCATTCATATAAATCGTCAAAAGTGAACCATCTAGACCCTAGTATTAAATGACAACGACAAAATAAATATAAATATATAATTGTTTCGTAAAGACTTCATCCAAGTCTATTTATAAATACTTATACCTACATGGTTAAAAAATATTAAATTTTAATGCTTGGCATATATTGCTTTAATTAATTATTGAGATGGTTTATGATGTGTATGTATGTTTAATTGCCATTTACAGCGTATTTAGTCTCGCTTCTCGCAAGTCTCACTTCCTGGGAAGGTTGATGTGGCAAACATTAGGTTTTATTGCTGTTTCGAATAAGAATTAAGTGAGCGAAATTGTGTTTGTCCACTTAGTATGTATCAAAACTGTGTGAATTAGTTGGTAACGCAATAGGATATATCATATATTATTAGTTCATCAATCAACACAACCTTAGACTTTACGACAACCTTAGACATTACGAAAAGTTATTACTTACTACAAAAAACATTTGGATTTTTTTACTAATATCATTGAAACAAAAAAGAAGTAAATGGCAAGGTTAATACGAAGAACGAGCGCAAAGAGGATATGCAATGGATGAATGGGAAAGAAGCAAACAAGTTGGAAGAAATGGTTAGATTAAATATAAAATTACCTCAACCAAATGGCTTCATAAAATGGAGAGTGAAAACGTAAAACTAAAAAGATAACAGATGTACCTATTGTCATAATGATAATACTTTATGGAATCTAGCTCCAAGAAGACAGTGGATAAATCAAAGTTTGAGGCTACTAAATTAAAGTATTAAATGGAATACAAAATCTGCATAGAATTTCACAAAGCCCATCTAAAATCACAAGCCGAAGTTAACGACCAAGTGAAAGACAGAAACATTAATCAATGACATTAACCATATATTGAAGACTGTATTGATGCATATATATTGAAGTTTATGAATAAATCTTCAAATCACTTTCTTAGTCCTTTAAGACTAGTGGTGCATACAAACGAATTGAACTTCGACGTTACTCAAATCTCATAAAAACTAAAACGCTTTTTTTCTGTGTTAAAGATATTAACTACAACTTTCAACACAGTCAGCAGTAGGTTTTAAGATATTTTCTGGTTGACTGCAATTAGTGCCGCTGAAATAAATTCCTTAAATTTGTCTTCACAAACAAATAGCGTCTATGGATATTCCTTATCGTTTCGGTAAAACACACCGAAGACGTGTCGTTGTTACACATTTAAATTTTAATATACTTTCAGGTTAACTGTAACGTCTATCTTTGGTGTTTTTTATTGTTTTGATAAAACACGCCGAAAACGTATCGTTATAAAACATTTAAATTTATATATATTTTCTGATTGGCTGTAACAGTTTTAGAAACGATTAAATTTTCTTTCTAAAGATTTATTTTTTTCTTTTAAAATATTATCTCGGCTTAAAAACTTGCCTCAATATTTTTCACCCTTTGATTCTGTTAGCAAAATATATAGAGAAACGCTGACGTTGTGTAGCGTAACATAATTATAATTGTCAGTACTGTGTTCTCTCTTCTATCCACCATTTGTTTGAAAGTTGTAACATTCAAGACTTGATGCAGAGAAAAAACTGTTCGCCATCTTCTTTCTGACATATTAATGCGTTTAGAATTACCTACAAAAATACAGGGATGGGTCTGTATCGACATTCCGTCCAGAAGGAAATGTCCTGAACTTAAATTTTAGATTTTCATTTATTTCTTTTAGATTTTTATTCGGTCAAATACGATTCTTTGTAAAATTATTTTTTTTTAAATTGTATATTAGCCTTTTGGTCTTCGTATATAACTAACATTAACCATAAGTAACGTAGGCAGCGATAAGAAATTATGGATTTTTTTATCCTAATAAAGTTTTATTTTAAATGTACTAAAAAGTGAGAAATACAAAAACTTATCAAGATGAGCGAACTTATGAGCGAAACGGGCGTAACCGAACGTTTTTTTTTAATTTAAGCCCATCGAGAAGTGTGTGAAAAATCGATTACACAATTTGTAGCCGACAGACATAAAACAAAGCAAATTAAATAAACATTTTTAGGTCACGTTAGATAGAAACTAAAAATCATGTTTAATTTCTATGTGTCAAATCATTATGTGCATATCATCAAAAGAATTCGCGTAAATACTATCCTTGACTCACTAATCAACAGTCGTGACTGTAGAAAGTGCTCGGAGCCAATTCGCAAAACATTTATGGACTACTTCAAAACGGAACTGCATAAAGTATCTAGGTAATTGCCATTACTTCTTCCATTTACGTCCACAACAACGTTATGCGGCGAAATTGGCGCTCGTGCTGACGGATGAAGTGTATTATTTTCGTATGACAGCCGGAATGACTGGTACAAATTTTGTCAGTAATTAGAGGTTGTTCATGGTTTATTTGATATCGTAAAAAGTTTTGCGAGCCCTGACTGTAAACAATAGATCTTTATATAGTGTTAGCTAATAGGAATAAATTCGCTAGCTAGCGGTCTTGTAATATGATTTGCTGTACGTTTACTGTTTGTTTCAAACTCATTGTGAATGAAAATTTATATCAGTGAACGTACAGTAATAGAAAAATAAAGTTTTGGGTTACGTAAAATTCATTAACAGGTACACATATCCAGTCGATTACGCAAAATGTGGAGTGCTAAGTTTTTTTGCTCTATGAAGTTGGATTTTTCATAATGCTGGGCACATTATAATCGAACATTATCCAGCATCAAAAGTATGCGTTTAACTTAATGGCTACACTTGCGCTTGATTATTAATGTCATTGTTACGATCATAAAGTATTGAATATATTTGGCGTTAATTTTGTAGAAATTCATTATTCACTATTAAATGAAACTACGTGATGTAGTATTATTTCTACTTTCTTTAAGTTCTTTACCACGGCTTAGGTTTCGTTGTATTACAACATCTTCAGGTGGGCTATTTAGGCAAAGATTAGTCAAAGATAGTAGAATCTTTGCTAATAGCCCACCTGAAGATGTTGTAATACAACGAAACCTAGGTCGTGGTAAAGAACTTAAAGAGAGTATAAATAATACTATATCACGTAGTTTCATTTAATTGTTGGACGATCATAAAGGCAAAGTCGACGCCAAAAACTGCCTTGTTGTATTATGTGAACGTTTTTTCAATTTAAATTATTATCGCTGGAGCAGACAAAAGCCGTAATTCCAAAGAACTTAACCAAAACTTAATATGTTGCTTATTGGCGTACCAGATTTTTATGAGAAAATTTTATATATTGCTTATTGGCGTACCAGACTTCAGAGACTTTTTTTATATCTGTTTAAATTAATTCTATGATAACACATTAACTTTTTTCTTTTCCAATTCCTCTACAGTAGCTGGAAAAGGTAACTCTTGAAGTATCATTTAGAGTATTACTATTTTTGTAATGTTTCTATCGTCGACTTCTCTAAACAAGATTCCATTCGTAACAGTTCTAAAAATTCAAAGACTTCAAAAGAAACTGTATTTCATCATGTGCTCTTAACCATATTTTGACGAACCAATTGTCCTATCAATAATTAATACGTCGACACCACACGCGTTCGCAGTATATAATTATTAACACTAGTGTAGCCAAAACGAGGCGATAAACGGAAGCTACATCTCTGTGACGTGCCAAAAAAGACCACTACCTGATCTATCGTGATATGTCGTTTGTCATTATAAATGCCGCTAATAAATTACGGAGCAAAAATTTAACTACGCATACAGTTTAATGCCTAACAACGCATTAATTCATGACGTTAGTCGTTGGTATGGCTCCAGCATTAATGTATTTTTAAAACAGGGTTATAATGAAATTAAAAAATATTAACGAATTACCTTAAAAACTTAAGTATAAACCTCAACGAATATGATGAATACGATAACAAATCATGCTATATTCAAAAGTCGAAAACAAGTACAACGCGACACCTATGTCCATTCGTTTTTTGTTAAGGTACGAAATAATAAGTAGTTACTAGGGTACCTCGTCAATTTTAAGAAGATATTTTTTGATAATTTACATAAATGTATGATACTATATTTTTAGTTTATACACTTTCTATTATTGTAAAATGGTCATGAGGCACAGCAACTATTGATTTATATTTTATTATTGCTATGAGTACAAACCTCTCGTTTTTTTTATATATGTTAATTTATATAACGCAGTAATTAAAATATGTGAAAAAAACTGCTTTATTACCATCTCATACTCATTACCATCTTTCAGTGATTCCTTGATATGATTCCTTTATCTTTTCATTAGCTGGGGTACAGGAATAGCTGGGGTACGAATTTCCTACTCGAAAACAAGCTACATATAATTGACCGTGAGCGTAGCAGGATTCTTTGAGGTTGATGCCGCAATGTTTTAAAGTTGTCCTTGCGCTTTATTAATTGTAATACTATGGACTAATTTGATTGTAATTGCAGTCTTTTAGACTGAAATGGCAGTTCAGTAGAGATCAGTGGTATTATGGGGATAAATACTGCGTGTCCTTTGTCCTTTCCAGTCATAAGGTCGGCTTCGATGATGTTATTCAATAGCTGTTTGACGATCATCCTTGTTCCATTGCATAGTTTTGGTGAGTTGAGATTTCTGAGTAGTATGATCGGAGATCCAATTTTCGGTTGAAGTCAGTGTAATGGCATTCCTGGTTCTTGCAAAGAGTTTAAACATTTTGTAGGGAAGTTGACACTTTCTTCAACGTTTATCATCGTGTCGTTTAATTTGCCTATTCTTTCTTCACCGGGAATTCCATTTTGAATATTAAAGTGATATCGTCGACAATGTTATGTTTAATTGCCAAAATTGCCTTCTGATAAAGTCACTCGGGATTAATATAGTTGTGAACCATGTTTGGATAATTTTGATCGATGAGTTTGTTCTCAGTAGTGGCTATGTTGCAGAAATCACTGTTGAGTTCAATGAGGCCAGTCGTCTGATCAGTAGGATATGTGTCTTCGCCTATTTGTAAAAGTTTTTGAACAAAATGTGCTATTGTTTCGTCTTTCGATAATTCAACTCTCATATTTTTTGTTAGTCTTAGTATTTGTATGTATGGCCAGAGATGTGATTTTTTAAGTATCCATTGATTTCGTCTGCTGGTGTTGATGTCGGGATAACTGGAAGTGTTTGTCGAAAATCTCCTGAGAGTACGAGTAGAGATCCTCCCATCATTTCAGAGATTCCTCGCAAGTCTTGTAATGTTCTGTCCATGGCTTCGAGTGATTTTTTTATGTGTCATTGTGCATTCATCCCAGAAGATAATTTTAGTTTGTTTTAGAAGTTCACCCTATCCAGATGCTCTTGAGATTTTACATACTGGGAATTGTCCTTCGGTTATATTCAACGGTAGTTGTAGGGCGAAATGAGCAGTTCGTCCTCCTTCCGTAAGTGTGGCGGTAATGCCGGATGATGTTAGTACAAGTGCGGTGTGTTGTTTAGTATGTATTTCTACCGGCAATCGATTTATTAGAAACGTTTTCTCGGTGCCGCCGGTGCGTACAAGTAAATAATTCCGCCAGTGTTGTTGTTGATCCGGTCCATGATAACATTGGAAATGTTTTTTTCATTGTCATTGAGGAGTGATTTGTTGTGAGCAATGTATTGAAGTAGTTTAGTACACTGAAAGCATCTTGTCGTGGTGCTGGCATCCCAAATTGTATTAATGTCTGGTTTTTTATTGCTAAATATTTATCTTCTAGGCGAATGAGTGTTTCATTAAAGATGTCGTCGTGGAATTCGATGGCCATTACTGGATAAGCTTGTCGGATTTGGTACAGTATGTCATCACTCATACTCTCTTTGAAGGAGTCCCATAGTTGTTTTGGATTCGATGGGTTACATGTTTTCAGTATTATGGCGAATGAGTTTCTGATTTGTTCAGCCGAGGCTGTGAGTGAGGCTTCTTGTAGTATTAATTCCCAGTGGTTGTCGTTTTCCAATAGTCCTAAGCGTTAACATACTTCTCTGTACGCCTGGTATAGGTAACCGTCAACAGTCTTGAGACCTGTGAAACTTGTCGGTTCCCGTATTTCGTGCAGCATCATCCGGAGATAGAAATGTTCAGCGTTGTTCGGATGTACGGTGTATACACGACTTAGTGCGTTAGTTTTCATGATTTCTGGATGATCCTCTACTGGAATTCCTTGTTTTCGTAGTTGAAAGATTTTTCTGGTTCTGTTCCACGTATAATAGGTAGGGACGCCGACATATAGTAATGTTTTCGCGAATGGATCCGTTTGGCACAGTTGGAAAAAAATTGTTAATGTTGTGTTCTTAGGTGGTTCGCTTGCAATTTTTCCGGCGACATCTTTTGTGAAGTAAACTCTCTATCCATTCTCCAAATGTACTGCTAGTTATTGCACAGTTGGTTCGTGTGCGTGTATGGGAAAACCGAAAATCTGCCACGCTGCTTCGTTACTGTTGATGTATCTTCCCATTTGGTACATGAGGATCTCATCGTTTCCGTTTTATTGTTCGCTGTCTTTGGCTATTGAAATACTGCCATGTCACTGTTTTCATACTTGCAGTATCACATAATTTCAGTCATATTTAGTGGATTTTCACATACTTGGATTTTAGTGGATTTCACTGAATGGCAGTATTCTACATTTATGTGTACTTGAAATATTTTGGAAAGTAGTGAGTTATATGGTACTACCCAGTGATTATCTATTTCCAGTTCGTCTCTGCCTCGTATTCGTATTATTGCTGTGAAGCCACCTTTTCTCGGTGATCGTTTTCTGTATTTGGGATAGCCATCATCTCCGGTTTATGTGTCGTCCAAGTATGGTTTTGGGTATTTTTTTTACATTTTGCATTAATCATACATGGTGAATTGGGGTTTAATGGCCCACATGGTCAATGAATCATGTTTTTCATTACTATGTCGTACAGCTCCGGATCTTCTTGTGGATCGGAAAATTCAGCTTGTATGATTTTGTCGATATCCGTGGGATGAATTCTGTCGTGTAGCCATATGAGATTCTGTGAGTGAGGCAGTCCTCCTTTTTGCTATTCGATTGTGTACATTCAGCATCTAACGGTTCCAAAGTTATGGCATTTTGTGATGACTTCAATAAATTCGGACCATTATGTCGTGTCGATCCTTGGGGGCTTGTCCGTATCTTAGTTGTTCTTTGATTTCTGGCCACGATGAGTTGTATGTGAATGTTGTGAAGAAGTCAGGTCATTCATATGTTTTTACGTAGGTCATGACATCTTGAGTGTATTCGTGCATGTGTCTTGGACTTCCTATGTAAGATGGTTATAAGATTACCATTGTTCCAATGTCGTCAATGTTTTCGTCATTTATGATTGGGTCTCGAAGGTGAATGTGTTCTTCCGTGCGTAGTTTCTTATAATTCAGTCTTATGTAAAGCATCCGTTCCGTTTCTATTTTTGCATACATATCTACCAGGAATTGTTAGAATAAACGGCGATTGTTAAGAATGTAACTGTATATTTCATTGTCTCTGATCATTAAGCGGTAACCATAGAACTCCTTAGAAGTGACTTTTTTGTTTGTTTCTACGCCTGTTTCGGGTTGAATTTGTTTCACACTAAAATGATATCCGTCCTCTCCGTGCAGAAATATTAACAGATATTGGAGGGCATCATATGAACGGTGTGTCTCTGTAATGCGTTGTAGTCATTCTTTTCTTTGTTATACAATTATGTCACGGCTTGTGTTTTCATTGTCCACAATTACGATTGCGACTTCGTCTATTTGAGGTGCATTAAATCGACGTTCGTATTCTCCAGGTGGTCGCTTGTCGGTTAGAATTATAATTTTATAGTCATCAGAAATAATTCGGTCTAGTGCTGTTTTGAATATCTCCTCTGTACATCTTGGACTATTTCTCGTCTCAATCTACTGATATTTGTGCATCGTTCCGATGAAATGAACTTGCAAAAATTTATGGTCTTCATTGGGTAGTGGTAGTAATGATCCCATTTTGTTGCAGATTTGTCCTTGGATGGAAAAAACATAATCGATTTCATCTCTGTTGATCGAATCTGTAAGACTATTACTCTAAAAAGATTGATTAAAAAAATGTTTCAAATAAAAATGAAAGACCGTTTCTTCCTTACAAAAAAGTTAATGGTCTTCTATTTTCTGCCGTATTTTTTCATAGGATCGGCTGTTCTCAAAATGTTCGCAGAAAGATGTTTATCAAGATGGCGGCTAATAATTTTAAGCGTTTCGAAGAAACCGTCTACTTCTTCTAGTGACACCATCTAATGAAAATATGTATAAAGTGTCACGGAGACTATTTTGAAAAATAATAAATAAATTAAAAACTTGCTAGTCGTTTCCATTTTCGATGTTCTAATAACTAAGTGTCACCTCTCACATAGTAGTAATGGGTGTACTTAAAAAGTACATTCAAAGTAAATCGTGATATTTGTGAATAGAACAATTAGCTATCTAGGCGTTTTTTTTGTTTTGGATATACTGAAAAAACCATTAGAAATATATAAAAAATAATATATGAATTGTATATGTTAAAAAAGTCTATTACATGTCTTTATTGTAGAGGCATAATGAAATATACGTTAAAGGGTCATTTAGATTTTAAGCGTTATGAAAATCAAATATTTTACAAATCATAGGATTTTTTTCTTGCTATTCTAAAGTGTATAATTAAAAAGATTAATTTATAACCTTCGTTGAACTAAAATTGCAATAGACATGACATTTCTATTTGAAAAGAGACAAAAAAAATACTCCAAATAGTGTCGCGTGTGAACTACGATGAAAGAGATATAGTCTTCGAAATCATATATATATATATATATATATATATATATATATATATAATATATATATATATATATATATATATATATATATATATATATATAGTCGTGTTGAAATTGAGATAGATCATCCTAATTTTTGAGGACCAGTGATTCTGACATCCTTGAGTATAGCTAGGACAATATTGAGCATGAATGATGGCTAGGACACTATTGAGCATGAATGTGACATTCTTGAGGATGACTAGTACACTATTGAGCATGAATGTAACATTCTTGAGCAAAGCTAGGACACTATTGAGCATAATTGTAACAATCTATATTCACCGTTATGATTGCAGTCGAGATAGCGTGTGTAGAATTCGAATGTATCTAACCTTATATAGGATAAGGTTAGATACATTTGAATTCTATACATACTTATTAATTAGTATTTCATCTAGGTGAAAAATGGTGTTTATATCGTTTGTACGTATTCTTTTGGATATATTACTTCCAATAAATAGGTTTATCACAAATTTACTTTGCTTTCTGGTCCGCGTGCAGCAATTTTCATCGAGTTTGTAAACCTCGACCGAGATATATTGACATCTATTATATTTTCCTGGTCTTTATTATTGCATTACCAAGAACAGAGAATGAGGATAATAAGAGGATAACGAGCAAGGGAAACGTTGAAGTTTTGATTGTAAATAAAATGTAACGAAACCATATACGATATTTATACAAAATTAACATATCGCGCTGTGCCTACTTGGTTTTATACTCGGAATGGATCTGCTAAAAGATGGAAATAAACACATTGCTTTTAATTTATGAAGAGAATAGAAAGAAGGAATTTTGTCTGTTAATATACCTATATACAAATATCTATATATACATATATATATACATACATATATATATATATATATATATATATATATATATATATATATATATATATTAATTTTCCGAAATTATATTGGGATACTTTCTATTTTTTGAATTTCGGTCTCGGCTTAAGTACCTACATGTATCAGTGTAATGTAAACGCCACCTACAATCTGTCTTTTTTTGAGTCTTTTTTGAGTTTTTGAGTCTTGAACACCTTTATCTTGCATCAACTCTAGACTTAATGTAGGTCCTTGCTCATGAAATTATATCGCATGGTAAAAATGTGAAATATTTTATACGTGAATATATACCAAACATGCTATTAAGCTACAACAAATCAGTACAAGGTATCTGAAAAATCTTTTATCCATATGCACATCCATTAATAGCTTCAAAAATATTTTACAGGAAATTCATTTTCTTTAGGCCAAGGAATATTTCGTATAGAAATTCAAAGTCCCGATGGACAGATATACGAAAAGAGAGGCGAGATTAAAAATGTTTTGTTGATTTAATATATACGTTGCGACATCTGTTGACATGTTGCTGTAGTAAATTTTAATTATTGTGTAAAACACCGAGTTCACTCTACAAGACAGGGTTTTTCCCGTCGTGTTCGGGCTTTGTATGTCTATGGCACTATGGACGCTTATACACGTTATTAATTAACAGCAAACGACACTAATAAAAATGTGTATATAACATACTACTAAATATACTTTTGTTCATCTGTAAATTTCAATTTCTTTTACTAATATGGGGTTTTACATTAATTAATAAATTATGTAAATATAATAGGTAGGTACATTTATCATGCGTAGATAAATAAGGTCAATAAACACTTTATTTTTGTTGTTCTAAAATTGTGTTTACATAACGATGATATTTTTGAAAAAAGTGAAATCAATTATTCCAACTTCTCTAAATTCAAAACAATTAAACTGAAACGACGATTTTTTTTAGGAATTGTTGTCTGTCTGTGTGTTCGTTTGTTCGAGTATCATGTAAAACTACTGGACCGATGTTAATGAAATTTTCATTGGAAACAGCCTATATCTTTTGTCCCTTTCCGATATGAACATAAGGAATGTTTTGTCTTGTCTGTTTGTTGTTTATGCGTTTGTTTGAGTGTAGTGCGAAGACTTCAAAACCGATTAGAATTAAACCTTCATGTAATGTTTAAAGCACAGCTTAATATTTGAAGTGTTTTATTAATCAATTGTTTCCTAACGAACTTTAAATCTAATAATATCACTCAGTCTAAGTGCGCGGGCTTAAAAGTGTTTGATTGAAATTAACAGCGATTTGACTCAAAGTTCAAGCTCAGATGTAAGTTATATTTATTTGATCAAGAGAGGTTTTTAGTTGCGAAGGAAAGTTAATTTTGTATAAATTAGTAAAATTTCGTTAAATTTTATTTACAATCAAAACTTCAACGTTTCCCTTGCTGTTTACTATCCTCAATCTTTGTTATTGGTAATGCAATAATAAACACTAGGAAAACATAATCGATCTCAATATATCTCGGTCAAGGTATCCAAAGTCGATGAACATTGCTGCACGCGATCCAGAAAGCAAGGCAAATTTGTGATATACCTATTTATTGGAAGTAATATATCCAAAAGAATACGTACAGACAATATAAACACCATTTTTCACCTAGATGAAATACTACTTAATATATACGTAATAATAATACTAATTAATAAGTATATGTAGAAGTCGGATGTATCTAACCTTATATAGGTCGCTATCACGACTATAACCATAACGGTAAACATAAATTGTTACAATTATGCTCAATAGTGTCCTAGCTTTGCTCAAGAATGTTACATTCATGCTCAATAGTGTCCTAGCCATCCTCGAGAATGTCACATTCATTCTCGATAGTCTCCTATCCGTCCTCAAGAATGTCACATTTATACTCAATAATGTACTAGTCATCCTAAAGAATATCACATTCATGGTCAATTGTGCCTTAGCCATTCTCAAGAATGCTCAATATTGTCCTAGCCATCCTCAAGGATGTCAGAGTCATGCTCAATAGTGACTGTGATTTTTAAAAGTACTTTTTCCCAATTTTTTATGTTATATTTATGTTATTAGCGCTCTTAAACTGGTCCTCAAAAATTAGGTTGATCTATCTCTTTTACATATATGATTTCGAAGATTCTATCTCTTTCATCGTAGTTCACACGTGACACTATTTGCAGTAATTTTTTTGTTTCCTTCCAAATGGACATGTCATGTCTATTGAGCAAAACTTCATTGTATTTTCAATATTTCGATACAATTTTAGTTCAACGAAGGTTATACCTTAATCTTTTTAATTATACACTTTAGAATAGCTAGAAAAAAATCCTATGATTTGTAAAATATTTGATTTTCATAACGCTCAAAATCTAAATGACCCTTTAACGAATATATCATTACGCCTCTACAATAAAGACATGTAATAGACTTTTTTAACATATACAATTCATATATTATTTTTATATATTTCTAATGATTTTTTCAGTATATCCAAAACAAAAAAAAACGCCTAGATAGCTAATTGTTCTATTCACAAATGTCACGATTTACTTTGAATGTACTTTTTAAGTACACCCATTACTACTATGTGAGAGGTGACACTTAGTTATTAGAACATCGAAAATGGAAACGACTAGCAAGTTTTTAATTTATTTATTATTTTTCAAAATAGTCTCCGTGACACTATACATATTTTCATTGGATGGTGTCACTAGAAGAAGTAGACGGTTTCTTCGAAGGCAGTCACCTGTTCTTCGGCATCCAAGAATCTCGTTCCTCGCAGTATATCTTTTATTTTTAGTATTATATAAAAATTGCTCGTAGAGGGCATCGAGTCGGTGGAGGATGACTCATAATCTCTGCATCATGCGTAATCAGATAACTGATTACGCCTGGTATAGAGATTATGAGTCATCCTCCACTTCTGTTGAGAGGACATTGCTTTAAAAAAATTCTTAAATAACAGGCAAACAATAACTAGTTTGCCAGACTACGATAACTGTTATTTTATTTTCCAGAATAATCGCTGTATAATAATCCGTCCGCCCGAAGAAAGAGCCAACCGTCTTCATTCAGCACTTCGATTTTCTTCACCTTTGTAGGCAACTCCTCAGAAAGAGACAAACTCCTCAGACACAGACGTAGTGGCAGACTGCCTCTTAGTTTTTGGTTTAAAACAGTAAATCTAGCTTTCATCACCTGCGATGATGTATAATACAGTATTTGAGTGACCTCCGCCTAATTTTCTAGCATTTCGCAACCAATCAACATGGCTGTGCTTTTAAGCTTTGGTCGATTCACCTAGCAAAAAGTTTCCCGGTACTTAAATGTTCATATTGACTTTTCTGTACTTGACTTATACGGATTCTAAACTCTTCGTCGAATCTGCTGATAGGATATTCTCTGGTCAGTCTTCACCATGAGCTGCACAGCATTTATGTCATCTTCAGTGGTAGCTGTTGAAAGACATCCCTCATGTAGGTCATCACGGGGATTGTAACAGTATTACGAAATTGGGTTCCGACTTAAAATGTCAATCGAGGTCGATCGTGTAACTTTTCTCTCGACCAAGATTACAATAAAAGTCATAAAAACAATCGAACGAAAATTTTCTCGTGTTAAGTTCATCTTGAAATGATACAGACAATTATCAAAATTGCCACCAATTTGTCGAAACAAATGACAAATTCAAGCAAAATATCTCAATGATTTCCTCTTTTTAATTGCTCCATCATTATTGAGAATCGTGACCCACAACGATGGGTGCCATTTTGGATGCTACAGTAAATTACTAGAGTTCTTTTTACCAAATTTGAATTTATTCTTTTATTACGTATATTAGAATTGACCATTTTTATTATTAGTAACAACAAGCGTATTCTGCAGATCCTCGGCGGAAAGAAGATAGCTTTTATAGATGTTCTAAACAAACCTGACAAAAATTATTAAGAACAAGAGTAGATAAAGAAATGCTTCTTGCGGAACAACATTTGTGAGGTAATCAACTCGGAATACATTTCTGGAGATTTAAGAAATTGTCTCCTCTGTTCGTGCAACCTTAATCCCATCTTATATGCAGATATATACACGGCTAATATAATTATTACAGTCGGACGTCACATTTTTTCGGAGAAAGTATTAAGTCGTTTTCCATGTCATTCCATCATCAATGTTAAATGCGATACGATAAAGCACAACACTTACCGGTCACAATTATTTTGACTGGTTTCACCCACTGCTTTTAAATTGTATAAATAATTGCGTCATTTTATTGAGACAAAGTCGGTCAAACACCGACAAGTTTCTTTTAAATGTACGATGTCACAAGAAGTATCAAGTTTATAAAGATTTAGAAAGCTCTTATTTAAGCAGTATTTAAAATGCCAGATAAAACATTTTATTTTAATCATTTCCAGCATTAATTGCTCTTCTAAAACGACTTTTAAAAAAACAAACATATAATAAACATGTATCGTCTATAAATAAAACAATAAACATGTAACGTCTATAAAACATGAGCAGAATTAACAAAACAAAGGTTTCTTACACATTCAGATACTAACAAAAGTTTAAACATGTGAGTATTTCCATTAAACTTTAAACAAATATTAATTTTTTTTCACAGTTTGTATATTTATCGCCTAGTATAACTTACATAGGTGTAGGGGAAAAAATAGCGTGGATCTCTGAAAAAATATTTGATACGAAATAATTACTATAGTTTTCCGGTAAAATTTTAACAACCCTTCTTTCATGATTTTAATTTTAGCAGTATCTAAGATAGGGGAGGATTGTAACTATATTAATTAAACAAGCTATGAAAAGGCTTCTGCAAGTATTCAATAACTACAACATGTATCGTGTTTCATCTTATGTCTCAAAGCGATCTGGAATTATCGCGTGAAAGGTAAAAATATGTTAATTATGATTAATTAGAGTAGTAACTTTGGTATTTTGTGTATTTCAGTACTTAATTTATCATAACATTAAAAGTTTGTCCAGCCAATTCTACTTGATACTTAAAATTATCTAAGTAACCTGTGCACACCATCTTATATAAGTAATTTCATTTTTCTTCTGCAGTAATAAATATGTTAGTTACGATTAACTAGAGTAGTAACTTTAATATTTTGTATATTTGAATACTTAATATATCATAAAATTAAAAGTTTGACCAGTCAATTCTACTTGATACTTAAAATGATCTAAACAACCTATGCACACCGTCTTATATAAGTCATTCCATTATTCTACCGCTGTAATAAATATATTAATTATGATTAATTAGAGTAGTAACTTCGATATTTTGTATATATGAGTACATTATTTATCATAACATTAAAAGTTTGACCAGCCAATTCTACTTGATACTTAAAATGATCTAAACAACCTATGCAAACCGTCTTATATAAGTAATTCCATTATTCTACCGCTCTAATAAATATATTAATTATGATTAATTAGAGTAGTAACTTCGATATTTTGTACATATGAGTACATTATTTATCATAACATTAAAAGTTTGACCAGCCAAACTCTACAGTAAGTATTCCGTCTAATAATTGGTATTAATTGAGAATGTGTATGTATTGCTAATAATTTTCGTTCAGTGTAGAATCTGCCATATGTAACAACTCTAATTATTTTATTCTTGCGATTGCTTTTCAGAGATTTTTTTTTACAAAAATTTGTTAAAAACAGTTTTTAATTTACAAATAAGAGTTATTATTTTTAAATTTCCTATTTTAATGATGATAGCTTTTGAATTATGATGGCTTTTGAAACATCCTCTCATTTTTCGTTCCCAAAGCCTTTTACCACAAATATATGTTTTCTTTTTTCATTGAAATACGTGGCTTTCTTCCTACAAACCAATTTATTTATTCATTGGTTAATTTATTTAAGAAAAAAAAAATAAAATTTACGTATCGGCGGATTGACTGCAAGAAAGGAGCAATATTTCCGTTGAACCACAATAATAAATTTGCCGAAATTATTTGTGCGGTAAATTGTACGAAGGAGTTCATTAAATGAAGAAAAATGCTCTAAAATTGGTGAAAAATTAGACAATTCCTGCTAACATTCCAGATATCTGTTTTATAAAGTGTCTATTTCACTACTTTGACACATGAATAAAGTAAAATTTTTGAAGTGAAAACTTCTTTAGACGCACCTGCGCACTTTCTCTGAGCAGGGAACGTAACTGAGCCGTCACACTCGGGTCTATGACGCTGTATCGGGTAAACTCGGCTCCCTTCGGCATCAGTCAATTAAACTGCTTTTTAGATGCACTATGTGCACTTTTTACAGATATCAAATGAACTACTTTTTAAGCGCACCATACGCACTTTTTGATTAATATTTTAAGTGTATACAGTTAGGGTTTTTAATATTTTATTTGAGAGTAGTTTAATATAATACGCGTAAGTTGTTGTATTTTAAAATAATAATCTCGCATTGCTTCTGATTCACCAAAGTAATATCCATGATATAACATCAATGTATTTATCTATACTAATATTATAAAGAGGAAAGATTTGTTTTTTTGTGCGTGGGTATGTATGGATGTAATGAATTGGCTCAAAAAGTACTGGACCAATTTCAAAAATTCTTTCACCATTTGAATGCTACGTTATCACTGATTAATATAGGCTATATTATCTAGAAGAAAAAAATAAGTATCCTTTCTAAAACTACAATAATGTAACCCAAAGTGTAAAAAAATTCGCATAAAATGTCTTTCATCGCATGTGATGCAAAAATTATTGATGATAGAACAAAAAAATGTTCTACAATATTAAAGAATATATCAATATCTACAAAAAATGTTGCAGTAGCATATGTCTAACTATTGTAATTATGCCACTATAACTACTTTTTGACATTTTAAAAGTTAATAGAAATTCCGACCAAAATCAGACCAAGTTATTTATATCTTTGCATTGATCCTTATGCAATTAATTTATTTCTTAAGCAAGACTGTTTCAATGCCTGTAAATTACCTTTTAATTTATTCATATTGGACATTCCATTCAAAAGATATTACGAATTTAAAATGTCACCGCCGCCGGTATAGCACGGAGGGGTCGGCACCAAAGTGCGGGAGAGGGGCGTGCACATCTATAAATTAGGTAGCCGCGCCGCCGCGCGGCTCAGTCGCGCGGTTAGCTCCCTACACATTACCAAAAGTTCTTTTCAGAACTATTTAAAAATTATTTTATTCAACCTTTTATAGTTTTCTCACACTTTTTAGTAAGAATTTATCAAAAGTTCTTTTTGGGACTACCTACTTAAACCTTGTCAGAATTGATTTACGTATGTACACTGTTTATTTTTACTTTCTACGATTTAAAAAAAAAATTTGCCTATAAAAAAAGACGCAGCTATATCAAAATAATGCCCAAGCAAGATTAGCAAAAATACGTCGTATCGGAGAATATTCTTCTAAAAATTCAGATCGTCTCGCAAGTCATAGAGAGTACGTATCGCAGTCGCGGGCCAGAGAATCCAGCGCCGATCGTTCCCACCGCCTTGCTGAAAATAGAGACAGAATCTCACGAGCACGCGCAAAGGGAATCTAGCGCCGAACGTTCGCAGCGCCTTGCTGAAAATAGAGATAGAATGTCACAAGCACGCGCAAGGGTATCTAGCGCCGAACGTTCACTTCGTCTTGCAGAACAGAATGCGAGATCATCGCAGGTATACCAACGACAATCGACCGCCGAACGCTCGCAGCGCCTTGCTGAAAATAGAGTTAGAAACTCGCGAACGCGTGCACGGGTATCTAGCGCCGAATGCTCGCAGCTGCTTATGGCACAGAGAGATAGACAACAGTCTTTAACAACTAGAACGCGCAATAGAATTTTAGCCCATAGTAATAGATTGGCATTCAGCTACGATCCACAAATTGATTATGCTTATTAGAACAGCATCCAAATCGGAGCAATGAATAAGATCTGTCCTAAATATTTTGCTAAAAAATGGACTGATGAAACGAACGGTATGTGATGCGCGTCTAGAAAAGTTATTCTTCCTAATATTGAAGAGCCACCAGAACCAATAAAAAGTCTATTGACAAATAAGCACACCTTATCCGCGCATTTTTTGAATAACGTACGTAGATACAATAGCCTATTCCGGATGACTTCCTTTAGGGCACAGGAAATTAGAGAGGAAAATTTTATGCCCACCTTTAAGATAGAAGGATAAGTTTATCATCTCATAGGAAGCCTGCTACCGGCATCAGGTCAAATCCCACAATTTTTGCAGATATATTTTATTTCAGATGCTGACCAACTATCATTGCGATCAAACATGCCCCCATGCTAAAACTAGATTTGATCGACGAATTGCAGACCGTGTTGAATAGCCATAACGTATACGTACGAAGTTTTAAACATAGTATCGAACTCAACACCCCTGAGAGTTTAAAATTAATTATTCACTCTGATCTCACACCTCAGATAGAACACCGGGGCAGATATAACGCTCCTTCCGTAAATTAAGTGGCTGTTCTCTTGGTCGATGAAGGAAAAGGACCCAGGGATATAGTACTGCACGGTAGAGACGGACAGCTAAAACGAGTGTCGGAATTACACCGCGCATATGATCCGTTACAATATCCGCTAATGTTTGTATTAGGAGATGACGGATATTACTTAACGATTCCTCAGCAGGATTCCTTAAGAAATAAGACTGTATCATGCATGCAGTATTATGCATACCGTTTAATGATTAGGACCGACTGTTTTAAAGCACTGCATTATTACAAAGATTTGTTTAATCAGTATTGTGTGGATATCATGGCGAAGATGATTTCAGAAAGGTTAAATTTTATTTGCCGAAACCAACAAAAACTTAGAGTCGATAATTATATTAATTTGAGGGATGCTTTGAACCAAGACGCAAGCGTAAATGCCGCCAATATCAGATAGCACGTCATCTTGCGGTCATCATTCCCTGGGTCTCCAAGGTATTTGCACGAAAAAACGCAAGATGCTATGACATATATGCGCATTTATGGAAGGACAGATCTTTTTGTAACTTTCACCTGCAATCCGGAATGGGTAGAAATAAAGCAGGAACTTTTCCCGGTCAGCGGTCTTTCGACCGGCATGACATCATTGCTAGAGTGTTAAAAATGAAAAAGATGATAAAAATATTAACAAAAGACGCGATTCTTGGATCGGGTAAATATTATATGCTTACTGTTGAGTGGCAAAAAAGAGGGTTGCCACATTGACATATGTTTTTTGGCTGGACTCGAAAATACAGCCCGATGAAATTGATGAAATAATAGATGCCGAACTGCCTAATAAAGACAAAGACCCAGTATTGTTTGGAATAGTCACAAAAAATATGGTACATGGCCCAAAAAAACATAGACAACAGATGGATCGTTCCATATTCCCCAATATTTTGTCGATCTTTCAACGCGTACATTAACGTAGAATACTGTCATTCTGTGCAAGCAATAAAATACATTTGTAAATACATTAACAATTCTGGAGACAAAAATTAGCTTTATGAATTTCCGTCCTATAATAGGGATACGTGTATAAATGAAAATAAGGTGAAATGGAAAAATACATATATTGTACCTGTATAAAATACAAGAAAAGTGAAAAAAAAATTAATTGCATTTATACCAGAACACCGAATTACAGATCAGATATTGAGTCAAATGCGACTAGAAAACTGCGTGAAGAGAAAACTTTGTAACCCTTTTTAAACATATTGCGCTCACGGATGAGTGTAAGATTTGGCGTAGTTAAAGTTTATATGGAGAAGGAGTGCAGAAAACTAAAATTTACGTATATTATTTTTATATATTACAAGGTGAAGAGAAAACTTTGTAACCCTTTTTAAAAATATTGCGCTCACGGAGGAGTGTAAGATTTGGCATATCGTTAAAGTTTATATGGAGAAGGAGTGCAAAAAACTAAAATTTATGTATATTATTTTCATATATTAAAAGGTGAAGAGAAAACTTTGTAACCCTTTTAAAACATATTGCGTTCACGGATGAGTGTAAGAATTGGCTTCGTTAAAGTTTATATGGAGAAGGAGTGCAAAAAACTAAAATTTATGTATATTATGTCCATATATTAAAACGTGAAGAGAAAACTTTGTACCCCTTTTTAAACATATTGCGCTCACGGCGGAGTATAAGATTTCGCATATTTAAAGTTTATATGGAGAAGGAGTGCAGAAAACTAAAATTTATGTATATTATTTTCATATATTAAAAGGTGAAGAGAAAACTTTGTAACCCTTTTTAAACATATTGCGTTCACGGAGGAGTGTAAGATTTGGCATAGTTAAAGTTTATATGGAGAAGGAGTGCAGAAAACTAAAATTTATGTATATTATTTTCATATATTAAAAGGTGAAGAGAAAACTTTGTAACCCTTTTTAAACATATTGCGTTCACGGAGGAGTGTAAGATTTGGCATAGTTAAAGTTTATATGCAGAAAACTAAAATTTATGTATATTATGATCATACGTTAATAGGTGAAGAGAAAACTTTGTACCCCTTTTTAAACATATTGCGCTCACGGAGGAGTGTAAGATTTGGCATAGTTAAAGTTTATATGCAGAAAACTAAAATTTATGTATATTATGATCATACGTTAATAGGTGAAGAGAAAACTTTGTACCCCTTTTTAAACATATTGCGCTCACGGAGGAGTGTAAGATTTGGCATAGTTAGAGTTTATATGGAGAAGGAGTTCAGAAAACTAAAATTTATGTGTATTATGTTCATATATTAAAAGGTGAAGAGAAAACTTTGTGCCCCTTTTTAAACATATTGCGCTCACGGAAGAGTGTAAGATTTGGCATAGTTAAAGTTTATATGGAGAAGGAGTGCAGAAAACTAAAATTTATGTATATTAAGTCCATACGTTAATAAGTGAAGAGAAAACTATGTACCCCTTTTTAAGCATATCGCGCGCACAGAGATATTTTGGTACTATTTAACTTTCAAAGAACTCAATTTCTAATTATACCTACGATGACGATAAATAAATCTCAAGGAGAAACAGTTTATTCGGACAGCTATTTTTACTCATGGTCAATTGTACGTTGCAGCAAGTAGAGTTCGATCATTCGATAGTTTGAGATTTTATATTTCCGAATATAATGGTCAAGGATATTTAGCAAATGATGAGCTTTTATAAAAAAATATTATTAACATAGAAGTTCTGAAAGTTAAAGTACTGAAAACGCGTTATTACTTTTTAAATATGGTTTAGCTAAGCTAAACCTCATTTTTTCTATCTTTCGTATTTTTCAAATAACTCAAAAATTAATGCACAAAAAAAAATTAAAAAATTATACATTACGTAGCAGATAATTTTCAAACTGTTTCCGAATTTTCTACCTTACCAAACATTAAATGTAATCAATCCATTGGAATTGAAATTTATGTATCTTATACTTCTTTGAATGTCAAGTCTCATATTTATTAGCGTTTATTTGGTTCCATAACAACATGACAAAATTAAAACTGACAATTATATCAAAAATAAATACAATACAAGGTGTAAATGCGTTTTTTTTTTCAACTGTTACTAACATTAAATTTTAAATTTAATGTTAGTAACAGTTATAAACATAATTATAATCATTTAATGAATTACGGTCGAATTTCGACCACTGGGCGACCACTAGTAACAATAAATGTACTAAGTATTGTATTAGTGTGTTCATACCTAGTTATTCGCATTAACTCGATCTTTGCATGCACCCTTATAATAAACATGCGAGAAGTAACACTGAAGTATACAGAATACAACCAACTATTAAGTTTGCAATTTATTGTTTTTCTTAAGTAGTATCCGTGGCCCTTTACATATTGTTACATTTGATGGGACTTGTGGCTTACTCTTCCCTGCACATCTCTTCCAGGGCATTGATTTACTAATTTACGTGCGCCATCTATTGCAATTATACGAAACTACTTCGTCAGTCACATGACCGACTGTGTGCGACCGTAGATGTAATGTTGTTGCGGTGTTATTTTATTTAATTTTTTTTTTAATTTAAAAAAATATCTTCAATTGTACGTATTTATATTGATATGACAATGCTTGAATAGCTTCAAATTTATCTAAAGTAAAGAAATAAAGAAAACAGTTATGTTTTATCTAACAAAAGGCAATTATAATAGGTAGATACAATGGCACTATACTACATAGATATGTCAGGAATGATTCAAAATTAAGATGGCTGAATTATCTCAACTTCATTTTGTGCCAATCAGTTTTAATTTATTCCCTGTATCGGGAGGTTGCGTACTTGGAGTTATCGGGGTTGGTAAGACGATTATGCATACACCGATATATACTTCATCAGCGATGAAAAGGTTAAGATTTAAAAAAATATAAGATTTATCTTAAAGAAATTATGATGTTATAATACTCTCCGTCTACAAACAAGAGGTAGATATCTGCAGCACGTTTTCGATAATCATTTACCCTGTCCTCGTATTTTACATTAATTTAGTTTAAAATATTTTTTTAATTTCTTTGTACAAAATTGGTAACGTAGAAGATATATAGAAAGATACCAACTCATTTAGGATTATGTTTAAATTTTACGCTATTACATAAGAAAACGCAAATTTTCGACAATTCTGTTACAATACAATTCAAAGATTATACCGAATATTATTAAATCATCTTCGATTGCGTTATGCTTTCATGTTTTATTTGCCTTTACAAAAAATTGTTTTCCCTGCTTTAAAATTAACATTTGACACAATCAATTTAAATTGGTTTTAGAAAGAGACATGGTCTATGTGGAGTTATTTGTAAATATTTCAAACTAGCTGTGTCCGCGACTTCGTTCGCATGAAATTCGGAATAAGAAAAGTTATTAGAATTACTTTTTCTTTCTCATATGTTGCTCTTGGGTATAAACAATTGCCATACCAATTTTCATAAAAATACGTCCAGTAAGTAGATTTTGCGTGATTGACGTACAAAATGACAGAAAAAAAATCTAAAAAATGGTTTTCCGGCTTCTATTGTCATTCTATACGCTAAATCAATCACTTTTTAAAAAATATTTTCCATGTACATAATTCACTCTGTTACAATATTATTACATGTATAGATTCTTATTATTTGGAAGGAACTATCTAGAAAATTAATAGAAAATTAGACAAAAAGCAATACTATATATAATAAGTAGCATGCTTAAAAGTTTCTTAAATAGTCTGCGAGATCCATTTTTCACTACTTATACTTAACGAACTGGAAAATGATTTTAATAATCTACAACATAGTTGACATAGCTCCCAATAATTAGAAAACACAACGTGTATATAAGCATGTGTGTCCTTCATGTACTGGCTTTGTCAAAAAGTATATGCGTTGCTTATATTTAGTCACTAAATGACTCAAACCTGTAAACATTTTATACTTACATTTCCAATTTTAAGTTTATCGGTTTAGACGTTTTTGGCTTATTGAAGTGGAAGATAGATGGACAAATACTATTTCATTTTACTTCTAAGGTTAGGCTCATTTTGCTTTTAATGTTTTTCCGGCACCGTACTCATAAGTAGATTTTCAAAAATCAAAACAAAAAAATGAGTATTTACAAAAAATAATGTGTGAAAACACGTCATCACAAGATCACAACGTTGAATTTCATATAGTTACTGAAAATACAACCATTTCTTCAATAAATAACAAAAAATATGTACAAGAAATGATTATTAATCGAATGTAACATACATAAACCTTTTTTAAAATTGTCGAACTTTAATTTAAACATATTTTTACTATCCGATCCGACATTTTTTGACTGTTTTCGGGATAAACATTCTCACGAGAATCGAAATGTCTGCTAATTTCTCCATTTAGCACAGTTTCTAGTGGGATATTTTTCGGTTGCTATTGGCCTGTTCTTACGAAGTAATACAAGCTTATGTTCCAGGGTCTTTTCGAAAGCAGTCACCGTATTCCTCTCTGTTTATCTTTTATTCTTAGGAAGAAATATAAATATCATGATACAAGATCAGGACTATAAGGCGAATGATCTGTAATATATACACCCTCCTTTCGGCTAACTGAGTGTGTAGTGGCGTTGTCGTGATAAAGGAGAATTCTACTGCGAAGGGGTAGCCCTCGAGCTTTTTCCAAAAAAATAGGCAAACAGTTGGTGTCATACCAGTGTGCTGTAACTATTATTTTATTTTCTAGAGTAAATGCTGCGAAATAATCGTTTCGTTTGAAGAACGAGGTGACCATCTTTTTTGTAGCATTTCGGCCTTTGTTGACATGTCTGTAACTCTTTAGAAAAAAACATGTAAACTGCTCCTTAGTTTCGGATTTGTAACGATGTCAGATCCAGAATTTGAGAGAGGTCCGTTAAACTTTTCCAGCATTTCGCGACAACAATCAATACGACAGTGTCTTTGAGCTTCGATTAAATCATGAGGTCAATTTAGCACAAGCTTTCTGATGCCTAAATGTTCTGTTATAGACTCATAGCAATGCCTAAACTTGTCCAAAATTACTGACAGGTTGTCTTGTCGGTATTATCTACGAGCGGCAAAGTATTGAAGCCATCTTCAATTGTTGCCGTTGAGGGACGTCTGTCATGCAGACCATCAGCGTGATTGGCACGCCTGAATTTTTTAAATCGCGCGAGATGAGGCTTCGCCATAAAACGCCAAGTGAAGTCGATCGTAACTTTGATGTTAACTGACACCGCATAAAAAATCGTAAAAATCATCGTACCTCAATGGATTATTAAAATATTCGATTTTCGAAATTTTAATCTATTTTTTTACCATTATTACAAATGGCCAGTTCTAAGATTACCCTCGTTTTTAGACTTGTTTTAAACTTTTAATTTCGCTTTGTACACAGTTGGATTTTTAATTTTTTAATTTTAATTTAAATAGGCACGGTATATAATATGATACGCATCTCCTATTTCCTTCGCTAGGCAGTCTAAGACTGATGATGTTTGTCCAGATACAGACCTTTTGTTAATATCACCAATAATGTTCACCAATGTTATTGCTAACTGACAAATCCTTCTGACAATCACTTTCGAGCTTAAAATTAATTCTAATGGACTTACTGTTCAGGTTACTAACTTCATTGTTCTTATTTATGTTAAAAATTGATTCTAAAAATTAATTTATATTAAAATTAATTCTAATGGACTTATTCTTCAGGTTACTAACTACATTTTCTAATATTGTTCTTATTAAGAGTCCTACATATACTACAGGGTTGACGTACATAATTTTACATATGTAGATATATTTTACAACGGAAATATTGTCTATGTTATGATATAATTTTTGGGTCAAATACATCTTAAAATTAGTGTATACATTATCAACCGCTAAACTAAAATTACTGCCAGCAAAGTTCAGTATAAAACTATAAATCAAAACTTTGTTCACAGAGGGACAATGTTTTCAAAAATATCAAAATTCTTTCATGTTTATCTCACCGAAGATAGGGAACAGAAGAGCAAATTTTACGCCCATACATACGTGTACAATTGTTAGCTAACAATCTGATATTCTCTGTATTTGATCTGTATTTGTTAGTTGCGGCTCTTCGGTCATCCAACACTGTTATCATTGATTATCCAGCACTAACCGTCGGAGTTGATTTATGTAACATTGTTAATAAAAATTAATCAGCGGCAAAAAAGACGGATATCGGTTACATGAGTGCGACAGACACAATAGAACGACTATTCCCGTTCTGCTCCTGTCAGCTAAATAAAGTTGAGATTAGAGTATTTGTTGTTGTGATTAGAGTAAGTTGTTTATTAGGCCCTATTGAATTGTTTATGAGAAAATGTAATACAATCAACACACCAATGTAATATGATATCAATAAAATATTATATAAATTAATTTACTTTTTTTATCTGTCTTATAGTTCCGAAACATCGTTTATTATAATATTTAAAATAAGTATTTACAATTTCTCAATAAAATTGTTTCTCACTTCAAATGAAAAATATTTTTCAAAATTCAGTTTTATCTGTTTTGTAGATGTGTTACCTAAATTTAACCCAATCATTTATATTGGCATCAACATAACTGATACATTTTCGGCCTCAAGAAATAACTTTATATCGCATCTATCACGCGCATTTATTAGCTTCATTTATAAATAGCCATATATGTAAATAAATCTAGAAAGTCGATTTTCATCCACATTTAACTGCCGCATCGATTTTATACTTTGGAAACTTATGCAATTTTGGTTTCATTACAAGAAATGGTACTATCGAGCTAATATGATAATGGAGAATGGATGTATTTAGAGGTAGGAATTGTCAATGCCTAATAGGGAACCCATCGAGTTTGGACTCACTTGACCTGTCTTAACAAGTCTTTTGTTACATATTGTTACCGGGTGGAAGGTAGTCATGAAACCTTATCAAATAACAATAAACCTCATCGAGTTTAGGTTCGTTCGATTTGTCTTAATACAACCTTTACTTACGTAAGCGTATTTTTTAAATTATAAATATTACTTTATATAAGGTCCTAAATACTCTGCGCTCTTTATATATTATATATATATATATATATATATATATATATATATATATATATATATATACTCTGCGCTCTTTAAATCTAACATATATTAGTTCATGGTATGGAACTATTCTTTACACAAAACTGCCCTTCTAATATATGGTTATTATGGACAATCTTTTGCCGTCTTTTTATTTACCACGAAATTATGGAATCAATAAAATATACATTGAGCGCTCACAGTTGCTCAAAAATTGTCCGAAATTACATTCCACAAAATAATTCGTTATTCCTTCTGTATCTTAACACTCATTTCTCACTCAATGCCGCTCCTAATCCTTAAATACCGCTTATCTTATTTTATTTAGTTCAAATAATATTAGAAGCCCGTTTCGTCTTCGTACTGGTATAAATAAGGTACTTCATTAACATTTTTTAATATTTATATTTTGTTAAATGAACGCAGTCTTTTGATTTATTTTAATGGATGAAAGCTACGAGATTAGCACCAATAAAAATTATAATGTTTATTGATTATGAAATGAAATAATGTATATTAAAAACGATGTATTTAACAAAAATAATTTCCGGTCGAGATAAATTTCAAAAATCATTCCAATACAAAGTGTGTGCTTTTCTTTTCAAGAAATTATTTGTCATAATTCTTTTTAAAAACACTTAACAATGAATATGCAAATACAAACAAGAGTTGATGTAAAAAAAAAGTGATCGCATAGAGAGGTTATAAATTTAATGTTTTACAACCAATTGACAGCCGTTTCTTCATAGTTATAGCATTGTTCAAATCGATTTTTTTATTAAAGTAATCACGAAATTTTATTTATTGAATAGATTGTTTTTTATATATTTTTGCATCCAAAGGAAAGAAAAAGTGATTTTATCGTTGGTGCTAAGCTGCGGTTATATCATTTTAATTAACAAATGAAAGTGCGCATTTTTTAAGATAATTATAAAATAGATAATAAAGATAATTATAAAATAAACAATTATCAGAAAGATCAATCATATAACCTATAAAACTATATACAAATTGGAACTTTTTAAATATTAAAGTACTTATACAACATTTATTATACAACATTTTAGTATACAACATTTTTTGTTTTATTTCCGAACATTCTTATAAATAACACAGGTCTACAATGGTTTTCCACTTTCAGATTTGATGACTGATTTTAATAGATTTTGGTGCTGATTTTATTCTGATTACAATTTTATTCTGATTACGAGAAAAATGCTAAAAAAATTCCTTCGCGTCAGGATTTTTAGTTATTTAGCATAGTTTTTTTGTCAAAAATACCTAGACCTACCTTGACTGGGCACTGATATCGAGAACTGATATTTTATTTTAATTGTTTCTTATTGAACAAAAAAGACGCTGAATGGCTGCAGTAGACAACAATGAATAAGTTCTCATAAATAGTTAGTTAAACATAAAGCAATTAACTTAATGACATACATTATTATTGGAATAAAGGTGGATTTTTAAATCATTTTCTAAAGACCTCACTTAACCGTAATTAACTTAGATGGTTAAAAGAGGGTTAATGAGGGTAGATTAATAGAGACACAGGACAACACTAGATGAAGAAAGAGTGGCCACCGTGATCTGAGTTCCTGGAACCAAAAATGTTATGAGAGAAAATTTAAGCCCCCCGGAAAAAGTTTTGCTACCAGTTTTCCACATAAAACTAGGAATGATATGTGAAGGCGCTGAATAAAGAAGGAGAAGGTTTTAAATATCTACACCAAATTTTTCCACCTCTATCTGAAGCTAAAGTGAAAGAAATTGTGAAGAAAATGATTGAAAATTTCGGAAAAATAGAATGTCCGATGAGCTCTTCCTTAATTAGCACTTGGACTGCATTCTTGATAACTTGGGAGGCGAAATATTTCATCATGATTTTATAGAAATAGAACGCCGCTATCAGGGAAGGTAAAATAACGATGGCAGACTATTGTTGGTTCCTAAAGCGAGATGATCCAAGTCAGACTTTTAAACGAAAATCTCACAACCGCAGCTTCGGTGAAAAAAAACAAGATACCACAAAAGTATTTAATATTTGTAATTTATTTATTAAAGTCATTTAAATGTATTTATATAATATTTTAAAGTCATGTAATAATTTTTTATTGTAATATATTTTTTTTACTTAGTAAAGTTGGCTTTTTTTGCGATTTCATTCATAGGGATTTTCCAAAAAAAAATGAGGGTGATGGGGAAAATCTAATTACATATTCGTAATTAGCGCATCAAAAACCCTAAAATCAGCTATCAAATCCAAAAAGGGAAAATAAAAGTTGAAATTTGCAGACCTGTGTAATTTGAATGGACTGTTGCATAATGAAAGAGCAACATTTAATGGTCCATGTAAAAAGGTCCTCTGCGTAAATATCCTACACCCACGCATCTCCTCCTTCGTGCGCGAATACATCGAAACGAACGCCATGAAAATGCGCCTTCGTTTACTTTGAAAAATCTTTAATTTTTCCTAAACTACTGATCCAAAACTACAACATGTAAAGTGAAATTGTTATCTGCAGAAAATATTTAACATTACTTTGGTATTCATTTTGATAGAAATAATAAATCGACCTAACGTCCACGTTAATTGTTTTCGTTTTTGACATTGAAAAATCTTTAATTTTTCCTAAACAACTGATCCAAAACTACAACATGTAAAGTGAAATTGTTATCTGCAGAAAATATTTAACATTACTTTGGTATTCATTTTGATAGAAATAATAAATCGACCTAACGTCCACGTTGATTGTTTTCGATTTAGACATTGAAAAATCTTTAATTTTTCCTAAACTACTGATTCAAAACTACAACATGTAAAGTGAAATTGTTATCTACAGAAAATATTTAACATTAGTTTGGTATTCATTTTGAAAGAAATAATAAATCGACCTAACGTCCACGTTGATTGTTTTCGATTTAGACATTGAAAAATCTTTAATTTTTCCTAAACTACTGATCCAAAACTACAACATGTAAAGTGAAATTATTATCTGCAGAAAATATTTAACATTAGTTTGGTATTCATTTTGATAGGAATAATAAATCGACCTAACGTCCACGTTGATTGTTTTCGATTTAGACATTGAAAAATCTTTAATTTTTCCTAAACTACTGATCCAAAACTACAACATGTAAAGTGAAATTGTTATCTGCAGAAAATATTTAACATTAGTTTGGTATTCATTTTGATAGAAATAATAAATCGATCTATCGTCCACGTTGATTGTTTTCGATTTTGACATTGAAAAATCTTTAATTTTTCCTAAACAACTGATCCAAAACTACAACATGTAAAGTGAAATTTTTATCTACAGAAAATATTTATCATTACTTTGATATTTATTTTGATAGAAATAATAAATCGACCTAACGTCCACGTTAATTGTTTTCGATTTTGACATAAAACTTCTTACGTAGCGCTGAGCGACTGCGAGGAAAGTTGCGAGTAAAAATGTTGTATGACGCGATCTCGTCACACGCCATTTTTTTAACATAAATACTCTTACTGCGGCTTATTTTTAAAAGATGGATGTTGTTGAGGCAGTCTTTCTCTGGACTTTTTAATCCACCCGTACATCGTGATAATGTATCTGTAGTAGTGTTGCCCGCATTCGTCACGAAAGTACCCTGACCACTGACTTTTGCTTCGACTACGTTGACGTCATTAACCACGTCTCAATAATTATAATCCTACAAGTATATATACCATATAGCCTATAGAAAATTAGAAACTAGAAGCTATCATATTGCATATTTGTAGTTTTTGTGTGGATTCTTAAAAAACAAACACAACTTTCCTCTGTACAATATTAGTTGTATTGGTATTTATGGTACACGTACAAACGTACCTTTATTATATTTATTTATTGTCATAAACTAGCCCGCATCTATCAATTACAGTCTACCATGTTATTAATATTCACAGTTCTTGCGTTGTGGTTGATGGTGAAAGTTTGCTCTTCCAGCACCATAAATCCACTATCAATATAACTACTTAGCTTTCTATATTACAATAAATATTCGTAAATAAAATAAATACATAAATTTCTGTAATCATCTTATTTGAATTAACAATCCAAATTAAGAGTTAAATTAAAATCTTAAAAATAGCGTTCCCATTTATTTGAAGTTATAGTGAGACATATTTATGATTAAATTTAAAATAAAAATCCCTTAAAAGATCTCTTAAATACGATTTTTCCATTTCATTCGAAATCTAGAGAAAAGCTCTCTAGTTAGTGGGACATAGACAATATCATTTTTTATTTACTCTATGCATTTTTTATTTACAACCACGTTTTTAATTTTAATTGTTTGAATAATGACAGTAATATAATTGATATAATACTTGCACGTGTTACAATATATGACAAAATAAATTGAACATATATATTTATATAAATGTCTTGCGAATAGATTAGTAGACGATGTTATAAATATTGACAACTTTTTACAAAAATACTATTTTTATAATAAAAGTAAAATATTATCGTATGAAACATAGAGATTTAAAAAAATATTTTTCCTATTATTTATAATGAAATTAATGAACGAAACAAATTTATAATTTTATTTTTACGACGTAATTTTTCAATAAAACTAGAAATAATCAATCGTGATTTACTCGATAATAAATTAACTAGTAGGTGACATACCTATTGATTTTTTCAGAATTGATCAAAATATTTTTGAAATTTGTATATCTGGGTAACGACAAATAATAATTTCTGTATCTTCAAATTTCCCTAATTTTGATATAACTTCAAATTTAATTTTATATAGTTTTCAAAGTCACCATTCGAACTGTCACTTACATTCTTAAAAAATTATATTGTCAAATAATTTGATATTTCTTTCAAAATAAATTTAAACTCTCTGTAGTTGTCTGAGCGATGACATCTAATTAAATATAATTACTGACTTTAAACTTTTTCAAAATTGAATGTAGGTTTAAGTAAATTTTTTTTTATTTGAGAAGAACGATTTTCTGTCTTCTAAATTCGAGAGATTTCTTAGTGAGTTGACATTTAAGTTTTGATTAAACCAAATTTGCTTTTAAATACCCCTTGAAATCCATTAAAGGTCTATTAAATGTCAAGTATTATTGGCAAAAATGGCCATTAGAAATGCTTAGTAAAAAAAAATAAACGCGTTTAGGTAAAATTCAAACAATTTAAATAAATATTACTAAACATACGTCAACAATTGCTGTTTCTTTGAAACTTTCAAAATAGATTACGAAAATAAAGTTGTAACAATATTCACTAACTTTCTTTACACTGTCAACGAAGTCATTCACGTGTGACAACAAAATATTAAACAGTTAGCAAAAAATATCACTCGAACTTCAAGTCTATGACACTTGAAATCAATTAGTCAAGTGGCCAATACAAGTAGCTCACACTCGCTACTAGGCGATGGAGCAGGTGTACGATCATTGATTGGCAATGTCGTAATACACTTAAGCTGGTGACCATCAGCAAGCCAGACACCGATATGCCCTCTAAGCTCGTCCATCCGATGTGAGAGTTCCGTGACAGCGAACAATAAAATGCCATCTCGCTCGGGTTGATGACACCCGCGTCCTTATTTCCGTGCAACTGTATATTGTGAACCGCACTTTACAAGCAGTCACGTTTAACCCGTTTCTCGAGGCGGCCACCGTCTCGAGCCATACTTAGTTCGGATTCGGATTTGTGAGCCGCAGCCGCGCGCGAATCGCCATCAAAAATATTTAAAAAGAAAAAAGTTCGTTTTAAATTCTCTTCTATTTTTATGGAGGGAAATGCGGTAGCGTTTGACAGTTCGCCGACTCAGCTCTGGTTGTATTTTTTTCGTGTCATCTTGTCTCATTGTTGTTTGCGGCCTGTTGGAGAGCGATATTGTTATTGACTTCATCGGTTATATATTGAGTGTATTGTTGCAGAATCTCGTTAACAAGGTCAAATTTCTTTGATATCTGAACGGAAGTTATTGGTAGAAATGAAAACTGAGATGGGGCGTTGGTTACTTTTACTGGTGAGTGTTATTTTTTTTTCATTTACTTATTTTATCATGACTCATGACGGCACCCACTTTCGTATAAATTTCTACACTTCTGCGCTCGTGGTGAATGCAATCTTTAAACGGAATAGCTGGTTTAAATGTTTGTTGTGTTTTTCATGTGTAGTAATTTGTTGAAGATTTTAATTGAATTTGTGAGTTTAAAAATTAATTTAAAAGATTATTTCTTTCCGTGTTTTTGTACGCTAGATATACTTAAATAAATTTTTTATGTTGTTTTTCAGTAAATTTCAATTTTATTTTGAAGTATTGGATAAATTGTATTGTAAAGTACACTTTACGTACACATTTTATGTTAAACTAATTCAAATAAAAAATGCATTGGTTTGAAAAGAAAAACAATCAGAAAAAAGTATAGGGGGAATTAAAATGTGTTTTGATAATATTAATTTCACTTCATTAATTCCGTTTACCTCGAGAATTCTTTTAATAGTGAGTGAAAATGTATTCATTTTATTCTATTATTTAACATATTTATTTTTATGCTTGTTTTATATAATATTTTAATTTGTCGCCTTCCTTATATAGATATTTATAATACGTATATTAATTAAATATCTCTATAGTATAAAATGCCCATGTGAGGAAGTTTACCTATATTGAAGCATATAATTTAACTGTACTGAGGCGTGGTTAAATACGACGTGCGAGAACTAGATCGGCAAAATCTACTTGATCCGATTTCTAATGCATTTTTACATCAAAACGCTTAAGACTCAAATTTTCTTGGCGAATAAAACATAATATATTATAAACATAGTTAAAAGAGGCTATTTAAGGAGCATACTGAACAAAGCCGGGGGAATATAGCATCTGGGAATAAAAATTGCCCTTATTGCTATCACAAAAGTCGTTTATCCGGTCTTTATCAAAGGACGGACTAGGTGAAATCCCAGTATATATTACAGGCCGTATGACTATGTTTTAATATTAATTTAGGTTTTATTTATAGCATTTAAACTAGCTATGCAACATTTTTATTGTCTTGTAATTATTTATTTTAAACTAGCTAGTCTCTGCGATTTCCTCGCGTAAGATTTTCAATATAACCGAAGACACTAATAAATTAAAATGTTAAATTTTAATTTGAAAATTATTTTTATTACGTTTCTAATAATGACAGGATAAATATGAATAATTTATCCAAAAGGGATAAAATAATTACGTGTGTGAAAACAATATATCGTTGCTGTATTCAGCTACGTTGAGAAACGCCCTTAATATATAGTTTGTAAAAAACACCGGCCAAGTGCGATTCAAACTCGCGAACGAAAGGTTTCGTAGCACCAAACAATACTAAACTTATAAGTTTGTACTTCCCAAAGACACCGTGAAAAACAAAGTTATTGCTGCGGTTGGTACCGAAAATATTCCATATCTCAAAAACAACACAACATATCTTATTCAAACCAAGTTGCAAGTTTATTTTAAGTTCTACTACCTTATTTTTTCAGAATTTTACACACATTAGTTGAAAAGTTAGAGGGGGAAGGATAAACTTTTTAAGACTTTAAAAGCACTTATCTCACCAACTACTGACTTAAATAAAAAAGTTATTTTAGAACCTCTATATAATTTTAAAGCTTATCTAAGGATATCCCACACACCTATGTGCACCCGACTTTTTTTCATCCCTCGGTCACATGTATGGAATGCCACCCCTAATATAATTTTTTTCATAATTCCACTATTTCGTCATATGATTCATAGAAGAAATTTACCATTCGAATTTGATCAATATGGTATCAATATCCTCCGAATAAAATGGCTGTGACATACGGACAGACGGACAAGACGAAATTTTAAGGGTTCCATTTTTGACATTTGACTACGGAACTCTAAAACTGTTCTAAATTACCCTTTTTCAGACCGGTGGGATGGAACGAAGTTCTTATATATATAGAAACCGTGTAATCTTAGCTTCTTCAGAGCTGGAATTTTGGAATACCAATTCGTGGCGGGCGTCGGAATAATACTGGCAAAAGAAAGGCGTCCTACAAAATTCTTAATTTAAATACCAATTGGCAGTTAAAAGTGTGACATATAAAACGATTCGATCTGTAAAAAGACATTACACTTTTTCACCCCATCAGGGGTGCGTTTTAATAGACCTTTTGTCAGTTTTCCATATTTTTAAATCCATCCTCTAAATCCTTCAAATTTCATGTTTTAAGGCCAGTGGCTGAGGTTCGTCTTTATCTCATTTTAACAAATTTAATTGTATATATTGGACATAGTTCGACATAATAATTATATGTGTTCTATCTATTTGTAATTGGGTACCTTAAAAGTAAACACGCTTACTGATAAGATAACGACATGCAACTCAGGAACTAAACTGGTCCATGAAACTTTTATTAATTATGAAAGTTCCGTATTTTTTCCCATATTCTTTGCCAATATCTTAGCTTTCATTTTAAAATTTAACATAATGGCGGATCTAATTTTCAGAATAAAGATGACATTTTTTTTCATATTATTTTAATTCTATTACAACGTTTCTTTGACGAAACTCTCGTACGTAGTTTTCTATCAATTGCGGTTATGATTGTATAAAACAATAAAAGCGGCCAAGTGCGTGCTGGAACAAAGCAGGGTTCCGTAATTCAATCCGTGTCGACGAAAGTAACCAAAATAATTTTTGTTCAATTTCATTTCAAATTTTAAAGTTCTAATTAATTTAAAAAGCCTGCTAGTCTAGAATTATATCAAACTCGAAATTCATGTCTCAAACATTTGTGGAGAGCAATGGGTTACGTTGCGAGTCACTTTGAAACTTAATATTTTGCAAATACTCTATGAAAATGAAATGAAATATTTTTTCCCACCTTCATATTTAGTTTCGATATTATTTAAGCTAATGAGCTTAATAAGCTTCTAAAACTTAACTTTTATTGTTTAATAAGTTTAATGAGCTTAATAAGCTTCTCAACCTTAGATAAAATGATCTTACCTTTTTTTCATACAATGAGATGGATTTAAAATTAAATTAAAATCAGTTTATTAAATTTCCATCGTCGTGAATAAAAAGATCGATTCTTGATCATATTCGATTGTGTCAAATAACGTGAAAACCTCATTTTAATTATATTATAAAGTGAATATAGTATATAGAACAGATATATTATATTTCATTTTAATTACAGCTATTTAGTAGATACTTTACGAACAGGTTCTAATGGGTTAATATGATTCCCCTGTGTCTACGTGCAGACCAACTTCATCAAGGAATATCAGATTGTAAGAGTATAAATATTTTGTCACATTTTAATTACAGAAATTTAGTAGATACTTTATGGCCAGGTTCCATTAGATTAATATAATTCCCCTTTGTCTATGTTCATGTCAAGTTCCATCAAGGAATATCAGATTGTAACAGTATAAATATTTTATCATATTTTAATTATAGAAATTTAGTAGATACTTTACGGTCAGATTCCATTAGATGAATATAATTCTGCTGTGTCTACGTTCAGGACAACTTCCATCAAGGAATATCAGATTGTAAGAGTATAAATATTTTATCATATTTTAATTATAGAAATTTAGTATGTACTTTACGGCCAGGTTCCATTAGATTAATATAATTCCGCTTTGTCTACGTGCAGGACAACTTCCATCAAGGAATATCAGATTGTAACAGTATCAATATTTTATCATATTTTAATTATAGAAATTTAGTATGTACTTTACGGCCAGGTTCCATTAGATTAATATAATTCCGCTGTGTCTACGTTCAGGACAACTTTCATCAAGATTATAACAGTATAAATATTTTATTAAAATAAACGGTGTAACAAAATAAATATTTTATCACAATGCCATTGGTAATAAAGAGGAAACGCAATATCGTGTTTATGTTCCGTTGCTGATCGTCATTTTTTTTCGATTTTATAGAAAAGTCCATTTAAGCCGGCCAGTCTCTTCGCTTTTAATAAGACGTGTGTAGTTTATAACACTTCATACTAATTTTATTTTATTAAAACTTGTTTGTTTTTTTTTAGTTTTTGTCACAAGAACCTGTTATACGATTGGTATGAAACTTTCACCATCGTACCATCCAGATGGTTTATACCATCTTCAAACGATTTCAGTGAAAGTTATGGAAGTATATATATATATATATATATATATATATATATATATATATATATATTATATTATTATATTATTTTATATATTATATTTTATATGATAATGTCATCTACAAACAAGTTACAGGCTATATATGTCTAATTATTAGACTGTTTGTTATAAGAATATTTATGTTAAAAAGACGGACGGTACAGTACGGTATTTGATTAAAGCACATAATAAATAACTAAACTGTTATGAATACCGTCAATAAAAGAAGCAAGTAAATATTTAAAAATCTGTCAAGCACGAGTGATTCTCGCACTGCCAGTGTTCCGTACACATGCATTTATAAACGTTTAATGATACATAATATTCCTATTAAACTATTTACAAAATTTTAATTTTCAGAACCAAAATATTTTGCCTTTTATATCTTTCACAGGCGCATATTTAAAAAAAAACATTTTTATGTGAGATAACTACAAATTAATTTTTTCCTTTACTTATGAGACCTTGCTTCTTGTCAAATTTCATGATTCTAGGTCAACAGAAAGTACCCTATAGGTTTTGGTTTTTTGCGAGTGTCAAAATGTGCGGCAGCAATGGCTGTATTTTTTATTGTGTCGACTTAGAAGCTTGATCTTTTTACAGCTCCAAGGGAACGTATATTTAAACATTTGATATTAATTTCAACTTAATACCTCCACGCATTCCTGAGAAAAAGGGTATTCACAGACCGACAGACGGACAACGAAGTGTTCCTATAAGAGTACCTTTTTTACTTTTGAGATACGGAACCATAAAAATAATAAAATAAACTTAATAAAAGAACTTAAAAAACGATAAAAATAAAAATATACGCGGTTCTTTTTTACTAGTACAAAGCTGGGACGGGAAGCCTATAAAGAATAAGCACCTTAAATGTATTTATTACCTGTTTAGTACCCAAATTTTATACTGCATTTTGTTCACTAGTTTTGTTGACAAATACAAGCAAATATATATCATTAATGCGTTTGCTATCTCACCTAAAATACAACCCTAAAGTTCCAAGTCCGCATGGTTAAACATTCCTGTAAAAATCGTGCACCCAGAACGCAAACTCTGCATCTGAAGACGTGATGGACCAACTCGACAGATCATACACTGAGCATCCTGAATCAGCTGGCTTGGAAACTACTACTATATGAAGACCAAACTGGTCTTCATATAGTAGTGACGAGATAATATACGCGTAAATAAATGTAAGAATTCAGGTACAGACAACTTAAATTGTGTCACCTCAGCTGGAAGCTTCTAAATCAGCTTACTGCTTTTGGGATTAAATGTAAACTGGATGAATTAGAATTATTGGTTCAGTGTCCAGAGCCGTAAAGCTTTCACCGTCATTCACGATTGGTAACTCAGGCGACGTCAGAAAGTTCTAACGTTCATGCATAAGTTGGGTTTTCCCTCCGAGAATAAGCAATAGGCATTACGATGTAGCCGATATACAATAGTGGTGACTGGCCATAGAACATAGAAACTTCTTTTCCATACTCTATGCGACCAATCGACTAGTATTATATAAAATATATATTTTATTTGTAAAAGAACGTAAACAAACAGAACTCTTGTTTCATTCCAACCATGAAATTATGGATTGCCGGACTGAAATAAAATAAAAAAATCAAAATGTTTATTTATTATTTATTTATCTATTTTAATGTATCTAATTGATACATACGATGGACTTATTGCTACGAGAGCAATCTCTTATAGTCAACTATAACACCAGTCCAGCCCCGTTCGACGAACGGCCGGGAATCGGTCCCTGCGGTGCGCCGTATTGTCAAAGGCCGTATGCCTTGTGATCAACGCAATACCACGGGGACGACCCACAAAAACCAAAATAGTTTTTGTAAAGGCTTGAAATTCGTGGAAAAGCGATAAACGAATTGAACGAATAACATTTAAGGCTATTAAAAGTTAACACGTCAGAAGCAAGTCAACCTTTGAAAGCTTAAAACAATATCAGGCTCAAAGGGCTGTAATGTCACGGATTAATGCTAATATATAATACATCTAAGATGATATTATAAAACTATATTCTTTTATTTCAAGTAAACCTATATAAATAATTTCCTCATAGCATTCAAGAGAGTTAAAACGTTTAATGATACTCATTAAAGTTATGTATTTTAATGAAACGCATAAAATACAATATCTTTAATAACTTTCCAGCTACTCCACTTTCTAACGTTTTTCAGCAAATTTCTAGATTTAACTGCGACTGTAGTAACCTTCTACGTATTTCATTTAACTGATACTCCATGTTTATAATTCACTTCTTTCATATTTGTTGCGCGTGTCCAAACTATCGCAGGTAACCTTCACTCAATTTCTGAAATCACGCTTTTTTCCTAATGAAAAAATTACTCATAATGTTGTTCACGAAATCCATTCGTCTGTCTCCCTGTACTGTATACAGGGAATAGTTGTAAAAATGTAGAATTATATTTCTTTTATTGAATTTTGTTTTTAAAAATAAAGTTTTGTCGAAATTTGTCAATGTAAATTATAAACTCACCATTATTTTATCACCATTCCTAAAAATAATGGAATTAAATTTAGCTCTTTATGTAACAGGTCTATTAAGTCCTAACGATTCGATTAGCAATATCGGTAATCATATCTTAATTATTCACTTATTCGACGTTAATTGTTATCACTAATGATATAGTTTCTGCGTAACAGTATTCATATTCGTAATCGTAAGTTACAGCGATCGCCATTAAAGGTAAATTAGAGCAATTGCTATCTCCTTTCATTGAAATGGATCTAGATATTTGTTTACACTATAAATTAAATGTTTCATAACTATACGTGTAGGGAATGGAACAATATGTTTCATAATTATATGTGCAGAGAATGGAACAATATGTCGAGCACGAGTCACGGAAGTTATAACACGAAATCGTGAGCACCTAGAGTCATAAATCTGAAGCAAAGTTACAATGAACTAACAGTCTATTAGTAATACCATCAGTCCGTATCACTTATCACATTACAGACGAGACTGAAGAGAGGAATACTAGTTTCCGTACCTCTATCCAGTACAGCCGTGACCTGTACTTCGACACGTGGTTAAATTACCTTAGATTGAATATATGAGGACATAAAATGTTTGCAGACGATTTCAATGTATTTAGTTCTAAAATTATCATAATATTAAATCTTTTCACGGAAATTGTTTGTATGGTAAACGATCAACAGCACGCTTACGGTAAATTTTCAACAATTTGGTGTAGATGCTAATGTCTTATAATAAAGGTTATGTACAGAAAGAACTTTACAGGTTTCACTTAGAAGGTAGTATACACTTAGAAGGTAGTATACACTTAGAAGGTAGTATACGCTTAGAAGGTAGTATACACTTAGAAGGTAGTATACACTTAGAAGGTAGTATACACTTAGAAGGTAGTATATACTTAGAAGGTAATATACACTTAGAAGGTAGTATACACTTAGAAGGTAGTATACACTTAGAAGGTAGTATACATTTAGAAGGTAGTATAGACTTAGAAGGTAGTGTACACTTAGAAGTAGTATACACTTAGAAGGTAGTATACATTTAGAAGGTAGTATAGACTTAGAAGGTAGTGTACACTTAGAACATAGTATACTCTTAGAAGGTAGTATACACTTAGAAGGTAGTATATACTTAAAAGGTAATATACACTTGAAGGTAGTATACACTTAGAAGGTAGTATACACTTAGAAGGTAGTATACACTTAGAAGGTAGTATACACTTAGAAAGTAGTATACACTTAGAACGTAGTATATATTTAGAAGGTAGTATACACTTAGAAGGTAGTATACACTTAGAAGGTAGCATATACTTAGAAGTAGTATACACTTAGAAGGTAGTATACACTTAGAAGGTAGTATACACTTAGAAGATGGTATACACTTACACTTACAGACGATATGATACAGATGTACACAAAGTATATATATCTTCTTTCATAATATAAACATTTTTCAATACATATTTTTTGCCCTGTATTCTAAATGAATATCTACAGGGCTGAGCACAGTGATTGACTTCTTCGTGTGCTATCCCTCTTAAGTTCTTGAGATATTTTCTAACACCGATCACACGATCCACGCTATATGTCGATGCTCACAATATCATCATTCTAAGGAATCTATACATTGAACAGCCGTGCAATCTTTTTATACTTTTATACCGTTATCTAAGAAACAAACACACATCTATATATTAAAATGCGAAAGAAATTTATAGAAAACTTTCTATCCCTATTTAAGCATATTACGCACACGGAGGAATGTGAGATTTGGCATATTTAAAATTTATACGGAGAAGGAGTGGAGAAAGCTAAAATTTATATATAATATGTGTTACATTAAATTATATATTACAAATACATTAAACGATTCGTTGTTTACGTTCATACTGTCAATGTTAAACACTTAATTGTCTGTGGTTAAACAGAGTAGATGGTCGCCAACGAATTTTAAAATGTCAACTAGACTGAATAAGTTGTGAATTTTTTGTGATTTCAAATGTTTCTTTTATAAAAAACCGTTTATTTTATATTTTTTTGTGATAGATATCTGTATTACTAATATTAAATTACAAATTTCATATGTGTCGCAGGCAAACTACATACGCTAATGACGTATTTGTACACGCTCTCAGCTGACGTAATAGAACAAAATTAAAAAAATATATATGCAATGATTATAGAGGTATACTCTGTAACAAAAGAAGGTCAATAATGTTCATACTTAAAAATTTAATGAATTACGGTCGAATTTTTACCACTGGGCAACCACTAGTTTCTATAATTAGATTTCGCCTGCTGATTCACTAACGGATATATTTTTTTCTTCCTCAGCCTCATGTTGATAAACCTCAAAAGCCTTGTAACCCCAAAAACACATACATGAAAATTACAAACACAGTATCTCTGTTTAAATACATGAAGGATATATTAGTAAACTTGTCGCTGTAGAAAGGATTATCTATGAAAGTATTTGCTTCAAAACCTCGCCTGGCAGAAAAAAATTACGAACCTTTTCCAGTTTCAGAACGTGAAATTCATTTGTCAAGTGGATGACAATGCCATACCACGGCTCAGATATTATCTCCAGCTATAAGCATAAGCTTTGCTTAAGAAAAACATATTAGACAAACATATCTGTAATGGCAGACAGCAAGAATTACAAAAGTCCTTTTAAACTAAACTATGCATCCAAAAGAGAGGACAAGTTTGAATGTCACACTGCGCTAAGGCAGGTCCGCCGAGTGAGGTCTCAGCTGAGCGGTAGTACTGGGTGAAGGTCGCGCCGTAACGGTACCCGCCAGAACCAGTTCCGACAGACCAAATACCTTACCTACAACGATTAGGGTCGCACACAAGATAGGGTGACGGAATCAAATGTTTGAAAAAAGATACGGTATTGACGAAACAGACTTGGAAATAAAAAAAAAATCTTGGTACTTCGTACATTTTGGCGACACAATATATTGATAATTATCAATTTGAGCAAAGTTAATAAAAAGACATTTTTTCTATTGTCATTTTTTCCTGTCTAAGATTTATACTCTAAATAATATATTTGGTTATTTAGAAATAAAGCAATTTATGAAAAAAAATATCGAAATGGAAGACCGTGATCTATTACTGTTAATAAACCGTTACCTTAATAATGTGACTTCCGAAAAAATTAGACTAAAGTAATAAAAGAATGTACGTCAATAAGCTGTATAAAAGAAAAATCAAAAGAAAAATTGCGTTACGTTACTACAATAACTATTAACGCTAAAAAGTTATTTTCAAAATATTTGTTTGATCTTGTGCAGTCTTACATTCTATATTTATGTAAAAAGTCGAAAAATTGGGTTCTTTATTTGTTTATTCGCCCTAATCTCTGGAACCATAAATCTGATTTCAATGATTGTTGTGGTAGAAAATCCATACTATGGAAAATATTACAGACTACGATTTATATTTTATAGGGACAAATCAGTGATAAAACGGAAACGTTTTTTGTTTGCTTTGTTTATTTACGCTAATTTCTGAAACTTCACGTATGATTTCAAAAGATCTTGTTGTGTTACAAAGTTCATACTTTCAAAAATATTATAGACTATGATTTATAGGGACAGAGCAGTGATAAAGCTAAAACTTCTTTTGTTTGAGTTGTTTATTTACGCTAATTTCTGAAACTTCACGTGTGATTTCAAAAGATCTTGTTGTGTTACAAAGTTCATACTTTCAAAAATATTATAGACTATGATTTATAGGGACAGAGCAGTGATAAAGCTAAAACTTCTTTTGTTTGAGTTGTTTGTTTACGCTAATTTCTGGAACTTCAACAGTGATTTCAAAAGATCTTGTTGTCTTACAAAGTTCATACTTTCAAAAATATTATAGACTATGATTTATTGGGACAGAGCAGTGATAAAGCTAAAACTTCTTTTGTTTGAGTTGTTTGTTTACGCTAATTTCTGAAACTTCAACTGTGATTTCAAAAGATCTTGTTGTGTTAGAAAGCCCATACTTTCAAAAATATTATAGGTTAATTTATAGGGACAGAGCTATGATAAAGCGGAAATTTTTTTTGTTTACTTTGTTTGCTCTAATCTCTGGAATTTCACGCCTGATTTAAAAAAATCTTCTTATGTGAAAAAATCCATACATCGAAAAATATTATAGGTCATATGTACTTACGCCATGATTTATAAAACCAAAGCAGTGTTAGAAAATGTAACAAAAGTTACATTTTTTAACTTGCTTAAAGGGTGTAAGCTAGAGAGTGACCTGCTTAATTACTGACTGATCATCTCCAACTCCCGAACCTCGTTTTGCGAATAGAACGGAGGCGTAATTATCGTGGTGGGGAGAGCAGCATGATTAAGATACTTAATTCTATTTGGGCATAGCTAGTGACCGTGGGCATAGCTAGTCATTTTATGTAAAATATCTATATCCCTGTCTACGATATTCTATAGATTTGTCAGAATTTAAGGAAATTTTTTATTCAATACAAATGTAATTAGCAGATATACACAGAATTTGTTTGATCATTTTGTTAACATTTTTAGTTAGGAACATGTAACCTTTACAAGAATGTGAAAGTCACTTGCGATCGAGAGTGAGGTGGACGAGCTGTATTGAAAACTTTACATTTTTGGAATAAAAACTCTGGAACCACAATCATGAACTCTGTAAGAATGACCTTGGGAAGGCCGTGTACCATGTCGGTTTATGTTAACAATCTCGTTTAAAATTTTTGTGGCAGTCACGTAAAGTTCCTTTTGATTTTGGATATCGAATAGACCTCCTATTCGATTACCATTCGAAGTTTGCCGCATCACACTATTCAGTAATTAAACCTTATGAGATATTACTAGTTCCGAACTGAAAATTTGTGTCTAAAGTAAATAATAAAAAAGGAAGGTAAAGAGTTTAGAATATCAATGAAAGAAAAAAAAAGTTAAAATACCACGATATCAATTGGTTCAAAATCTGAGTCCATAGATTGAAAATATGTTTCAAAAAATTAATTGCTTTACTATGTGGATGATATAAACAAAATAAAATATTCTAAAAAAATCTCGTCTGTTTATTCACGCAAACACTTCGTAAGTATTTTTTTATGAAGATTCCTCTGTGAGGTAGTATATTATTTTACAAAACAACTAAACTACACTTTATTTTTATAATTACTATAGTGTAATGACAGTGCAGATATGAGGTATATTTTTGAATGTGAAACCTACTAAATACTAAGACAGTAACGAGTAGCAGAAAACAGTTATCCATAAGCCATTTTCGAGTAACGCTATGGCTATTCAGTAATAGTATAAAGGTTTTTTTATAAACCGCACAAAATCGCCCTGCTATGTACTTTACGTTTATTTCGGATATGATAATAGTACCGGAAATGTTACCCGTGTATTTGGTTACCCTGTTAACCGAGCCTTACTGTGGATAGTAAAATGAGAACCTTATTATATTAATAATATTGTTGAAGTAATTTTTTAGTTTATGTTTATTTAACGCGAGTAGAAAGCCCGGTATGCGGTCGATGATTCTTAAACAAATAATTTTCATATTTAAACTCTGGAATTCAAACGGGTTTATTATCGTTTGAAAGCTTTCTGTGGCGCCATATTATAGGTGACTTAATGTTATTGTGGACAACGGATTATTAATGTTACACTTAAACCAGGAGGGATTTAAACCTTATAGCAACCATCAATGGTTACCTTCTTAACGTTTTAGTATGCTTTATTACATTCAAACTATGTCATTAATTCTTAAGGCAATTTATGATCTTCTATAGACTTATATCTTTGTGTGCTTACATATTCTCTTTCCTTTTAATTACATATCGGTTTTATTTTGCAAAAGTTGTAAAAAGTTTATGGACATTTAAAAAAAAAAATAAGAATAAATTTCACTAAAAACTATGCAAGTGAACTATTTATTTATTTTTAGTATGAACATGAAAATACATTTGGCGAATTTATTGCTACATGTGATCATGTAGCATCTTTCTCTCTTCCAGGTAACCAAAACACCAGAATTTGAGAACTTAGTTTTGTATAAAACTGCAATAGATTGCCAGTCAGACATTATAAAATTAACTATTTATTACAATATAACAATTAATAATATAACTATATATATATATATATATATATATATATATATATATATATATAAACAAGTAAATTTAAGTGGACTGCCAATACTATGGAAACGATAGAAATTAATCAATAAAAAAGTAACAAATCTTCAAATTAAACTGAACTTTTTTACTACCTCGGTATATGACAAACAATGTTAAGAATTGTAATGAATAAAGTTCGCCTAAACCGACATCACTAGTTTAATTCACACATAATATGGTTATTAAAAAAGTAGGTGAATCGTCTTGGGAATAATTATGCCATAGCAAAACTTCGTTAGATAGACAATTACTCTAACGGTAGCCAAAGATTAAGTTACAAAATGATGGCGAGAGCTATTCCATTGTCTACTTATTTAATGTAACACTTACCTGATACCGGTTGCATAACTCTGTTTCGCCTTATATCTTCATTTTCTTGCCTAGAATGTTTCAAGTATCTTGTAACACGAAAAATTCTCACGTTAACTTACTTGTAGCATGCTCTCGATCTAAGTGTTTCTTTATAACATTTGCATGAGAAAAGATGAGATCATGTAATTAAAGCAATTGTATATATGTGTAATAGTATATATGTGTAATAAAAAAGCAGGTAAATGTGTATTGTATAAATATTTTATAAAGCGTTAAAAGTGCGTGACGAGTATAATAAGGAGGTTTAATGAGAATACGAAGTTTAGATTGAGGGACGAATTTGAGTTTCCCAAGAACTATCAGCACTATTTCTGTGAATAGATTTTTCTGAAAAATTGCCTCTCAATAAAGATATCCCATTTTTCTCGTGTGTATCTTTATTAATATTATATAAATACTACTTACATTATGATAGTCCTATTATTATTATTATTTAGTCTTTGGTGTTGCATCACTTGTTGATACGGTGGATTTACTGCTACAAAAGCAATCTTTTCCAACCAAGGAATGCAATTAATTAGTTCCGAGGTAGACTGTGAAATATTTTATTATTATAATTTTGAAACAAAGCTTTTATAAATAACATTTTAAAAAAAATTTGTAAAAATAATTATCAATAAGGAAAAGGCCCAAATTTGACATATCGGTAAGAAAAAAAGAATGGGATAAAGCATAAAGGAAAACACGATGTGACTGGAAGGAAAATGGTGTGATTTTTCGTATGATTTTGAAAGTGTGCACGGACGGTGAATTCCTGATGTTAGGATGCAATGAATTCCAAAATTTAGCAGTGTAAAAAGTAAAGGAATGCTCATAGGACGAACAATGTTTTGGGGATGAGAAGCGTTCGTATGTTTCGAAATATTATAATATCTATTAATATTATAAAGGTTTGTTTGTTACCTAATAACACTGTAATTAAGCAACAAGTCGCAAAAACTAGCATGAGTTAATATGTAATGTATAGACTATTATTCGTGGCCTCGCTAACGTTTAATATCAATATTATACCACAACAAGTACATTAACACGTTTGTCATTTTATTAAATCTAAGCGGCTAGATGGATTTCCATGAACCTTTGCACGACGTAATTCGTCATTCGAAGTAAATTAAAGTACATTTCACCCCGAGATATTTCATAATTTTTGCAGAATGAAACTTTGCGCTTTTTACTCAAAAATGTAATTTTAGTACTCCAAACTGTTAATAGATGGCCCAGCGCGTATTTTAAAACTCGTAAGTAGTTTGTAAACATTTGGGTTCAATTAATTTCAACAGCTCCAATTATTTTAGAGTTATACAACAACCATATAGACAAAACTTCAATGATCAAACTTTTTTTTCTATGGCTTTCGTTTTTCGCGAAATCAAAAAGGAATAAAAAATTAACATGTCAATTAATTATCGAAACGCTAACTGAGGTTTCGATAACATGTATTTTAGTGTAAGATTCTTTTCATATTGCTGCGTCGGTTATCCAGAGATAGAAAGAGACTCTGTGTCACTAAGAAGATTTGACACAATGAGTTATTTGCCTTTCCATTCCATGAGTCAAAATGAATTATTTTTTTGACCTGGATTTTACCTTGCATGGCCAGTTTTAATATGGTGTGCCTTGATCCTTGTGTTATATGCAAGAGATTATCATGGCTGTGCAATTTAAGAGAATAGATGGCATAGATTGGCATCGATATACACCAGGGGAACTTTTTAGAATAGCTACATCTAAGTTTAGATCGCTAATCTCCGACGAGGAGAAGACACTTGAAGAGGAAGAAGAATTATTTATAGGATTCCACAGCCGAATGGTAAATACAAAATCATTATAGTTTCGTCACGTCCGTCTGTCCGTCCGTATGTCACAGCATCATAGCTTTCAGTTTAAGGTTTTTGTAGGATGATGTAATTAAAAAAAGGGAATATGAAAAATTAATTTTTTCTTTAAACGCCTCGACATATTTTGAACTGGTGATAAATATTTTGAACCACATTGAGTAGTGTCTTATTAAAAAGGCCTATATAGTCTCTTCTCAACAAGAAATACAAGTAAGTCACCAAGGTATTTTGCACTATTAGCTCCTCCATATCTTTTTAATCTTGTATGACAAGAATCTGAAAGCAGTAAAGATATTTGTATTTTGTAAGTACTTTAAACTTTGCATTAATAATTTAAAGGCATGGCAACCGTTTATTTTTATTGCGCCTGTGAAAAATAAACTACTCAATATATTTGGATGGTGAAAAATAAAATTAATATAACAGTTTAATAGAAACACAATGTACGTTAAATGTTAAAACTTTTATACATTCATAAAGGTGTAGGAAACCTTCATATTTAAAAACTTTTTCCACTTTGCGTCAGTCTTTCCAGTTCCACATCTTTATCATGCGAAGACCAAAAACTGCACGACTTATTTTGATGCACACGATTTTCGCTTATAACAATGGTTTAGTTTATTTCAAATAATTATTTTAATTTAATCGAGACATGATCTCAACGACTTATTTTTATTAAAGACGCCTGTATCAGAAGAAATCGTGCGTGAGCATCGATAAAATTGGTAGAAATTAATTAAAAAGAAACTTAATGAACTTGAAACGTGAGAAAACAACACCCTAACTTATTCTTCCGCACTCATAATTAAATGAGGTCACAATAACAAGCGATGCCGAATAAGCGGCAAGATATTCGTTTAAACTTCAAACAAACTTTTTTCTCTGTATTCGATTAATCAAAAGGTTTAATATGTGATGGCTACAAGGCGTTTTGATGTTTTGCAGTACCACTTAGTTACAGATCATTTCGACAATTCACGGACTTGTAAGAAGAATTCATGTCATGTTACTTATAAGAGTGAACTTAATTGCTTTAAAAAGGATAAAGCATCACGATACTATTAATATAACAAAAAGTGAACAGAAAATATTTATAATTGCTAGTCTCATTTAAAAAAATGATACTTTTTCACTAGAATCAATTTAAGTGATAATACGTAAAAATGAATCTACTTAATAGATTTTAAATTGTTTTTTGTACTCATCGTCAAACAAATTTGTATAATCGATATTTCATATACATCAATTTATGACAAAAATCTACCGTTGCATTTTTCTTTCATATTTTTTTCTTGAATTACTTATAAAATCAGCAAAAATGAAAAGGACATCGATTTTATAGCGAAAAAATTATCTGCATCCTAAAAAAATACTCTGCAACTGTTTAAAAATGCCGCGGTACGTCGCATGCTTTTGACGATGCGACGCACCGCGGCGACCCGGGTTCGATTCCCGGCCGTTCGTCGAACGGGGCTGGACTGGTGTTGTGGTTGGCCGTAAGAGATTGCTCTTGTAGCAATAAGTCCGCCATATGTATCAATTAGATACATTAAAGTAGATAAATAAAAATAACAGAGATTCAGTTTTATGTTTAAACATCACTATTATTCCTATTGTTTTATTTTATTTGAAGATTTAATTAAAAAAAAATTAATGTATAAAATTCCGAGACAATATAATGATTAATACTGAGACATGTTTATGTTTACATTAACACGCATTCTTATCATAGTTTCAACAAATTATAATTCATCTATAACAATTTTGTGAAAGTTAGAAACCGATAATTATACCATAGTTTGACCGTGTTAAACTTTATTTTTCTCAATCTATCTACGTACATGGTGTAGTTCATTTAACTTCATTTAATTACGAAATAATCACTTCGTTATTGAAGAGACTTTTAGTTTTTAGGTTAGTAATACTATGGTCATGTCACGTTATACCAATTTCATTTATGAATATGTTTTTATGAAATCGTTCTTTTATGTGATCGTTGGCAACGTACGCTTCTACGTATGGTTTTACTTCGAGCTCACTGTCACGAGTTTATGGAATTTACATATACACAATATTAATAATTTTCTGCCCAAAGCACATGTTAGAAGATTTTGTACGATGCAGATGTTAAATATTAACGTAAAATAATTTATATTTCGAATTACTTATGAACGATAATTAAAAATATGCAGGCATGAACATATATTTTGAAAAGCACTACATTAATTATTTCAAAATGCTTTAAAGTTTTGCCAGTACATCCGTAGATTACTGCGCCCAATGGTTTTTTTTCGTAAAGTTTAGACTCAGTAATCATACTCAAACATGGCCGAGGATTTTATGATATAAACTTCGGAATGATCCTTTTCAAAGTTAATGTCTTTCTATATAACCTGTGCTTTATTAAAATAGTTAAACTTTATATAAATCTATGATAGAAATTAATTTAAAGACTCATACCAGAATTTTTAACTGATGGTTTAATTAGGAGGAGTTTAATACTATTACGATTAATTTCACTACCAAAAGTAAGTAACATTAAAAGCATACAAATATAAAATGGCAGTAATAAATACAATCAAACAAGGTACATAAGAATCAAGTGACTGGCACCCATAATTATTATTTTCTGTATGGACAATAATCTGATAGAAATAAAAAATAATATGAATCGAGTTATGCAACTTCTGACATACCCAAGCGTTGAATGTGAATATAATTCAACGCTTGGTAATTTTTCTCAGAACTACAAATGCATTTTACTGGACTAAAAATATATTAAATAATAACACTTTTTATTAAAAAAGTCATTGGCATCTCTTAAATCTGTGATAAGAAAAATTGGTAACAGAAATGAAATTTTAGAATTTTAGGTGGTTCATGTTTTAATCTTATATCTCAACTTTTATTAAATGAGCGACAACTTTTTAAACTTCTTTTACATTTCGGACTCAATATCTCCAATTACGCCAATACTTTGAGTGTATAAATAAGTAAATAAATAAATAAACATTGTTACGAATAAATAAACATATCAGTATGTTAAGTGACAAATATTTATGTCACTTAACATACTGATATGTTTATTTATTCGTAACAATGTTTATTTTTTTATTATATCATTTAAATGATGTTAAATCTATATCTTTTTAGAAAAGTCAATTACGGTAGGACATTCCCTATCGTAATGGATTCGTTGAGCGCTTAGAGAGTTTTATAAATGAATAGGATATATATGTATTTCCTTAATGTATATGGAAGTTAACTAATACGAAAAGTTGCATTTACTTTGATGCATTCATTCAAAATCTATATGTAAATTAGACCAAATAATCGTTGATCAAAAGTACACAACATAAGAAGATATTTTTGCATCATTTAATATTCTTGAATTCAACAACTTGGCTAAATATACATATTGTTCAACTTCGAACTGACTGTCACTGATTTAAGAATTTTATATGCACACAAAACAATATTGATAATTGTCTGCCCGAAGCTCGCGTAAGAAGATTTTGTACGATGCATATGTTAAATATTAACGTCAAAAAATTTACATTGCTAGTTATTTATGAACAATAAATAAAAAAAATCTACCATGGACTTGTTTATGGCTCATTTTAGTAAATAAGTACCGCAAAAAGTAAATTAAAATATTTAAAAGTACAATGTCATTCTGCAAAATCTATTTCCTTTAATTTTTTACAACAGTGTAATGTTATTGACAAAAAATTACACGCTTAAAAAGTATATTTTATTATTATGGGCATTTTCACATTTGTATAGTACAATAAATTAATTTCGTCATCGAAATATTCGTAACAAACCTAGTTTAATTCGCATATGCAGGTGCTATACGGACATATACGTATGTCATTCTTTATACGTATCTAGGTACTTACGTATTAACGCTGTAAATATTAAAGTATAGTTCGTAACAAAAGCTGAAACTTATTCAAATTTCTATTAAATTAAAAAAAACGCTTCTTGTACAGTAAAATTGATTAAAAATATACTGTGCTTATGATGCGATGTATTTTATGGAATTTTTTAAATAAATCAAGGAAGTACGTATGTCCCAACGCGCTAAACGTCTATTAAACATATCTCGTCGCACTTCGCGACTAAATGAAACATACAAAAATATTCTGCAAACGGTAATTAGGTATGAACGGGTCGTATTACAATAAATAAACAACAAAAATGAAATGCTGATGTTTAATATAACAACTGAGTTAAAGATTATTTTTGTTTTGTCAATTTTCATCTATCTTTTAGTCCACAACTTTTTTTACGAGAGCAAGCGATTTGCAACATTTGTAGTATTTATGCAAAACCATTACCTTATTTCAAAGAAAACACACTCACTTTTTAACAATACATCTATCACGTTTAATTGTTAACTTTCGTACGTTAGCTGACAACGTTGAGATCTTTCTTTTTTACATTTACTAGCCTCAATACACTTTCGTTTTCAAATGAAAGTGCCATTATGAGTTTGCACATCGTTGTAACGAAGTGTTCATTTATTCATATACAAAATATATTATTCATTTATCTTTTTCAATAAAATTCTTACATATTCTAACCCAACTTAAAACTTGAGATATTGATACCTTAATTATTATTTCTAAAATAAATGTAATTTATTATAAAACAATCAAATGTCTAATATAAATCACGCTTAATGGAAGCAACGATTGAAATTACACAACGAGCACTAAAAATTGTGTGTGAACAATGTTCCTTCATCTGTACGATGATCTTAAATTTAAGCAGTGAAACGAGCAGGGTAAGAAATAAAAAAATAAGGGCGTGTTTTGTATGTACACTCGACAGGTTCAAGTATTTACATATGACAGGTGAAACGTTACAAAGTTAGAACGCCGACGACCTTTCGGATGGGGATGGTGGTTGACCATAGCAGCAGAGAATAAGACAAAGCAGCTTTTTTGGAGTATAATTCTATGTTCACACACCTATACAAGAATATATTCTATCTATACAAAACTTCTCTTCTAAATCTTAGGAAAAGTATATTATTCACTTTTTAACAATACATCTATCATATTAATATACAGTAGAATGTATCCTATGTGTACAAAACTGCTCTTCTAAATCTTAGAAGAAGTATATTATTCACTTTTTAACAATACATCTACCATATTAACATACAGTAGAATGTATTCTATGTGTACAAAACTGCTCTTCTATATCTTATAAGTATATTATTCACTTTTTAACAATACATCTATCATATTAATATACAGTAGAATATATTCTATGTGTGTAAAAATTCCCTTCTATATTTTAAAAAAGTTAGTGTGAAGATAATCAATCGGAACTTACACAACTTAAAATAATGTGGTTGTTTTTGGAATTTACTAAATCAATTTTATTTCCGGCTCTTTAACTAACTGATTATAGTAACTGATATAAAGCAAATTTATGTCTATAATTGTTTGCAGAAACATATAAAGGAATAATGTTTTCCATGTATTACATTTTAGGATATTTTTATTTCCATCACCATTTATAGCCCGATTTTTTCACGCCTGTACTTACTTTTCATCCCTAATATGATTATAATTCCAGCACCGTGGCTCGTTTTTCTTCATGTTAATGCTTACTCGTACACCATTACAGCATACATTCTACAGCACACTTAACAAATAAATCCAAAAGAATGGTAATATTTTCACAGAAATGGGCTAAATGGTTTTAGACAAAAAAAGTAGAATGGACCACCCCTGGGTTGTCTAAAAGCTCCACCAGGGACCCATATAATTCAGCCACCTATAAAATGGGACCTATAAAGGTACGCTAAAACCTACCACCAAATACTTCCACATGTTAAGGTTATGTGAAAGCGTTCCTCCAAACGATAAGCCATTCTGGACCTCCATATTTTAAAGAACGCTTTACGCGAACAGTCTATATTACTCAAAGATCGGTCCACGCTCAATCAAGTCACGGTGACTAAAGAAACCACGTCTTAAAAAACTTCGTGACCCTACTCTACTATTTTGGCACATGCTTTCTAAAGAAAATAACAAATCTCCAATATTTCTGATAATTTCGGATTTTCCAAAAGATAGAAAGCAGAGCCCTGGTAAATTCATTCCATTGGTTTGTCATTCTGTATATCGTAACTTATAACAATCGATTGTGAAATTATAAAACTTGAAACAACGACAAGCAACAGTTCGTTTTCTTTTTAAAACTACGCCATTAAAAACCTCAAAATGTTTCGAGGCGTAAACGGAGACGCGAAGATTGTCCGAAAACTATATTAAAGCCATGTTTATTTTTTTTAGTTCTAAATTCTGGGGCAAAAAGGCCTCTGAACGTGTTTCGTTTGTGCCAATATTTTTTTGCAATTCATACACTTTTGACTGTTGTAAGGATCCTTATGTGATACTATTGACGCTGAAGGATTTATAATAAATAAAAGAAAATCATATTTTTTTGAAAATTAGAATTTCTTCAATATCGCACAGTTTCAAGGAGCTAATTAGTTAAAAAGGTTTCGCGCGTATGAAGTCGCTGACGGAAAGGCGACGTTATTACAAATTGGAATCCGACCACTTACGCCATCCGCCTATAAATTACAACTTATTAATTTACATAAAGTGACACGGAATAACCGCATAAGAATACCGTTGTGCAAAATATGAGGTGGCCTGCGTCGTTCCGTTAGACGCGCGCCCATCTTTGCGTCGCTTCGGCTATTATTTATAACACTGCTTACTGGATTTACATTCGTAATTAGCTACTACCAAGCCGTATCATAAAAACTTATTTCTACATATGTTTTAAGCATGTTAAGTACACTTGTTTTATACGCTCTATTGCTTGTATAATGAAAATTTTACTTAGTTTTATTTTTATTGTTTGTATGGATTTACTTTTTTTTGTTCTCAATGGCTGTTGAACGAGAGAATATGCAATATATATATATATATATATATATATATATATATATATATATATATATAATTTATATAAAGTGCAAATGTACGCATATTAATTTGCAGATTTTGATTTGCAGATTCGTGTGTTGAAATTACTTAAGTCGGTATAAAGATATAACACTTTTTTTCTGTTAGATTCAAGGCCATTTCCCAATTTATAACTTCATTTTTGTTTGTTTTTTTGTTAAATTTTATGTAATACTAATGTCTGCCTGTGCGAAGAATAGGTAAGTTACCGAATAATAATATAATGCGAAAATAAGTATTTTATTAGTTAAACATAGGTAATTTATTTAGTTAAACAGTTTATATATAGTAGGCTCGTGCATCGAGGGTTTCGTGCCCTTCTTTTCGTTTTTCTTTTATTTTTCGTCATTAGCGGTGAAGAAAATCTTCAAAATGATAGCTCCATCACTTGTTTTGGAGATACGGTGTGCCGAAATAAATATCTTTGAGATATAATTCCATGTGATATATGGTTATGATAAATCGTATAATAACATAACAAATAAAAAACAGTTTCTGAAAAAATGACATGTCATGCAATAATCACTTTCTTTAATAAATACTGTTTATTGAAATTGTAGCTGAGTATGAATATAGCCAAAACATTATATATATATATATATATATATATATATACATATATATATGTACATATATACATATATATATATATATATATATATATATATATATATATATATATGTGTGTGTGTGGATATAGCCATTACAACACTAAAAATATGGAGAACCGTCATTTACCGACCCTTCTGTTATTGATATGTCAAAATAATTGTTCCCTTTGCACTCGTATGATGTGATTTTATTTTGTCTCATATTTTACAAGATCATCAATGTGTTCACAGCTTAAAATATGCTTTATAGCCTTGATATCTGTCTTTAAATCGTTGTCCATTAAAATGCTTACCCAATGGACCTGATAAACTATGGCTACTCACCAGCTGCTCCTTTCTTTTATATAAGATCCTTATGGGTTTGAAATATTGATTCCGCTGCGTCCAAACGAATGGATTTAATAGATTTTTGAAAAAAAAAGTTTTTCATTCTCAAAAATTGTTTAAATATTCACTTATATAAAAGGTCTCCGCTAGTGACTACGGGCTAAGTATTATTTTTTAGAAGTTTATGTCTTATAAACTATTCCCGTGATGGCTTGTGAACAATTATGAATCATTATTATTGAATTGTTGTTTCCTTGTTTTTTTATTACTCTCTGCTTTTCATAAGAGCAAACGGTCATAATTTTATGTATGCACTCAGAATTTTACGTTTTATTGAATACTTAAAAATACGATCTTTTTCATAGACAATACCAGTGAAATGAAAATAAAAATGAATGAAAATAATACAACAGAATGGAATTCCACTTTTTTAATATAAAAAATTATGTGCGCAAGCTGACGAAATAATCTTTCAAGTCGCCATCTTTTAGAACTATCGCTCATTTTGTGCGTTTGATGATCTTAATAAGATCATTCTGAGGGTAGTATTGTGTGTTATATGATGCATATGTTTTATTAAATTCATGTCACTTGTTTTATAAATTTAACCGTTCGTGGCTTGATTTTATTATCGCGTTATTGTGGGTGTATCACCCTAATTAAAGTCAGCTATATAAATTCATCCTTGTCTACAGAGTCTGCCTTGCATCCGGGCAAAACCGGGTAAATTGTGAAATAAATTTGTTAGATAATGATTTAACACGGTTTATGTGCTGTTACTTTTAGTGACAGCTGCGCAATGCGCACATCATTCGTAACCAAAAAATGCTTTCAGTAATTTAGATAACATCTTTAATTACCACACTAAATGTCATTAACATACATTGCAAAAAATCCGGGTTACTGCCAGTATGAAAAATGGGCATTGTCTTTTCTAGTAATGCTTGACAACTTTTTTTATATCATAGTGAAACACGTTTTTCTAAAACCTGGACACTAAAAAAACTACATACCAAAGTTACGAATAGGTGTTAATGTTATTGAACTTGAACAGCAGGTGACGATTACCGTTGTCAAACGTGTCGTCGCCAACTTTGAATGGAAAAGTATATCCTTTTAGTATAACACTACAATATTTTTTAAATATATTACCTGGTAATTATGAAATTTAACTTCACTAAACATAAAAGATTAGAATTTACGCATGACATTTCGTTTTCAAAGAGATCCATTTAATTGTTATGTGCAAACTACTTTACCGCGGTAAATTGCAGACAGTTACTGCGTAGTTATTAAAAATACAATAATTTTCAACTGAGTAATTATTTTCGTTCTATTATGTTACAGGTTATTTGATTATTTTTTTATTTCATAAATCACAATTTTCAGGTACAACCTGATGAAAATGATTTTGAAATCTTGAAAATTGACCGAGTTATGAAGGTTTCAACTTAACGTTTAGACAAGGACGGTAATACTAAATTGTGACGTCATTTTTACTAATGCTTATTGTATTCTATGAAAGCAAACGGATAGGAAGATATCTCTACTCTATTATTACCATTAAATTTTGAAGCTCATAAATAGATTATTTTTAAAATAAACTTTTAGACTTTTGTAATACTGCCTTTTAAATAACCTAACTAATTATATTTCACAAAAAATAAAGAAAAAAATCAAGAATTTATATAATGCAAGTTGATTGGAGTTGTTTTAAAAAAAACGAGACGAAATCGGTTATACGTGGCGTGCTCCAGAATCAGTTGGTCTGGCAGTTTATTCATCTTCCAGCCAAAGAGAAAACCAAGAGTGTTATATACATGAAGAATATGAAAGATTAATATCTTGAAGACTAGGGAAATTCGCGCGGGTATCACCTAGTTATTGATATAAGTTCGTAATACTCACTGTGCAATGTACAAGTACATTATCGTTATTTTTTTATAAAAATAGCATTATTCCTATGGAAACTAATAGCGTAATTGAATATAGCCTTTATATTAAAAAAACATTTTACTTTGCAGCACCTATATCACAATGAGGCTAAAAATTAATATAGCAAACAAAACAAACTAAAAATATAATTTTCATTGTAGAGTTCCTGTAATATTTTAGAACTTATCTACTCTTTTCTTTATACGTTTAAATTAATTTTTATTCATAATTCTTAACCAAATACGATGCAATATGTAAGAAATTTATAATTATAAGAAATAATTATCTAAGAAATTTATAAAATATAATATAATTCTCAAATCTAACGATTTTCTGTAATATTACGTAAGCTTGGATAAAACGAGATTTTGAAGGAATTTAAACATTAAAGAAGCATTTTGTAAACTATCAGACAAATGCGGAAACTTAAATTTTTAAATATACGTCAATATTTGCGTCAACAATTTTAACAACACCATAGATAATCATCTGTGAAATAACCGTTCCAAAGACAACGGAGATTCGCCATCAAATTATCTCTGAAATTTTAAGAGGTCAAATTATAAAAATGTAATACTTTTCCGTATACATAACTAATTAGATTTATTTATAAGTTAGTTATACTTATATGTGATAAATTAAGCATTATTGACAAGCATCTTAATAACAAATTAACTTGAACGAATTTCGTAATGGCGGATAAATAATAGTGTGCGGTAAAAGTTACAGTTACGCCGAACACTGGTTTTGACTAACTTTAGGAAATATTCGAAACTCAAATAAATAATAAAAAATATATAAATATTTCCGGCCTGAACGCCGTCGGCCTCTCGCACGCACAGTCGGCAACGCGCACGACAATGACACGGTATCTCGCGTCCGCCGCTCTGTAGGCCACGGGGTCGAATTCCGCGCGTGCCGGCGTGCTCAGTGCCCTAGATCGGACGCGTTCTGCGTTCACCGGCCGCACGCGAAACTCGTATTTGTGTATTTACATTTTAATGTAGGATAATATACAAGAGTGCTCGCTTGATAGACGAGTGTTTGTCAATTTTAACTGGACTTCAGCCCGGTAATGGGAATTCACCGTATACTTACGACACGACGGCCGATCAAAATATTGATATGAAATCGTCTTTCTATTTAAATTATTTGGTATTTTACGCCTAATAAATGCAAAATCATTAGGTTTCAGACAAAGATGTTAATAATCCGTTAATAAAAACGTGTGAACATCGCTCTTATGTTTATAGCTACATTTTTAAATATTGTGTGAATTGGAACAAAGTTATATGATGGATCATTTAAAAATGTTGAAAACTTAATACATAAATATAATAAAATTGTAACAGAGGTTCCGTTATACACTAAATTATTATTATGTTTAAAGGCTATTTTAACCTTTTTTTTTAAAAGATTACGATAATGTACCCATATACTCGTACGGTGGATATCTTGAACTTATATCAATAGTTGGGTGATATTTTTCCGCGGCTTTATCCGCATAGAATCACATCATTGGTACTTTTTGCCCTGCTCTGGTTTTCAAGATATTTATCTTTCGGAATTTTCATGAATATGATACTCTTGGTTTTTTTCTTTAGCTGGAGGATGAATAAACTGTCAGAATAACTTGTTCTGCAGCACGTCGTATATAACTCACCATGGGAGAAATGGGCTCTCTTCAGATCCACACCAGGTAACATCAAACTATGTTCCTGTGCCAAATATATAGTTAAAATGTTGCAAACCTTCACAGCAAATTGCAGATACTTGATATCAAAGTGGTAGTCGGATTAGGTGAAAGGAATTCAGGAGTAGAAGACTTTTCTCTTTGAATGATGCCTGTCAAAATCTTGGCTTCGATTAAGCGTTTCTAGGGAGTTTTCACCTCAAACCTGATTCCGATGCACAGTTTCGGCGGATTTAGATTACCTAACAGCATGACTGGAGAGCTTCAGGTAGAGGACATAAGGTTGATTTCCTGGTAGATCAAGAGTAGGCTAGAACTCTTTAGGATAATGTACGGCACCTTCGACCTCCACTATTGAGTCCACAGCTCCGTACTTTATATGCTCAATCATCCGCTTCCCCAGTAATAAGTTGTTGATGATATTGAGCAAGTTATTTGATGGAATGAGAATAGCTCTTCTCTTCAGCCATGAAACGTAAACCACTCCAGTCTGATAAATTGAGCAAATAACACAGGGAACTGCCATAATATCTATATCCCATTTAGGGAAGGGTAGATTCTGGAAATTTTTTCTCTAGATTACATGAAAGGGTGTGTAAGAATGTGTTACCTAATTTTATACTTTATTTGATTTAAGATATGTGTAGTAAAAAACCAAAACTAATAAAGATAGCTCCGAATTATTAAAACTCAAATTATTTTATTCGCGCACTTTTAAGTCGTTGGAATATAAAACTAAGTAATTCTGACAACATATAATGATATACCCAGTAAGAAAATATTGCTAAAATGTCTTCTAGAAACAATAGGAGAAAACTTCATTCCACATCCTATCACAGTTAAGGTTACGGCAGGTTACGTGAGAAGAGAGGTAATGTCAAAAACAGGTTAAACGAAACCAGGTGGTTTTTAGAAGCCCCCCTAGAACTATTTTATTTCGCATAATTACATAATTATTCCTAAGTGAGAAACTAATAAGTTAATTGAAATATAAATCATAAAATTCGAATTGAAGAAACTAAACAAATTTGAACAAGTTTAATATAAAAAGTTGTAAAATAGATCGTTAAACAGGTAAATGATTATAGGAGTTTACGACTAGAAATTGCAAACTTTTGCTCGATATATAATTAATCAAGGTTGTCTCCGAACAATAAATGGCTGATCTGAAAATAAAAATAAATAAAATGAAACTTTTTAAGAAAAAAATTGTGACCCCAGCTTTTCTCTGTGAATCTACTTCTCACCATTGAGGAGTTTCAGTCTCACCTTCAGCTCCATCATAAAACACCATTTGTGACCAGAGAAGCCGTCCAGACAATTCAAATGAGCCCAAACTTTATTAATTTACTCCCCGCCACTGATGAGTTCTATTACTGCCTTCCAACTTCATCACCTGACCCTGGCCACCAACTGCGACTAAAGTGTGTATGAAAACATGTAAAATGGGTTCAAACTCGGTATAAAATTTATTAAAGGAGCCATGTATCTTTCATTGAGGTGTTCCTCGGGATATCTACGGAGTCCAAGATCAGGTTCTGACAATATTGATATGGGAACCGTTCGAAACAATTTCCTTTCAAACGAAATAGAATCATGAAAGTCGATCAAAGCATCTCTGAATTACGGCTGTAAATACATTTAAAAAGTACATACATGTCGTTCTCAAAACACCTTTCTTTTTTTAAGTCATTAGTAAAGAAATAAATACCTTTTTTAACTAGCGTTACTCTAACATGTTGTATTTTTTCATTATTCCAATAATAATTCTCAAAAGTCTATAGGGGACTGATGTATCAACAACTTCTGATAGTAAATATCAATATGACAAAATCAACTTGAGAAGTTTTGAAATAAAGTAAACCTATTAAACAGAGAAGTACTTTCAAATAGAATGATGCTCTCATAGAAGTGACAACTTCCAGTAGAATATATCTCGAGCAATCAGCAACATCATACTAATTTTGTAGAAGATACTGGACCAATTCACTACCGTAGTTCCATTACGCATCGCAATTTCGTAGCTATGACGTATACGCGCATATATGTCATAGCTACGAAATTGCGATATTAATTATGAATGTTACTATAAAATACTTAGTACATGAATGTTAATAGAACAAACAAAAAAATCGCATTTGCACTATAGCAATTTATTTATCGCCTTAAAAATTCTATAACACGCATCACACAATTTCTCTAACCCAATTAAAATAACAGTGTGCTGTCCGTATCGCTGCGCGTATCTTGAGTTGTATATGTACATGGTAGCTTGCACAAAATAATCATAGCAAACGTCAACATGGCGGTAGCCGGCTAAGAACAAAAAACAATCAAGTTACGCTCTGAAAATGCTAGAGATACGTATATGCGGCGGGCGATCGTAATCATTGGAAAAATATACCGTTCCAGCATTCACTTTGTGTGCGCGAAATTGATACTGAATGCGCTTTGAAATTGCTTGGAAAGCTGCCTTTATTTTCCACAATATAAATTTCGCCACCCTACGGCAATTTTCTGTAGTTATTTACTTTGTAGTGCACTGAATCTAGATTTATTTAGCCCTATGATCACAAGATTGTCATAAAATTGTATGAGTCACGTGTAAATGTATGTTACGTTTACACGTGATGCATGAAAGGTAACTTCGAAACATATAGACAGAATAGCCTATGTGAATGAGACTCTTATTTTTGCTGTGATTCTTCTCTAAATAAGTCACTTGTAGTTAAACTGTATTAAAGCCAGCTGTATTAAGAACAAGTTGAACTATTGTATTAGTCAGCGAAACTATGTTAATAATTCCATTAGTGAAGAAATTTTTTTTTATAGTAACTGTGATTAAAAATAGTGTAATAGTATATTGCTCGTCTAATTTTAACTTCAGAAACCGGATAAAATAAAAACGTGTTACATTTCATAGCTATGATTGCTAATGGATATGGTTTAAAAAGTTGTTTAATTCAAAGAAAAATGTTGTGCGCCAGCTCGCACTAGATCCGTAATGTAAATGTTATGACCCAACTCACACTATATCTGCAACGTAAATGTTATGACCCAACTAGCACTAGATCTGTAATGTAAATGTTATGACCCAACTCGCACTAGATCTGTAATGTAAATCTTATGACCCAACTCGCACTAGATCTGTAATGTAAATGTTATGACCCAGTTCGCACTAGATCTGTAATGTAAATGTTATGACTCAATTCGCACTAGATCTGTAATGTAAAAAACTTACATCAGAAAAATTCACCTTTCTAAACATACGTACATAGCTTTCTAACAACTCTCCTATCCGTTTCAGGTGCTGATAGCAGCATGCTCCTCGCTTACCTACAGTTCGGATACCACATCTTCAACCACAACTGAGGAACCTCCAGAAGGATATTATGCATTCGTTGAATCGCCTAGCGCTGTTCCTCCTAGGTAACTACTTTTTTGTTATGTATCAGAAGGCACTTGAAGCTTAGACAGATTTAAGTACTTAATAATCTATGATCGCCATTTTGGTCGTGATAAATAAAGTTTAGCACCTCCAGGTAACTGCTTCGTATCATTTACGCTGTTATACTTACTTGTTTATGACAGCTTATATAGGCTAGTATTGCCAGAGCTTTCTTGTCCAAAGTTACAAGAGAATGAGGAAAATGTTACATTTTGAATAAAAAAAGTAACGTTTAATATTTTTCCTCGAAAATTGATATACCTAGTTCATTATAATAACATTATTTCGAGGTAAAATTTAAAAATCATATTTTTGAGAGATTTCATTTTACGCAAAATTGATATACCCAAAGTATTTCAGTTGCAATGGATACCCATTACTTCTCAATCGGCAAGCTCAAAAGCGGTAAAAAGGATTAAGAAGATTTTAAAGAAGTGGATTAAAAATGAAGTAAAAATTTTTTAACAAAGTATAGAACTTTTGATTTTAATTAAATGGATTATTTTGTTAAAAATATATTAAAAGTTAAAAATATATTAGAAGCTAATCTTAGAGAAAGATTATTTTTGCTTCGAATTTCGGAAAAATTGTAAATTAACCATTTATATGATTTATTTTCACCAGACATTGCGAAAGAAAAGTACAGGCGTTCCTTTTCTTTTCACTTAATTTGGTTCTAGGTTACATTTTAAGTCTTTTTACGTGGAGGTTTTAAGAGAGGGTCAAACGTTAGGTAAAATGTAATAAAAGTCCTTGTCCTTATGTAATAAAACTCCAAGGCCTTATGTAATAAATATATTTTTCGTAGACCCTTAAGTCCACTCATCATTGTAGCTGAAATACTTATACTGATATAATGTTAGATTTATTTGAATTTGAAATGATATAAAAGAGAAAATATGTTATTAGGTTTTGAATCGTTGATTGATTGTTCACCCTTATAAATTTCATTGATATCTTATTAGGTACATTTCGAAAGACTTTGGAGCGAAAAAAACGGCAGTGTTTGTAAAAGTTGTATAAAAGTTTAATTTCAAACGACTACATCGAGCGAGTTTACTGGAGTCAATAAGAGTATCACAATTTCATAGAGCGACATAAATACAAAATCTAACACTATTATCAAAGGACAAATGTAAACAACTTGTTTAAAAGCATAGACTTATTGCGCTAGACCAATTCTGTCCACTCTTGGCGCGAGAAAATTTTGATATAATACACATTTCCAGATCCTCAAACTTGTCTCTGTGAGGTACGCCCAAGAGGTTGTCCTAGAGTATGTTAATAGAAGTGTTAATAATTGCAATTAAAAAATAAACACCGTCATCTCTATTTGAATTATAACATGACGTTTTAATATACTGAAATTAGGATTGTTGCTAATAAAGGATACAGATGTTGCTGCTAAATATTTAAGTGATTACCTATTAATTAATATATAATAATAATGTTATTTTATTTTGAATTGGACACCCTAGCTATACACCATTAAGCAACGTTAATTGGAGCAGGAAAATACAGTTCTTTCAAAATATGAAACCTTTGTTTGAACATCACGCGCAAATTACTTAACAAGTTTAAACTATGTATTTACTGTTTGAAAGCTTAGGATCATAATAACAAAAGGTTGATCAGAATATTAAAATACAGGTTAAGTTATATGGAATGCGGAAGAAATTTCGGGTTAAAGCTAGATATAAAAACATTCGAAACTTAAATGTACCACCATATATCAGTAGAGTACGTATTGTAAGAAAATAAATAATTAGAACTTAAAAGGAATACCTTACGTTAAGCGAAACGTTAACATATGCGTGCTCTATTATCGAACTGGTGCGAAAAAAATATATTTCCAATTTGTCCATGGACTGTTGTCCGTTCGTAAGTATACTTATGTTACTTACCAACGGACATTATAATCCGTTGATCTGTACGGTGCGTACCTATATCCTTACAATAGGTACGTAAGCACGTACACTACCAATCCTAACGGTTTTACCTGTATTAACTTTTTTTCTATTTATCAATATATTCGAATGCAATTTATTACTATAAAAATTGTTTCATAAAAATAATATACTTTCAAGATTACCATGTTATTGAATCAAATAAAAAAAATACTTTGCTATTAATTTACTCGTTTGTTTAGTCTTTGCGGTTTTACAACTCAAAACTCTATGTAAAGCAAGTCGTGAGTAAGTGTGTACTTCCGATTTTTCATTAACATTTCATTTCTTTAATGAAATTTATATAATCGAAAACCGAAATTAAGTACAAGTACAAAAAACTAACGAAAATTATAATTAATGTTAATACAATGTAAATAATGTATACCGAAAGAATCGGTATACACTTTAAAACGAAAATGATATTTAATATTATTTCGATGTAAATAATGTATACCGTGAGAATCGGCATCCTTTTTAAAATTCTTGTAAAAGTGTTTGCGTCAATTATGGCCACAAGTGGAGAAGAGTTACTGTTACTCTTTCAAACCTTTCAAAAACAACTGTTTGGAGCTTCATTTTATGAATATTAAAACAAGAATTATAACACGTTAAATTTTAAAAAGTATATCCACGATAATCTGTTTTCTTAAGAATTAAATACAAAACTTGACTGATTACCAACAACTCAACAATTTTTACAGCGGATGAATTTGGCCCCTTTTTACCCGGCTGCGGTACGCCGGGGAGTGTTTTGTATCCATAAGTATACCTGTATATGTACCGAGGCAAGTTCTAAAAGTCTGCAGAAGAGAAGGGTTGAAAGTTGAATAAAATAATGAAACTATTTTTCTTTTTCTATACAATCTCCCTTAAGCTCAATGTATTTATTAAATTTTGAAATTAATTTTCTAAACCATCAAAAATATCTTTTTTCTGAAAATGAGCTGTAATTGCCTCCTTCACCTCTTTCTCATCCTGAAATTTTCTTCTTCGTAGCTCTTTTCTCAGATTTGAAAACAAGCAAAAATCGCTTGGAGCTAGGTCTAAGCCGAGTTTGTGAACAGCGTCCTTCGCAACTTTGCTTTTGTGAACCGGCGTGTTGCCTTGGAAAAGCAAGTTAGCCAGTTTTCCGCGTCTCTTTTTTCTTGATAGCTTCCTTTAGTTTATGCAATATGATAGCGTAGTACTCTCCAGTGATAGTAGAACCTTTTTCTTTATAATTGATCAATAAAATCCCTTCACGATCCCAAAAAACGGTTGCCATCAATTTTCCAACCGATTATGAGACCTTAAACTTTTTAAGGAGTGGAGTGCTCTTTTTGTGCCATGCCCTCAAAGTGATGTACTCAAGTTTCATCTCCAGTCACAATTTTTCCAAAATCGGCGTAAGTTCGTCAGCGCACAGCTTCAGAACTCCTTAGACGCCTCGAATTGTTGTTGCTTTTGCGGCGGCGTAAACCTTCTTCACGCGAGCATCTTCCAATATAAGTTTTTCGACAATATTCAAAGTGACGGCTTCAATCTGTCGTTCTGGGCGGAGGTCGTCTTCAGTAGAGTCTCGACCTTATTTAAACTGACCATGCCACTTGTAAATCATGGTTTTACCAGGGCAACGATCCCCGTAAATAATTCCCATTTCACTAATGATGGTTTGAGGAGTTTTCCCTTACATGGTGAGGAATTTAATCACAGCGCGTAGTCCGATTTACTCCGTGTTCGCAGTTCACTTCCAGATTTACTTCTTTAAGGGACAATTATTCATTGACGAATGACGTAAGGGACTTTATCTTTGACTTATATACCTCTAATCTATAATTTGCAGAGGACCGAGAAAGAATGTAGGAAGGGAGGGCTCTTCTTGTTTTGTTCCGAGGACTATTAGTCCTCCCCTTGTATGTGCATATGTGGGTGTTTACATGTTTCTCTCTAGAGCCGAAACGGATAATTCCATTTGGACAAATATGGTATCGTTAGAATCGTCTTAATATTTCGGATGTCCTCAGGTGACATAACAATTTTTGCTGAGGCTCGCAATTTTACCTAAAGTGAAAAAATAAAAGGCCCTTAAGTTGGGTATCAGCTTAAAACTCTTGATAAGTAGATTTTAAAAATATATAATAAATACTATATTTAATTTTAAAAAATAAAAAAATTACCAAGCAACATTGTTTATATGCTTAGGCTGTGGGCTATTCGGTGATATTCGAATTAAAAATCGGGTGTTCAATCATATATTATTAGTTAAGAAAAATCGAGGAAAAATTTTTACCTGTTTAATAGCATGCGTTATTAGTTTAATTTACACGTCTCACTCAAATAATTCATTAAACACAAACATCAACGACTGTTATACCCTATATCCATTAAAAAGGCGGTCATTCTTTTGATTCTATAGCGAGTATAATAGTCCTCTTTAGCACACAATCGCCTTTAACAAAGATAGCGTTTCAAAATATTGATGCCACGAGTCATTGTGCTTTGTAGATATGAAACACTTCGGAGAACTGTGTCATGAAACTACTAAAAAGCGAGTGCGTCGTGATTACTCTAAGGTCATGATCTAATACAATTGTTTGGACAGCCAAAACAAAGTCTAAATTTCTAGAGTTATTTGTCAAGTTCGAAATATTTAGTATGGATATAGCCTAACTTCTTTACTTCATCCTTGTAATTCAAAAACGTATGGAGTCAAAATATTTAGTATGGACATAGCCTAACCACTTCATCTTTGTAATTCAAAAATGTATGGAGCCAAGTAGTGTTAATTTTCTAAGACTTGTGAAGTAATGATAAACAAATTTTAAAAAACGTCTAATCTTTCCTTTGTTTATAAATTAACACACGTATAAAACAAAAGGCTAAATTTCTAGAGTTATTTGTCAAGTTCAAAATATTTAGTATGGACATAGCATAATCACTACATCTTTGTAATTCAAAAACGTATGGAGTCAAGTAGTGTTAATTTTCTAAGACTCGTGGGGTAATATATAAACAAATTTAAAAAAACGTCTAATCTTTCCTTTGGTTATAAATTAACACCCGTATACATCAACTTAAATATTATTATCATTGTTTTGATTATAAAATTTAAAAATAAAACTGGCCTAAATTTGAATAACCGGAAACGACCAAATGAGTTTAACAGTTTATTTTAGTCATCGCCGTTATAAAAAAACGAAAGCCGCATTTTTGCAACGCTCATACGAGAAGTTCACGCATAGCTAACATATTATCTTATCTTTTAAATCTGGATCTTTTTACCTCTCTGCATACAACAAACAGTAATAATTACCATATCTAATTTTGTTACCAGCTTGTTTGTTTCCTGTTTTATTCATTGCAATATCTCATAAACACGCATTGGGGGATATATATATATATATATATATATATATATATGTGTGTGTGTATATATATATATATATATATATATATATATATATATATATATATATATATGTATAGTGTTTAGTATTAATGTACATTTTAAAATACCTATAAAGTTATTTTTATAGTTGATTCAAGTCACTTGTATGGAGTTTCTATGGACTTTTTACAGATCCAGCTTCATTTCATAAGTGGGTCAACTATTACTTGTAAACTAATAGAGTGATTATTTGGCTGCAATACATATTCTTTGTAATTTCTTCATGTAAACTAATCTTCGACTGCTTTTCTTATATTCAAATACAGTGGTTATACCATTATATAACAAGTGGTCATTTTTGTTAGATATGTGTGTCCACACCCCCTATTACCTATAAGGTAATAGACACACATATCTAACAAAAATGACCACTTGTTAGCTTAACATTTCGTAAACGGATCCCTGTATCGTGAAAGCATTCTTTACATACACCCAATATTTTTGAAAGGTATATTCAACAATACCTTATACAATAAGGTATGCAAAAAAATCTTCCCACTTTACACGTAAGGGAGACAACATAAAAAAAATTTTTTTTAAATTTTATTTCATAACTTTGTAGCCGTTATAAATATGTATTACCATCTCAGCCTTGTAGCACTGGTAGTCTGTGATATACTACGAGCCTATTCTTAAAAGCATATGTAAAGTCCAAAGAGCCATGGAGAGAACCGTGCTTGGTATAAGTTTGAGGGACAGATTGCGAAACAAAGAAGTTAGAGCACATTTGTTTGTGATACACTGAAAAAGTTACACCATTGAAGGGGGCTTTAAATGGGGCATATCGCCATAAACCAAGATGAAAAATGGGCAAAATGACTTTTGAGCTGGCACCCATGAACTGCTGGCCCAGTTTGATTTGCTAGCCAGATGATATTAAAATAACAGCAAAAGTATCTTGGATGCAGCTCTATCAAAATAGACTTGCATAGAAAATTATGGAAGAATATAACACAGACTGAAGGAATAACGTGAAAATTCATTGCTTGAAAAATAAAAATTTTATAATAAATTAAATTAATCTATAACGGATAAAAATTGGAATTGCCCTTAACTAGAGTGAACGCATTTTATATAAAAATGTTTCATTATTGCACAAAATAACATTTGATGAAATTAATAGATTTAGTATTAATGAATAAAAACCTAGGCAAATAATTTTCCCATAAAAATTTATCAAACTGAAACTTTTAGAAGATAAACAATTTTTGGAGAATTTTTTCTTTTCAAATATTGTTAGGAATTATTCATTGCAAACCCATAAAAAGAATATGGTCTAATCAATTAGTGAATAATTTTTTAAAAACATGGATTAAGTAAAATGTGTTGCTGTAGTTTTCCCTATACTGCTTTTAAAATGTTTTAATTCGTGATATCTTCTGGCATGAAAACTTGCAAAATATTTCGTTGGTTTTCGTTTTGATCTGAGGTAATATAATGTGGATCATATTTTTGGTAAATCGTGGTAGTCAAGTGTGTTGTATATTTTTCATTTAGATGAGAAATAAAGATGAATTTTTGATATTATTAGCAGGAAATCACATATATTATTTCTCAAAGGTTTTTTTTTGTGGCAACATCATATGTCCCTTAATTCTTCATCAAAATTAACGATTCAAACATCATTTCAAAGCTTATGTTACCATTGACGAAAAATAGACAAATATTTTAACATTAATATTTTCATTAAAAAAAATTGAATAAAACAATTTCTTATAAAAAGCGCATTTTCATTAGCAACTGCCATCTGTTGATGGAATTTCTAATAAAAATATATTCAACAAATGTGTACTCGTATTATTATTATTTGGTGTTTGATCATGATGCTGTGCAGGTGCGGAATATTCGCACAGGCCAGCTAGTATTAACTTATTAGCGGTTTGCAAAAATTATCATCAATAGTTTTCATATAACGACAATTAATACAAAAAAATCCCAAACAACTTAGCATTGAAGTAATATATTTACTCCTAGAAAAATGAACATACATAGTGTTTCTCTGTGTTTAAACAAGTTATTTTTGTTGAATTCATAATTTTCACTCTTTCTCTGAATTGTTTGAGCATCTTTCCAAACATAGTCACCAAAACCTAATTTTCTTATATGTACTATTATTTTTTCCAAAGATATATTACATATTGGAAATATTTTTTATGAAACTTTGCATCTCAAGTTTCTTCTGTTATATCAAACTTCTGTATTCAAGTCTGTTAGCACCGAAATTGTATCAGCAAGATGAGCCAATTTAAAGTATTTGCTTATGAATATGTCAAATGTATCTTCTAATATGTCTTTGGTAATTTTAGAGGTAAGAAGTTCAAGTTGATTTTAATACAGAACAAATTTGCACACAAGTCCAAATTACTCAGTCCTTGTCACCAATTTATAAGTAGTCAATATCATGGAGTAGATTTGTATTTCTTCAGGGACTGACATTATTAATATATTTTTGTTAAGGTCTATTATTATTTACTGCTAAAACATTCATGATTTCAATAGTTAAGTACCGGGTGACCGAGCATTGCTCGGTATATTTTGAGATTCTCATAAGAATGTGAAATTGCTAGTGAAATATTAGATTTGCTTTAAAAGCAGTCAGAATAAAAATACAAAATTATTTTTCTTTTTCAATATATTCACCTGCTACCCTAATACATTTCTCAGATCTTTCAATTAGCTTATTATACATAAGCGAATTGAAAATAAAAGAAAATAATTTTCTCTTTTTATTCTCACTCCTTATCCTCCATTCCGCGAACTTAAAAACGCCCCCTCGTACTAATAATATTGTATTACATACTACTATACATATACTAAACCATCGAAAATCATAAAAATGTTAATCGGGAAAACTTAAATGAAGTCAAATTGAAGATACATGTGATAGAAAAGATGTTATAGATTGCGTTGTATGCGAAAGCACTGTTCAATACTAGTAAACTGTGTTCTTGCTACCCCTTTAGCCAAAAAGCTGCATACATTATCAATGCAATTCGAGCACATGTATTATCAACTGGTAAGTTAACGATGAGTAGGAAAACAATTACTTCGTTTCATTATATTAAGGAAATACTTCGCCCGCATATACTTGACCAATATGACTTTGTATATACAGTATAAAAATAAATAGACTCTTTTTAGAATTTTATCTGTTTGCACAAAAATCACTCAACGGATTTTGATGGAATTTTCGATATTTTCAGTCTATATTATGGTTGTAATAAAAAAATGAGGTTTTATTTCGAAACTGAGTTGAAAAGTTACAAAGTAAGCGAAAAATATTAGCCCACACATAAAACTGTATCACAATCGGTCTTAAAACGAAAGAATTATGATGCTACTATGGTTTATGGATAGACAGACGGATATGACAAAATTATTAGTGATCAATTTTTGCCTTTCGGCAAAAATTTATCACTAATAATCCTTCCACTAGAAATCCTTCAAAATATCAGAATACCGACATTTTAATACAACTTTCACTTAATTCCAATAGATGGCGTTAAACTCGCACTATTCAAATCAATCCTAATTTTAATAGTACCTACAAATGTGGTCGTAGGCAAGCTTTAATAATTGGATTTAGTAAAGTAGTCAATGTAGAGATTAAAAAAAATTGTAACAAATGTGATTTTTGAAATAAAGATAGCAAAACGACCGAAAATAAATTTCAAGCATTTTCAGATCTGAAATGTCTGATGTCATACTATTCTAACTTTTAACAAAATTAAAATGATTTAAAAGAAAATGAGCAACGCTTGCCATATTCATAAACTAACCCTGTATTATAACTTGTATCACAAAGGTCATGATAACATGTGAATGTATTATGTTTTAATAATCTAATTATGACTGAGGTTGACCTTTCTTGTTTATTGAATTGCAATGTAAACCAATGTACTTACATACTCTAAAAAATTACAACTTATAAATTTATTGTCTCCATATTTCATCTCATATATTCTAGGGTTCGACCACCACCATATCGGCAAATTCAAGCTGATTGCCCGGACATCCAGAATACAAGGCCACATGTGACAGCTCACAACTTATGCGGGGACCTGAACCGGGGCTTAATTCCAAGGAATCCCATGGGGCAGAATCCATTTGGAGAACCATATCCCTTGTAAGGAATATTAATTTTTTTCTATTACAATTTTATATCAAGTTCATTCCCTTTTACCATATATTTTTTCTTTTTAGAGAAATGTTTAAAGTAGAAACAATATTATATCACGTAGTTTCATTTAGTTGGAAAAAAAGATTTAATTATTATGAATTTCTACAAAATCAACGCCAAATATATTCAATATTACATATTTTTTCCTTAATAACTGATATTTTTCTTTTTTTCACACAATAATTAAATATTTATTTCCATGTTTTTTATGTACTTAATTGTCCCCGTAGTGTGTTGGATTGATCACAAGGCATAGGGCTTTGCACTGCGAAGATCTGTGTTCGATACCTGGCTATACATAAAGTAGGTCTGTACTGGTGTTTTGTTTGGCTGTAAGAGATTGCTCTCACAGTAATGAGTCTGCCATATGTATCAAAAAGTTCATAAATAAATAAATCATATTAGACTCGACTAGGCCAGTGATAGTAACTGACACATGCCCTATGTCGGTTACTGTAACTGTCCACTTGCTCTTAGCAACAACAATTCAAGGGAGTACAACTAAGCGTATTATTTTATACCATATACTACTGTTCCACACTAATCTGAAGAGAAGTTATTCAAGCAAGATCTAAACGAATAGTGGAATATTTAGACAAATTGGAAATTATTATATATTTATTGAAATATTTTGGTTGTTTTGAACTTTGGACAAGTTTCTGTCCGAAGTTTGAGTGATTATTCACAATTAAATGAAACTACGTGATGTAGTATTATTTCTAATTTTTTTAAGTTCTTAAATAAAGTAGAAATAATACTAAATCACATAGTTTCATTTAATTGTGAATAATGAATTTCTACAAAATTAACGCCAAATATATTCTATATTTGAGTGATTATGTTATTAGGCTACAATATAATGGTAGACTATGTTGAGTTTTCCTTCAATGTCTTAGCATACTTCAGTAGCGGTCTTCTAATTAATTTAATCACTTTTTAGACAAATTAATGTACTTTTACTCTTAAAAGTTTGGGAAATTTGTGGTTGAAATTGGGCAAGTTAATAGTAATTATTTTGAAGATAATATCAAGCATATTTAAAAATAGTTTACTTACAAAAAAATAACTAACCATGAAAGTAGGATTCAATAGCTGTCTCCAGTAACTGTTGTTAGCCGAAATATTTTATTTGAAACTTCGAAATCAATAGCATCTATAATCTGATCTTTTAAACTGATGGATGGAAAATTAGAGAGCAAAGGGACACGGGCTAAGTATATTGAAGCTTAATATTGCACAAATAGAATTTGAAAATGAAAAATTGTAAGTGGAATTTTACTTTAATTTCAAAAAATAGTAGTAACTATTAACTGAGTTCTCTATATTAAGATCTTTATTGAAAAATTTCGCATGTAAGAAATTATAGAAATTCAGACTGAGACGGAAGACAGGTGACATGAAATTATACAGGTTCCTCATTTTACTACTGAACTCCAAAAATATTTTTGCAACAATTTAAACGTATTTAGCATTTGTATTGTTTCTAAGTCTTCCGTCAAATTCTAAAATCATTTACAAATCTCAAAATTGATAATACATCGATCTTATATGCATCTTTTCTATTATATGTAAGTAAAATGTTGTATAACATTTTAAACTCTAAAATCTCATTGCATAAAAATAATGTAATTCATTTATTTTTTTATTTCAGTGAAATGATAAGAAACCAAACTCTCAAGTTCTTATCAAGGACTCTACCGGTTCTCCGAGCAGACGATACTCTTCCTAGAGTTGCACAAATCCAACCGACTGCTGAGGAAGCTCTCGACAGCTTCAGCAGTAACAGGTAATAACAATCAGGTTTTTTTTTAATAAATACTGTATTTCCAACGTAACATTTCAAATTTCCTTTGTATTTAAAGATATTGCTTACAGCACTACACTGTTCTAATTTTCTCTTTATTACCTATTTGTGTCCACATTATATTTTCCAATGAAAAGACAGGTGCTGCTTAGACACTAGAAACAATTCTGGTTCTGACCAGGTTTGAACTTGCCTGCAATAGATCTACCGCATACTTACACACACATTC